>JAMPIV010005349.1:0-235468 GCA_024509875.1 Oreohelix idahoensis
ACTTGGCCATGAGTAGTAAGGTTCTACTTGGCCATGAGTAGTAAGGTTCTACTTGGCCATGAGTAGTAAGGTTCTACTTGGCCATGAGTAGTAAGGTTCTACTTGGCCATGAGTAGTAAGGTTCTACTTGGCCATGAGTAGTAAGGTTCCACTTGGCCATGAGTAGTAAGGTTCTACTTGGCCATGAGTAGTAAGATTCCACTTGGCCATGAGTAGTAAGGTTCTGCTTGAAATGGTACATTAGGATCACTAAAAGAGAGCGGATGATAAGCACCAGATAAGTGCTCGTGAAACAAGAGAAGCGAGGAACACGCTGGTGACTGATAAGGCATACAATGAAGAAACCTGCTGATAACATTACAAGACAGTCCTTGTTCTGGAACCCCCAAGATAAAAGCGATAGAGGAAGACCGAGAAACAGACGGAGAAGAAGATTGCAGGCAGAGATGAAAGGTATAAAGAAGAAGTGGATGACACAGAACAGGAGGAATTAGCATGACTTTGGTGACGGTTTATGCTCCTTAGGGAGCGGATAGTATTGAGTGAATCCAGCGGTTGTTGTTTTCATCTGACACGGAATGTTTATATTTTGTTTTACACAGTAAATAACAGTGCTTTATGTTGGAATTTGAAGTTTGTTTTCTACCGGCAGTAATGTGTACCATCCGGTTTTGTAGTGTGTTTAAAAGGTACTCAAGGACACTACATCGACGGATAAGATAAAGAACATCATGTATTCATATCAAAATATAATCCGAATTTCTAGACCACTGGTACACGTGCCAGCAAGCTAGGAGTCGGAAAATCTTGCGCAATTTTGATAAGGGTGAAGTCGTTGTAAAGACAGGTTATCTTCTGGAAACAAAATGTTACCGTTTTTCTCTGATAAGCGTCGAGCTCTTCAAGATGGTAGAATAAGTATCAAAAATAGGTCAGTTCTAGCTTGTCGACTTGTATGCAACTTTGCATGGGTCATCAGGTACATTGACAAGTGAGAAGCTAGAGTCTACTTCAGTCGTCCTAGACACATACACACATAAAGAAGGATAGATAGATAGATAGATAGATAGATAGATAGATAGATAGATAGATAGATAGATAGATAGATATATGGATGGATGGATGGATAGGTATATTTTGTTTGCTTCTGATCCCCAGGGGTTCATGTTATCCACTCTTTTACCCTTGCGGCAATGTGGGGGTGTTGTTTTGAGCTTTCTTACAACCCCAGAGAACTTCCCAAACTCAGCGGGCGCAGCTGGTAGAGGTCACACTAGATCCACTAATTGGCGTATGTGCAATTTTTTTTAAAACCGCAAACGGCTCCTGGGTCGATCCAGCCTCATGATTGGGTACCAGAGCAACTCTAGGAAGGTTAGAATTACGCATTTTCCAATAGGTTAGAAGTTAGAATGATGCACTTGCCAATAGGTTAGAAGTTAGAATGATGCATTAGCAAACGGGTTAGAGAAGAAAGATTGAAAAAAATGTTGAAACGAGGATAGATATTTCGAATATGAGTTATTCACATATGTGACAGAGTACGCGACATGCGCATCCGTTACAGTTACATTAGAGCAGCTTAGAAAAGGTTAAAGCGTGCGTCCGATGAACTGGTTTGAAAAAACGGTATGGAAAATACTCACGGGGGTTAACAACCAATGAGTGTTGTAGTTGTAAGCCAGTTAGAACTGAACAGGTATTTGTAATTTAAATTCATTGTCTAAAGCGTGTAAACAGAACACTGTAGCAGAGCTACTTGATCCGTGAATATTGCAGACTTTGACGACTAAGGTTAACAAGCAGTTGAATCTGGCCAGATAACTTAGGACTAATTGAGTACGACAACGTAAAGATAAGGAAAAATTAGATGTTGCAGCAGTGATTATTGTCAAATAAATAATTGTTCCGCTAGTTAAAGAATTATGTTTCTTAGAGAGTACAAGGGTAACAACGATAATAGTCAATGACGGCCATAAGTAGAGGATTCTGGACATTTTATGAAAATTAATTTACACTCTCGATGAGCAACTCCAAACAAGCGAGTTCACGTGTAATATGTCTCAAGATAATTGATCGATCAAGGTTTTCTTTATCCATTGATCGATCCAGATTTTTTTTATCCATTGATCGATCAAGATTTTTATCCATCAAACCAACTTGAGTATCTGAGATCATCTTACATTGCAGAGACATTGTTCACACCATTATAACTAATTATACACAAGAACCTAAACCTTAAGTGATGACTGTCTCTAATCGTCTGGTGTAGAAAATTTATAACACTGGCGACTAGCAAGTTAGGGTGTCAACGTTCACATCTGAAACTGAGAAACTCCCAACATTCGGAGCCAGGGTTTACCACACACAAAAATGTGTGACAGCCATCAACAACACACCAACGAGATACCTTGTCATAGCTGCTTTAAATGTTTTTCACAAATAAACATCTATATCGCATAGTTTATTTTTCTTAATGTACTTTACCTGGTGGCTTAGGTCAGCATGGCTCTTCAACATTTTCTGTCTCCAGTACTATTTATCCATTCTCTTGTCACAAGATAACTTCTAGCGTGAGAATGGAGGCAAAAGCAGCTACTACAGCCTTACGGCGGCTAACTGAAACTTCATTAACAAAGGCAACCAGATGTGTCAGACTTTCAGTCCATGCTTCGAAAGGTTCAAAATGGTTGCTTACGGCATGAGTGGAAAACATTCATAGAAGCTTCTAATCAGCAGGAGCAGGTGTGGATCTACTGTCCTGGTCATGCAGGGGTACGGAGTAATGAGAGAGCTGACAGACTAGCATCAAGAGCACCCACAGTGGGGACACTGGATATGGATAAAGGAGAGACTTACTTGCTTAGTCGTTCCCTTTCTACCGTGAGGTGTAGAGGTTTGGAAGAGAGAGCGCCAGACTATCCTATCGGCTGTCTTCCTCCTGGCCTGGTTCCATTCTAGTCCTCGGTCCTTCAAAGATTGTCTAATGTTGTCCTCCCAGCGAACTCTGGGTCGTCCTGGGGGTCTGGATCCCTGGCTCTTTGTTTCCCATGCTTGTCGTGGTAGCCGATCTTCTCCCATTCTGCAGACATGGCCAAACCATCTTAGTTGGGACTGTTCTACTTGGGTCTGCAGGGGGTGGGATTTTAGGCCTTGACGTATCGTCTGGTTGCCGACCATGTCTCTTCTTGTTACTTCAACCACCTTCCTCAGATACCTCATTACTGAAGTTTGGATCCGGCTTTTGTGGGTTGTAGTCATTGCCCATGACTCGCATCCATATGTCAAGACTGGGACATAGGTGAAGCGGTATACACGAAGCCATCTTCGTTTTCTTTCCAACTTCTCTCTTGCTGAGGAATCCTCGATTTATGGCCTGCAAAAGTCTTCCAGCTGCTGCTTTTCGAGTGGCCAACTCTTCTTTGATGCCTCCCTTTCGGTCTATAATAGCTCAGAGATATTTAAAGTGGTCGACCTGCTCCAGGACCTGTTCTCCCAGCTTAATCTGATGTCTTCTTTCTTCTCGTGATATCACCATGGATATTGTTTTAGGGCTGCTTATGACCATCCCTCTCTTTTCCAGCTCTTCCTTCCATACTTGCATGTTGGATTGGAGATGTGCCTCTGATTTAGCAATCAGGGCAACATCATCAGCAAATGCCAGCTCTGAAATATATACCTGTCTCATCTTCCAGTACCCCACTGAATACTTTCTTGTTCTCTCCTTACATGCCTTGATGACATCGTCCATGAGGAGTATGAAAAGATAAGGTGACAGGATATCACCTTGTCTTACACCAGTGGTGGTCCTGAACTCTTCTGACTTATGGTTTGTTGTCCTCACATAATTTCTGCAAGACTTGTAGAAGTTCTGTATAGCATGAATCAGAGGTACTGGAATGTTCTTCCTTGCCAAACAGTCTCAAAGTTTGCTCCAGGGGGCACTGTCAAACGCCTTTTCCAGATCTATGTGTCGTGAATTATTCTAATCCCCATATATAAATTAAAACGTAAATGCAAAGCCTAACAAATAAATTTAATAAAAGGAAAGAAGAATGGTAAAGAACAGTGCTGTCACAATGACTGTACTCGAAATCCCCCTTGTTTTCTACTTCGTCGGCAAATTGTAACGCTTTCACGTTGATAGTAAAAGCCTACTGTATTATTACCCGCTTTCTTCAATGAAACGTGTACTGTATCACGCAGGCTGATCAATGACCTAGATTTAATATTTCATTCATTCCATACACGGCGTAACTAAAGACAGATGGACTAAAGGATAGAGAGAAGGGAGAGGCAGAAAGCCGAACACGTGCAACACTAAACACGCGTCGAGCGATACACAATTGCTGCCATCACGCGTGTAAGGCCACATGCACTAACTTTATTTCAAATCGACAGTGATAAAATTCACTACCCTTCCCAGAGTTAGGTTTTAAAATCCTGAAAAAACGCTTATTAGGAATTATGACATTATACCGGTTTACGTTTGAAAACATTACAGTACCCAGACAGCACATCTTCGAAACAGGAGGTAGAAGAAATGCACATTTTGAACGCAGCCACCTAGCTCCCTTAAATATATATATTTGGGTTCCTTAGGGTTTGCTGACAAAGAATATGTAAAACGTTACGCAAATAGTCTAGGAATTACCAAGTTATGGCCAAAATAAAATAGTGGGGGTGCCTGACAGCATGAAATCATTTCTGCTCATAAAATTTTTTTATAACGTGTTTAAAAAAAACATTACGTACGGAAATAGCCTACCATGTTAACTCCTATGTGATTGGAGCGCAACAAATGAAAGACTAAACACGATTGGTCGGACTATAAATACTATCTTGTGTTGTCAGGGGAAACGTGAGAAAGGGGTACTTTTTTGAAAAGATGTGTAGACATGGTTTCATTGGTTAGAGCTGCGAATATACACCATTCAGAGCGTCTGTTCATTGCCACATCTTGTAATAAACCTACTAAGAAGCAGTGCGTTGAGCACCAGTGTATATTTTTTTATAAAATAAAGCCTGGAACATCGGCAGATCGGAGTTGTGCTATATTCATTGTCATTCAACGTCACTGTGTAATATTTCCATGAATTGTTGTAAGCTTGTAATATTCAATATCTTTTAATGAAAATTGAATGTAAATTGATAATGTATGTCTGTATATATGTGTTGTTCAGTAGCGAACATGATGTAAAGCCTATAGGCTCCAGCCTGAACAGAAGATGTCGGAGGAAAGTAAAACTGCATGGAATGGCCAAACAGTACACTGACACCTAGATTATTAACTAGAAAGAAATAATGCTGGAATTGCAGAGGCGTAGTAACCATTAGGGAGGGAAATACTGGTATAAAGTGTTTCAGATGAAGCTGACAGTTGGCCTAACGCTCTGAACTCAATGTTTGTGATGTATTGTGCTCAGTGTAAAAATAGAGTATAAATTAGTTCTGACGTAGAAGGTACAACCTTCTTGTTTCAGGGACCGTGGTCTTAAAGTTATTGAGCAGCACCTGATCAGAGCTTTGCTGAAGCCAGAAGTGGACAGCATACTCCTTGGTCAATATAGCAACCAGTGGGGTGGCTCCAGAACTCATTACAGTTATCGAGCAGAGGAGTCTTTTACTGCAGTCATCACGCAAGATAAGAGAGTGTGGCCATGGAGCTCAACATTATGTACCCCCATCTTAAAATAACATTGTAACATAAAATTAAGAGGGGAAGTAAATTGTTTTAATACCAGTAACTGAGAACATCTCCAATACTAGTTCTAATAGAAACAAACTATTGAAGTCATGATGACAAATACCAACAGAGCTTGAACAAAACAAAACCAGTATTACCTCATATTACCACTACACAACTGACACACATAGGATACCATTGATAATATATGTCACTACATGAATCATATTAATAAATTCTGTACATATACCTTGTAATTAAAATTGATTGTGATTCCTGGTTCCCCTTGTATTTGAATCAGGACACATATACATTCATGACAGCAATGAATACATATTGTTATTTGAAAAGTTATCAGTGACTCCTTTAAGATATCCTCTTAGAGTGTTTTATGTATGTGAGTGTCACAGTGTTGTCAAGTGTGGTGGAATAAATTAAATTGTTTATCTGTCTGTTGTTGTTATGACTTACACTTCATCATACACATACCCTAGACATATAACGTAGTCATCACAATATTCCAGAATAATTCTGACTTAGGCATACATATGTGGCAGCAAGTAAGGTTATCTATAATACACTACTCTTATTAGATATAGATACCTTCACAGCTGATCTCAGTCAGTACACTAAGTCCCCTATAAATATTTATAACATCCCATTTTACCACATATATTGGGGTCTCGCCCTCGGGATTTTGAATCTTTCCCTATTACAAATATTGGGGGTAACTCACTTCAGGGAATAATAAGAATTAAAGGGTATCCTTGGGTGAAAATAAATAAGGTTGAGCTCACAGTGCCTGTGTTGTCCTAAGTTAATTAGTCATAGATACAATTGTTTAGTTGATTATTTTAGACATTTATCTGTTAGACAATGGCCGACCTGGTAAAATTTCTATCTGCTGCTGTACAGACTGCGAAAGAGTTAGGAATGGACGGGCAAATTATGATTTCTTATGTCACTGCTGAATGTGACAAATATATTGAACGGGAAGAAAGAAGATTAGAAAAAGAGGCCGAAAGAAAATTAGAGGCTGAGACTAAGAGGTTGCAGATTGAGGCTGAACCTAAGAGGTTGCAGATTGAGGCTGAGGCTAAGAGGTTGCAGATTGAGGCGGACAAAGAGACTAAAGCATTGGAAGCCGAGGAAAGAAGACAGGCTGCAGAAAGGGAAGAGAAGAAATTAGCTGCAGAAAGAGAAGAGAAGAAATTAGCTGCAGAAAGAGAAGAAAAGAAATTAGCTGCAGAAAGAGAAGAAAAGAGATTAGCTGCAGAGAGGGAAGCAGAAAAGGAGGAGAAGAGATTACAAAGGGAACATGAGTTACGACTAAGGGAGTTTGAGTTTCAAGGCCATGCTCCTGAAAATGGTGCCAGTCCCTTTACCTCTGATGCTACTGCTAGCCAGGGAGCCTCAACCTCAGCTATGAATTTTCATTTAGATCATTTTGTTGAGAAAGACGATGATATAGAGAGCTATCTAAATAGGTATGAACTATTAGCTACCACATATGGGTTAGAGAGAGAAAGGTGGAGCTTAAAGTTATCTCAGGGACTTCGTGGGGCAGCTTATGAAGTTTTTGCAAAAATGAGCAGAAGTGATCAGGAAAATTATGACATGCTAAAGCAGGCTCTTTTGTTAAGATATGAAAAGAATGCAGAATTTTATAGGAAAAAATTTAGGAATGCTAAACTCCTGTCAGGTGAAACCTATCACCAGTTCTCTGCACGAATAGAGACATACTTGGAGAAATGGACTTCTCTGGGGAAAACCCAAGATCTTAAGGAAATGGTCCTTATAGAGCAATTAAGAGAGTCCATGGCTCCAGACCTGAGAAAGTTTCTCATGGAACAAGGTGCAGAGAGGCTGGGTGAGTTGCTAAATGTTGCTGAAAGGTATCAAGCAGCTCAAGCAGAGGTAACAGGTAATAAAAAGAAACAGGTGGATAACTTTAGGGCACCACAGAACTTTAATAAATTTGATCCTAGGGATCAAAACAAAGGTAAGCACCAGTTTGATAGGCCACGGTATGAAAATAAAAATAAAACCCCACAATTCGATGAAAGGAAATATGATGAAAGAAAATCTTTCAACCAAGGAAAAAGGTGGTGTAAAAATTGTAAGATGAACAATCATGACACTGACCATTGCAGAAGGAAACCTGTGTATATGGCCACCCTTCAGGTCAGGTCGACCTCAAGAAAGGAGGAGGATATTATGTTAGATACCACTCCAGAAGAGATGAGGAAGGCACAGGCTGGGGATAAAACACTCAAGCCTTGTTTCAGGAAATTGTCAACTTGTCATACAACTCCAGGCAAGGGAGATTTTTACATGAAAAACAAGTTGATGTATAGGAAGACTGGAGCTAGATCCCAAGGTCAGGGACAGCTGGTACTTCCTAAAAGATATAGGGCAGACTTAATAAGGAGCCTACATGTGAAACCAGATGGGGACCATGAGAAGATAGGTACCATCATTCAAAAGGTGGCTCACAATTATTATTGGCCCAAAGCAAAATGGGACATTGAGAATTTTGTAGAAAGGTGTAGCATAGCACATGAGGGAACACCCACAAGTGGGAACATTGATCAGGACCTGGACACGCCACGGGGCAAAATTAGGCCTGATAATAAAAAGAAAAATAGATTTGATAAAGTGGACCAAATGGAATGGGAAGCCCCTTTTCACGGACAAGCTTCACTTAACTGTTTTACAATGGCCACTATGCGGAGAGTGCAAAAAGATGTCTTACCCCAGGATAAGCCGAAAATCCCTCAATCGGACTTAAACAAACTGGAGGAAGAAGATGTAGAGAGGAAATCTCTCATCAAGAATTTTAAGTGGGGAGAAAGCCCCAAAAGAAAAATTGGTAGCGGTCGTTTTATGCATGATAATTCTGGGAAGAAAAATCATCACTATAGAGCTTCGAGTGGAAGAGACCATACCGGTGCATGGACAAATAGGTCCACAAAATTAAAGGTCCATATGTAGCTATGTTAAGAACGTGGACTGATGAAAAGGCAGAGGAAAACATTACATCTTCATACCAATATGTGAATGAGCTGACCACTCGTTTAAAAACTGGCTGGAAACTTGCCAATGAAAATTTGAAACAAGCCAGGAAGAAACATGCTGCCTATTATAACAGGAAGGCGAAAGACAGAAATTTAGCTGTGGGAGAGAAGGTACTGCTTCTTCTCCCCGGGAGTCAGAATAAGTTACAGATTGGATGGCAAGGTCCATATACAGTTCTAGAGAAGGTGTCTAGAACAAATTATAAGATAGATAAGAAGGGGAAAGAAAAAATCTATCATGTGAATCTCCTGAAGAAATATTTGGAAAGAGAACATCAGGAAGAGACACACTTGTTGACCTTGTCCATCGCCATGGAGATGAAAAAGGAACCACTTTCATCATTTGAATATCCATTACACCCCTGTGAGACAGCAGCACAGGTGAAAATCAGTACACATTTAACGAAAACTCAGAAAGAGAGAGTGCAACAGGTTCTAAATAATCATGCAGAGGTGTTAACAGACCGACCAGGGCATACAAACCTATTGGAATATGATATGAAACTGATAGACCCCACACCTGTCTGTATGAAACCATATTCGATTCCGTTTGCTAAGGAAAAAGCTTTGAAGGAAGAGATAGACTATCTATTGAAGGAAGGAATTATTTCACACAGTGAATCCTCATATAGTTCCGGTGTTGTACTCTTAAGGAAGCCCTCTGGAGAACATAGACTCTGTATAGATTACAGGAGAATAAATGCTATTACAGAAGGACAGGTGGATCCATTGCCGGATACAAATCAGCTGTTTGCCAGACTAAATAAAGCTAAATATTTCTCAAAAGTGGATCTGAGTAAAGGATACTATCAGATTCCAGTAAAGCCTGAGGTTAGACCATACCTAGCTTTTAGTACCTCAGAAGGACACTATGAGTTTAATAGATTGACATTTGGATTGAAGAATGCGCCTAGTGTCTTCTCTAGAATGATGAGAAAATTATTGGACCCTCTGAATAATCCATGTATAACAAATTTCATGGATGATATCCTTATAGCAACAGAAACATTTGAGGAACACATTGACTCTCTGAAGATGCTGTTTGATCGACTTAGGGAAGCAAATTTAACAGCCCGACCAACCAAATGTTGCGTTGGATGTAAAGAATTGGAATTTTTGGGACACACAGTTTATCAGGGAAACATGACCCCTGACCCAAAGAATTTAGAGAAACTAAAGAAAGCCCCGAGACCACAAACCAAGAAGGACGTGAGATCCTTTGTCTCATTATGTGGTTTCTACCAGAAGTATATCAAAAACTTTAATTCCATATGTGCACCGTTAACTGATTTGACACGTAAAGGACATCCAGATCGCATTACATGGACACCACAATGTGAAATGACTTACCAAGAATTGAAGGAAAAGCTCACAAGTAAACCCATTTTGAAATTACCTGACTTAAGTCAAGAATTCATAGTAAGGACGGATGCCAGTAATATTGGGCTAGGTGCAACTCTACTACAGAAATCAGATGCATTGGATGGGGAATTAAGCCCAGTGGCATATGCTAGCAGAAAATTGAATAAAGCTGAAATCAATTACTCAACTAGCGAAAAAGAATGTCTTGCAGTAATATGGGCAATAAAGAAATTCAATATTTATCTGTATGGGAAGGCATTTAAGTTGCAAACGGATCACAAACCTTTATCGTTTCTAGCACAGGCTAGGCATGAGAACTCTAGGTTACTCCGATGGTCCTTACTTTTGGCTCCCTATAATTTTAGCATTGAGTATATATCTGGAAAAACAAATTTGGGAGCGGATTTTTTAAGAAGCCATCCGTGTGATGAGAATCACCGTAAACCCCAGAAATAATAATAAATTTCTCTATGTGTATATAGAATAAAGGACTGACATATAATGTCTGTTTTAAGAGGGGAGATGTCGTGAATTATTCTAATCCCCATATATAAATTAAAACGTAAATGCAAAGCCTAACAAATAAATTTAATAAAAGGAAAGAAGAATGGTAAAGAACAGTGCTGTCACAATGACTGTACTCGAAATCCCCCTTGTTTTCTACTTCGTCGGCAAATTGTAACGCTTTCACGTTGATAGTAAAAGCCTACTGTATTATTACCCGCTTTCTTCAATGAAACGTGTACTGTATCACGCAGGCTGATCAATGACCTAGATTTAATATTTCATTCATTCCATACACGGCGTAACTAAAGACAGATGGACTAAAGGATAGAGAGAAGGGAGAGGCAGAAAGCCGAACACGTGCAACACTAAACACGCGTCGAGCGATACACAATTGCTGCCATCACGCGTGTAAGGCCACATGCACTAACTTTATTTCAAATCGACAGTGATAAAATTCACTACCCTTCCCAGAGTTAGGTTTTAAAATCCTGAAAAACGCTTATTAGGAATTATGACATTATACCGGTTTACGTTTGAAAACATTACAGTACCCAGACAGCACATCTTCGAAACAGGAGGTAGAAGAAATGCACATTTTGAACGCAGCCACCTAGCTCCCTTAAATATATATATTTGGGTTCCTTAGGGTTTGCTGACAAAGAATATGTAAAACGTTACGCAAATAGTCTAGGAATTACCAAGTTATGGCCAAAATAAAATAGTGGGGGTGCCTGACAGCATGAAATCATTTCTGCTCATAAAATTTTTTTATAACGTGTTTAAAAAAACATTACGTACGGAAATAGCCTACCATGTTAACTCCTATGTGATTGGAGCGCAACAAATGAAAGACTAAACACGATTGGTCGGACTATAAATACTATCTTGTGTTGTCAGGGGAAACGTGAGAAAGGGGTACTTTTTTGAAAAGATGTGTAGACATGGTTTCATTGGTTAGAGCTGCGAATATACACCATTCAGAGCGTCTGTTCATTGCCACATCTTGTAATAAACCTACTAAGAAGCAGTGCGTTGAGCACCAGTGTATATTTTTTTATAAAATAAAGCCTGGAACATCGGCAGATCGGAGTTGTGCTATATTCATTGCCATTCAACGTCACTGTGTAATATTTCCATGAATTGTTGTAAGCTTGTAATATTCAATATCTTTTAATGAAAATTGAATGTAAATTGATAATTTATGTCTGTATATATGTGTTGGCGTCTGTGGCCTAATGGATATGAACGCAGTTTCATAATCCAGATATACCAGGTTCGAAACCTGCTGCAGGCGGTTTGGTAGCAGATCGCTTTGTGTGGATTTTTAACAATGGTATAAGCGCCGTACCGTTCAGAAAGCAATGGCAAACTATTGAATGAAAAAAAATTGCCTAGAAAAATCACAAACAGCCAATAAAAGCTGGGGTTGATTGCCACGTCCTGTAAAGGATAAGCAACTAACTTTTTTTTATATATGTGTTGTTCAGTAGCGAACATGATGTAAAGCCTATAGGCTCCAGCCTGAACAGAAGGTGTCGGAGGAAAGTAAAACTGCATGGAATGGCCAAACAGTACACTGACACCTAGATTATTAACTAGAAAGAAATAATGCTGGAATTGCAGAGGCGTAGTAACCATTAGGGAGGGAAATACTGGTATAAAGTATTTCAGATGAAGCTGACAGTTGGCCTAACGCTCTGAACTCAATGTTTGTGATGTATTGTGCTCAGTGTAAAAATAGAGTATAAATTAGTTCTGACGTAGAAGGTACAACCTTCTTGTTTCAGGGACCGTGGTCTTAAAGTTATTGAGCAGCACCTGGTCAGAGCTTTGCTGAAGCCAGAAGTGGACAGCATACTCCTTGGTCAATATAGCAACCAGTGGGGTGGCTCCAGAACTCATTACAGTTATCGAGCAGAGGAGTCTTTTACTGCAGTCATCACGCAAGATAAGAGAGTGTGGCCATGGAGCTCAACATTATGTACCCCCATCTTAAAATAACATTGTAACATAAAATTAAGAGGGGAAGTAAATTGTTTTAATACCAGGAACTGAGAACATCTCCAATACTAGTTCTAATAGAAACAAACTATTGAAGTCATGATGACAAATACCAACAGAGCTTGAACAAAACAAAACCAGTATTACCTCATATTACCACTACACAACTGACACACATAGGATACCATTGATAATATATGTCACTACATGAATCATATTAATAAATTCTGTACATATACCTTGTAATTAAAATTGATTGTGATTCCTGGTTCCCCTTGTATTTGAATCAGGACACATATACATTCATGACAGCAATGAATACATATTGTTATTTGAAAAGTTATCAGTGACTCCTTTAAGATATCCTCTTAGAGTGTTTTATGTATGTGAGTGTCACAGTGTTGTCAAGTGTGGTGGAATAAATTAAATTGTTTATCTGTCTGTTGTTGTTATGACTTACACTTCATCATACACATACCCTAGACATATAACGTAGTCATCACAATATTTCAGAATAATTCTGACTGAGGCATACATATGTGGCAGCAAGTAAGGTTATCTATAATAATAATAATAATAATAATAGCCCCTTCAGTCATAACTGACTATGGGAATGCGCCCCTGAGGTGGCAGCCCTCAGCTGCTTATTTTCCTGGTGCTCCTTTCGACGTTTTCTCCTCACCTCTGCTTCTTGTGTGAGCCTCTCTTCGCCCAATCTGTGGTGGTGCCGTAAATAGCATCGCCACTTAGTGCGATCAGCAGCTTCATCCTCCCATGTTGCTGGATCCATGTCCAGTGCCCTCATATCTCTCTTGCACACATCTTTGAACCTCAGCTGTGGTCGCCCAACTGTTCTCTTGCCATCTGCTAATTGTCCGTAGAAGATATCTTTTGGGATGCGACCATCTTCCATGCGGCGAACATGGCCAAGCCAGCGAAGTCTGCGCTGTCTAAGCAGCGTATACATACTTTGAAGGCCAGCACGTGACAACACCTCGACATTTGTCACTTTATCTTTCCACGAGATGCCGAGGATGCGGCGTAGACACCGCAAATGGAAGGTATTGAGCCTTCTTTATCTATAATACACTACTCTTATTAGATATAGATACCTTCACAGCTGATCTCAGTCAGTACACTAAGTCCCCTATAAATATTTATAACATCCCATTTTACCACACTATGAAACAAAGATGGATCTCACTCTTATACTCAAGAGCCTTTTCACTCAGCTGTCTGAGTGTGAAGATTAGGTCTTGAGTACTTCGGTTTGCTCGGAATCCACACTGGACCTCATCCAATTGTGGCTCAGCTAGGCGTCGGAGTCTCTGCTCTAGGATTCTAGAGTAGATTTTACCAGGGACACTGAGAAGTGATATGCCTCTTTGGTTTCCACATTGTCGATTGTCACCCTTTTTGAAAATTGGTGTTATGATGGCAATCTCCCAATCCTTTGGAATGGTCTTGTTGCACCACGCTGGCTGTAGGACCCTTAAGAGTAATAGGTCGCCTGATGCTCCCGTGTACTTAACCATTTCTGGTGTTATACCATCATGCCCTGCTGCTTTGCCCATCTTGATTTTCTCCAGTGCTGCCTTCAGTTCTTCCATCTTTATGTCATCTTCATCACCATTGGCTTCCTCTTCTGTGCTAGTGGTTATCATTTCTGATGCTTGACCTTGCTCACCATCAAGGAGTTCTGAGAAATATTCTTTCCATTACTTCCTTCGTGGCAGTAAGCAATTTGCCTTGCTTGTCCTTTATAAATTTGAGAGGGCATTGTTTTTCCTTCCTCGTGTTCTTTAGGGTCTTATAGAACAATTTCTGGTTTTCTTGCGCATCTTTTTCTAGCTTTTCTCAAATTCTTCCCAGGACTTCTGTTTTGCCGCTAGCACCTTGTTCTTTGCTTCTGTTCTGAGTATCACATATTCTCTATTTGTCCTGCTGTGTTTTTAGCTCCTAAGTATTGTTTCCATGCCATTTTCTTCTCTTATTTTCTCTTTGACTTCCTCTGTCCACCAAGGTGTCCTCTTTCTCTTGTTCCCAAGTCGGACTTCACCACGTGCTTCTGCAGCAGCTGTCTTTATGATGTCCTTGAATTTAAGCCAGAGGGTTTCCAAGTCATCAGGTTGTTCTTCTGTGTTTCTCACCGCTGTAGCAATAAGCCCCTGATATCTGGTCTTAATTTCTGGCTCTCTCAGCTTGTAGGTCTTAATGCTCATTTCTCCCGTTTGTTTATTTGGTTTCTTGCGTGATGTTGGGCAGTTCCTAGGCTGAGCAACTCTTTCAGTTGTTCTTTTGATTGTAAGAAGTTAGTGATCACTTCCAATCTCTGGCCCCCTCTAGACTCTAGCATCCCGGATGTCACGAAATGGATTTAGGACTAGAGACTGTCTACATATAGTGACAAGACAATAGTAAGAAGAAAGACTGAAATGATAGATTCAGATAGAAATATAGTGCAAAATGTGAAAGTTGAGACCATTGGCTCCGAGGTTGAGAACCGAGGTTGATTCTTTCCTCGCCACTTCGGACGTTTAAATTGCTATGGCCTCGAACCACCTCTAACTACGCTATGGGGATAAGGTTCAATTAAGATTCACAAACACCAAGGTACAGACAACATATAGCTACTGTACTAAAGGAAATGACTGATGCCAGCTACAATTTATACAAGTTTATTATACACCTATAAACAAACATATGCATGTCAAATACAAAAATTGCGAGGATGCACACCTGAAACAAAATCAAGCACAGTTAAAAATGCATCAACCCCAACCCTTCTCCCACAATTGCAACCTGTATGGAGAAAGAAGGTAAGGTTAACTGAAATGAACTACACTGCACTTGATGTCGCCTACACTCCAAACTAGCTGTTCTAAATTCTAACTCTAACTCTAAGTCCACTGATAGCTGGAACGACTGCGAAGTGACTACACAATCTCTGCACAGACTTCGGTTCTACCCAGCCTATCCTGGAATCTCCTGAACACAACTAACTGCACCTCTAAACTTCAGCAGCTGTCCTCTGCTATGATTCACCAAAACTAACAGTTCTGCCTATCTGTGCTGACTTCAGTAGAGAGAATGTTTACCCTTTCTCTCTCCACTAACTCTGGAATTGATGACTGAGGTTTAACAGAACCCCACTGGATTCTGGACTGGAACTGTAGCTGACTTCTACCACTCTGAAATTACCTGCCAGAGTACCTATAACTGGGCCGTCGGCTTTATTATGGCCGTGAAGAAACGAACACAAAATTACCACAACGCTGGCAGCCTGCCAAATCTGCGTGTGTAACGAGCGTCAGAGCTCAGGATTTATCCACAAAAATCCTATTCGCTGGAAAATGTCTTCCCCTGGCTGGGAAAACGTATTTTCGTCCTCTCCTTCCACTACTGGCAACTAACGTAAAACCCTTGCGGTTCTGCGAATGCCCCAACTTTGCCGTGGGAGAAATTTTGTGGTCTCAAAATTCCGCTCTCATTCCCACAAAAAAACCGGCACCTGCTGTTTAGACAAAAGCAAAAACAACAGCTAAACAAAACGTTAATACTCTATTACAAATAACAATTAACTTCCTGACAAACCCTTAAGTCTTTAACACGTAAGTCTCCCCCGTCTATAATCAATACAGCTCCCCTACTCTCTCCCGTTATGCACCACCATACAAAATCATGCAAACAAAGTCCGCTCCCCCACTGAGCTCCCTTCTCTACCTGAGCCCACAAGGTAAACATTGGCTAACCCAGATCGCTTGTTCTGCCTGACTAACTCCGAGCAACAACAATATTTTCAATGGCCCGTCTGGGCAGACGTACTGTGGCCTACTTCTTACGCTGACACTAATGCCGTAATGTTTAACACAACTAAAACTAGCCTTCTCTAGGAATTCCTAAAATTCCCGTCAATAATAGTAATCACATTCAAAATGTAATACAAAATAATTCCCTTTAAAATTACTTCTCCCATCTTCTGAATTCACAGAACAATAATGCACAATCAATAACATATAATCCTGTTTACGCTAGCATCTACCTGCCGTCAAAAGTTATTCATAACCCCCGATTATCAAATTGAAAACCCCGTAGTTCAGCCACGTGGTGCCGCAGTTTTTTCAACCACGCGCTCCTGCATACATTCATTACTGATAGCACACATGTGCTCCAATTAATACCTCTATCACTTCCGTCCACAGATATATGCGTAACTATATAAATAGCGAGCATCAATACTCTCACTAAAATCACAAATAAAAAATACACATTACACACGCTCCCGACTATTCTGTAAATACATATGATTCGCAGATGCGAGTTTCTCTCCCGACCGACTTTGCAATAATACAAAGCGGTGATATCTCAACTTTTAAACCATGCCGCTATTCTTTCAACAAGGAATTAAATGGACCTAGTTTCTCATGTCTATCACTCAGATCGAATTGATGGCTCTGGAGTTAAGAATTAAATTAAACTAAACTGCCCAAAGAAACTTAAATGATCGGCTAGGACTAGAAAAATTAAAGTCCTCACGCAAAAATTCATGCTTACCAAATCTCGAATGTCCAACTGAAGGCAATCGACAATATGCTTCTGGCACCCGGCTTTGGCAAGTTTTCATTAAAAGAGAAAGAGGCTATGAAATATAGGCCTTTTATAATCAAGACCCCCACGCGCCGACTTCATGACGTCATATGCGCGGCGTGGTTCTAAAGCCAATCGGAGCTCTGCATTTCAACTGCAGTTATCTCTCAGCCAATCAGAACCTTAGATCTTTCTGATGCAACCAGTTTCTGCTAGACAAAGAACCGGGAATTGGTCCTAGCCCTATACTGCGGAAATGAAGCAAAAATGGCCGCAAATAATTTAACTCCCGAAAAATGCGTATATGGCCACGCAATATCTTTAAAAAAAGACAATCTGGTACCAATCCTGATCTAGCATCTATAATCTTTCTTCTAGAAAAATACTGTCTAATTCCCTACACCCCCATTCTAAACACATAAAGAAGAACCATAAAGCAGATGAGATCAAACTCCCTCGTGATCTCATCTTGAAAAAACGTAAATAATAGAAGGAGAAGAAACATGGAGAAGGATTTATCTGTAATCCCTCCCAAAAATATAGTGAACAAATTGCAAGGAGAAAAAGACATGGGCCATTTGAAAGACAGAATCTCAGTACTTTCGTCACACCGGACATATTTGAATGAGCTCCTCCTAACAATGGCATAGTCGATCACTGACTTCTCATTCTTTGTTGGTTCACATCTAGTGTATGCATGTATGCGCTTATGGGGGAACTTTGTGTTTCTCACTGCAGAATCTAAGGAGTCGCTTTCCATTGTCATTGAGAGTATCTTCTCCATATCTTCCGATCTCCACCCCATCTAGCATGGTCATTTCCAACTCTGGCATTGAAATCTCCGAGCATGATAATTTCATCTAGGCAGTCATCCACTGTCCTTTGAAGCAGCTCGAAGAATTCCTCCTTTACCTCTGCTCTCTCATCCTCATTTGGCCCATATACTATGACCAGGTTGACTATGGTTTATCCTTCTTTTAGTTTTACAACCATAATGCGCTCCGAGACAAAGTTCCATCCCTTGATACTATCTTTCTGGTTTTTGGCCACAATGCAACCCACGCCCCCTTTGGCTCTTTCAGACGTGGGTACACCACTGTGGAGCAGAGTGTTGCCATCCAGATCCATGACTCCTTGTCCCTTTTTCTTTGTTTCCCGTTATAGCCAGAATTTCTAATTTTGCTTTCCTCATCTCTTCCACCAGTTCCTCTTCTTTCCCATTTATACTTCTTGTGTTCCATAAGTCGTAGTCCGTTCCAGTTCGTCGCCTTTAGAATCAGTTCGGTTTTCTCTCTTGTAGTTCGCGTAATCGTGTTTTAAAGCAAACAGGTGATTGGCCTGTTGTGCCTTTGCATGGTGGAGGGGCTTCCTCCTTACGGCCTCTATGCAGGCCGCCCTCCTCCTTTTTCAGCCGGGCTTGGGACCGGCCTAGGTGGAGTTTAAAGGAGAGAGACTGGGAACAATTAATGATCACCTGTTAGAGAATGACACTGCAATAGATGAATCATCAAGGTTAAGACTGTTGGAATTTGGCATCAAACGTAAGGCTAGCTGATATGGACGCATGAGAAGATGCAACCGTCGTGTATACAACCAGCGAGCTATTGTTCCTGTATACCTGTATTCTGTTCGACATGTACTGAGGGAGACTGAGCATCTATGGACTTGCTCGGAGTGCAATGATGTCGATTTTCTTGAACAACAACAACAACTCTTATGTTCTATCCATGCCAAGATGCCAAACTGTTCAGTAAAATCTATTTGTCGTTCTCTATATCTTTTATCTTCAATCTTTCTTGCTGTTACAATATATTCCAGCTTTGCTCTTGTCACAACATGCCCAAAGAAACTGTGTTTTGCTTCTGATTACAATTTACTTTGATTTATTTTACTTTGGCAGGAGAAAGCGGAGGCAGTCATTGAACTACCCTCATAAAATCTTTGTGCAAATCCTGTACACTTGTAAACACACGTAGGCAAACGAGTTAGATATCTCAAACCTTGAAGGATGTAGTATTTCAATATTAAGAAAACACAAATAAAAACGACAATATAGTGTCCTTGCAGATTTATAACATGCTTATATTTGCTCAATATGGCTTCCAAGATCAATAAATAACTTGAAGATCCATGTTTTCAAATAGAAAAATCAAAATGCTAATACAGTTAAGGTGTAGAAAACAAGCGTGAAAATAATTTTTTTAAAAGGTAGTCACTTATTGACTTGGGCCAGGATCTGAACAAAATGGATGTCTTCTTCTTCCTCACACTTCTACAGTAATGACTCAGATAAAGGCAGTAGTCAGCTCAAGGTTCCTGACATCTCCAAAGTTTTTCGTGGAGAGAAGTAGGTTGTTGCCATGTGATACTCTGTTCATTGCTGTAAGTTGGGCAGGACTAGAGCAGATGTTCGGCTGTCATGGGGCTGGTGCCAGAGATCCGTTGTATCAATCCTGTACTTGAGGTATAGATGATACTTCAACCTTTTGTGACCAGTACGTAAGCGGAAAATGATGACCTGGTCTCGCCTAGATAGCTGGTGATAGGGATCATTCTTTATATGGTCTGAGCACTCTTTTCCCAGCTGGACGTGAATGTGGCTTTTATGGTTGTTTTAGCCATTTTATAAGTTGTCCCCAAATCATTTTGTTGCGGCGCTCTCCCTGCTTTAGCAAATTTGTCTGCCTCTTCGTTGCCTGGAATGTTGCAAACGATACATATTACCAGCACAGTAGAACAGAACAAGTGGTATTCTTCAGACTCAGCACGGGCCACAACAGACAGGGTGGGATATCATCTGTTCAACAAGCTAAAGATAGGAACTACTGATGAGTGTAACTGTGGCACTGATAAAATGACAGCTGGACACCAGCTTACAAGATGCCCAACTTATGAGCAACGAAGAAAGTACATATGGCCGCCACCAGTACTATTTCTGGAAAAAACTCTACGGAGATACAAATAGCCTGAACTTTCTTTGAAAATATTCAAGTAGACGTCTGAGTGCGTACGAAGAAGAAGTATTGCACAGTGAGAATAGATGAGGCGAAAGAACACTGTCCTGATTATCTAACTCAATCTGTACATATTTTTTTTTCTATTTTTAAGAATTCTTATTGTTTCATATACATTCATTTCCTCTTTTGCCCCTTATCGAGCATGGAACCACCACTACAACTGGTCTCCTTGCTAGAAGCCTGCACAAATTGTACTCTTTGTAGAGGTAGTTTCTGTAGCTGTTTGTTTTACACGATGAGGTTGTCATACACAACAAGCACAACCTCATCGCCTCGAACGAAATGCCCGTGGAATCAGTAGTCCTATTCTATCTAGTCTCCTCCGAGACGCCCGTGAACTACTATCAGTAAAATACACTTTTTTTTGGTTTTAGAATCATCATCTCATCTCAACCCATAACCCGTCATGGGTCGTAGGGGTGCCATGGTGGAAGCATCAGCAGACAGGGTCCTCCACTGCTCTCTATTCTCAGCAATGCGTACAAGTGTGGAGAAACCGTGTCCTGCCCATTCTTTGATGTTATCAGCCCAGGATTTTCTTTGCCTTCCTCTTCTCCGTTTACCTTCGACTGTTCCCTGGAGGATCGTTTTCGAAAGGGAGTCATAACGAGTTACATGCCCAAACCAGGCAAGCTTTCGACGTTTCACTATTGACAAAAGTGGTTCTTGGTGGCCTGCATAGGTGTTTATCTTCTCTCTAACATAGACATTTGTTTTGTGCTCTTTATAGCAAATGCGCAAAATTATTCTATAACATTTATGCTCGAAAGCCTGAATCCTTCGCTCCGTATCTGCAGTGAGTGTCCAGTCCTCACACCCATACAAGAGAATAGATAATACAAGTGATTTGTATAATTTGATCTTCACAGGAAAACTGATGTTACTTTTCCAGATCACATTCAATCTTGTCATGGCAGCTGAGGCCATCTCAAGTCTTGTCTTGATTTCTTTATTTGATCTTCCATCACTACATATAGTGGACCCGAGATATTTAAAGGTGTTAACTTCTTCTAACGTTTGCCCATTTAACGTAATGTTGGTCGGAACATGTTTCTTATGGCTATTCACCAATATCTTGCTTTTTTCTATATTAATTTCCATCCCATATGTTCTTGTTACTTTCTCCAGTCTAGAGGTAAGGTCTTGAAGTTCTGATTCTGTTCCAGCTATCAGATCAATATCATCAGCAAAACGTAGATTACACAGAGGTCGGCCTCCAATCGATATGGTTGATTTATAATCGTAGAGAGCCTCCTGCA
Organism: Oreohelix idahoensis; assembly: GCA_024509875.1. Lineage (NCBI taxonomy): Eukaryota > Metazoa > Mollusca > Gastropoda > Stylommatophora > Oreohelicidae > Oreohelix > Oreohelix idahoensis. Next base: position 21,497 of record JAMPIV010005349.1, read on the forward strand.
TAATATGTTCTAGATATATATTAAAGAGCACTGGTGACAGGATACATCCCTGGCGAACTCCTACAGTTGTTTTGAAAAATTCTCCAATGTCGTTGCTTGCAAAAACAGCACTGCTTGCGTCCTTGTATAGTGCTTCAATGATATCTATGATGTTGGTATCAAAATTGAATTTTCTCATTATTTGCCATAAGCCTTCATGCCAGACTCGATCGAAGGCTTTTGTGAAATCGATGAAGTTATGGTATAAATCATGTTGATGCTGGAGATGTTTTTCGATCAGTAATCTAATATTGAAGATTTGTTCTGAGGTACTTCTTTTTGGTCTAAAGCCAGCCTGTTCCTCTGACAAGATTTCTTCTGATTTCTGTTTTATTCTGTTCAAAAGTATCCTTAACATCACCTTACTTGGATGACTAATAAGGCTAATGGTTCTGTAGTTCTTGCACATTTTTAGATTTCCTTTCTTTGGAAGCGGTATTACTAATGACTGCGTCCATTCTTTTGGCCATTTTTTTGTACTCCATATCTTCTGGCAAATTGAATAGTGTTTTAGAATAGTGGTTCCCAAACTTTATTTTCTGGGGGACACTTTCCGATTCAAAATTCTATCGCACCATACCAAATTTTTTATTGATAATAAATACCTTAAAAAAAAAAAAATCAACTTCTAGCAGTGCTTTATTTATATATATTTTTTGTTCTCTAACCAGCGGCACTCGAGCTTTCCAGCTCTTTTGGCCCACTGTCATGTCATTGCGAGGCTGGGGGGTCAGTGGACTTTCCTACCAACCCGGTCAGGAGCTTCGCTCCTTCCCATCCACACAGGATTTATGTGCAGGAGCCGTTCAGGTTATTCAGTCAAATTTCTGGTCGTAAACATTCCTTCAAACGCTGACGCCTGGGTTTGAACCATGAAAACCTGGTCGCCAGTACAATGCCGTAGCCATTACACCAGCGCGGCTCCCATATTTATAACATAGAACACAACTACTTTATAAAATGACCATGAGACATCCAAAAAATATAAACACAAATACAGCTACAAAAAAAAATAAAAAAATAAGATTCATTCACAAAATATACAAATTCAGCTTGTGAGCTTGTTTTTTGTGTGTAGAGTAATCTAATTTATTTTAGGTCTTATTTGATACAAACTCTCATCTCCTCATGAACACAAAGAAACCTCTCTCTTTTCTGGTCTTTGATATTTGTCAGAGCTGAAAATCCCTGTTCACAACAATATGTCGTGGAGAATTGTATCTATTTGACATAAAATAAATAATATTACAGAATAAAATCTGGAAATTTCTATGGGTTTCAATACATAAATTTCCCATGTTATATCACATGCAAAATGAAAGTTTGAAAATCTCTATATACTTGATTGTCTTTGAATCTTCCAGCCATACTCTTGCAACACACCGTTTGGGAATCACTGTTCTAGAATGTTCCCCATGATTTATGTGTTCTAACATTTCCGATATATCTTAGTGTTTCAGCTTATACTTTATAAGTCATCTGTACTTGTAACACTGTTGCCATAAGTGTTCGTATTGTGACCGTTACTGCAACCTATCAAGGTTATATGCCAAACCTTCACACCATGTAGACCTTTCGTCACAGGTGGTACATATTTATTCTGAGTTCATTGTTGTTAAATTTCCCAAGTGATCGTAGTGGTTACTGGTTTGCAGATTTATCTTATGAGTTGTTAACTGGCGACTGCCAGAGGTGTAAGTACTCAAATGAATGTTGTCACGACCAGATTCTTTCTACTCAACGCAGGTTGTCAGTGATCATTTGTATCTTCCTAGTGCTTCCATACTCAACATACATGAGGAAGTAACAGTTACTTATCATGGAAAACTGTTTATTAGTAGAGTCCAAGCGACTAATGGCATGGTCAATTACAAAACTCAATATCCTGGCTATCAGTGGCCAGAACGCTTGTGGTTTACATACATCGTGATGTCTTTGTAAAAGGACATCGTCATAAATAACATGTCTGCTTGAGCTCTTCTATAAATGTCGATAGGCTTCGCCTAGAGTCTCATAATACATTTCATAGCAGAATAATCATTATAATTGGAAAAATAGAGATCATACAAACCGTGTAAATACAGCCCACAAAACTGGAAAACACAATCTCCTAGAATAATATAACTTGTGAAACATTGAATCTTTCAGTGGTCAGGTATTTCCTTGCCCAGAGGTTAATCACACAACACTTTAAAATCACGGGGCCTGCACTAAGGTTGAAACCTCTCCCGTAAACGTCTGCTTCACTGAACTGTGAACTGCGTGACTGAGCTCAGTTCTGACCGTTGTTGGCAAAAATAGCCATCGACGATTTCATTGGTCATGTTCGACCAGTGATGTTTTGTTAGCAACTAGTCTTGCTCAAGATCTTTTGCTATTCTTATAACTACTGTTAACGTGCTAGCTTGCGTTAACGTAGGCCATCCGGTGACAGCATTGTGTTGGACAATATAGCGTTATCTCCCTTTTCTCAAGAAACCCCCAGTGTTTATCTGATATTTTCATACTTAAAATAAAAATCGTAGTTATCTCTCCGATCATAATTAAAAACAAGAACAACAATTTTGGTGATAAGTTTATCCCGACTTCTTTAATCAGCATTAAAATGAATTATGCAGGACAAATTGAAAACACTCGATGAGAAGTCACAGCAATTGGGTCTGAAAATACACAGGCAAAAGACAAAAATAATGAGAATAAATGCAGGTAATGATAACAGGGTTGAACTTGAAGAAACACCAATACAAGATGTAAAAGCGTACACATATCTTGGCAGTAATATAGACAAAGTTGGAGGGACAGGCAGTGATATCAAAATAAGAATACAAAAGGCAAGAGGAGCTTTCATTGCATTGGGAAATATATGGAGAACAAGAGAAATAGGATCCAACAGGAAAATAAGAATCTTTCAACTCAAATGTGAAATCAGTCCTATTGTATGGCTCCGAGACATGGAGAACAAAGACAACAACCAAAAAGCTACAGACTTTCATAAATGGGTGCTTGCGTAGAACAGAAGGATTAAAATGGTATGACAAGGTTACCAACGTGGAACTGATGACAAGAACTAGTGGAACAAGAGATGAGAAGAAGATGATGGCGATGGATGGGACACACACTGAGGAAACCTGTTGATAGCATTACAAGGCAGTCCTTGTTCTGGAACCCCCAGGGCAAGAGAGGCAGAGGTAGACCAAGAAGCACATGGAGAAGAGAGCTGGAAACAGATGTGAAAATGATGAGAACATAGAAAGAACTTGAGATGATGGCACGTGACAGGAGGACTTGGCATGTGTTTGTTGAAGGCCTATGCTCCTTTGGGAGTGGAGGGTTATGAATGAATGAAAATGAATTAGTCTTCTTTTGGCCGGACACGCGTGACTCAAAGAAATAGATTCAGTTATACGAGAGCCAACGATAAAGAAAAAAAAAAGTCCTTCGTTTACCAGACAAAAACAAGCGACACCTCGGCCTGAACTCTTAAGAGAATTTGACAAGTACTAAGCTCTGAGAAGGACTACTAGGGCCCTGAATTAATCATCATCACCACCCTTCGGCTCCCCAAGCATCATAGGCCTCCAACAAATGTATGTCATGTCTTCCTGTCCCATGCGTTCCTTGGTCCCCACCTACCTCTTTTACCCTGGGGTTTCCAGAATAAGGGCTGCCTTGTAATGCTATCAACAAGTTTCATCAATGTGTCATATACATCTCCAGCGTCTTACTTTCTTTGGTCCTTGGCCACTGACTGTCAAAACAATTAGTGACCATCACGCCTGGTGGCGTCTGTTTTTTTCTTTGCTCGGTCGACAGCTATCCTATGTATGGTGCTCCAGCTCTGGTTTATGCTCAGCGTCTCTGCCTCCACAGTTCTCCGCCAGGTGGCTTTTGGCCGTACTTGCTATAGCTTTCCTTCCAGAGTCCATAGCATAGCAGTTTTGGTGATGGTGTCAGGGTCTCTTCTGAGGATGTGGCCAACCCTATTCCAGTGTCTACCCGCTATGATGGTGCGCATGTCTTCTTGGTGGCTCCGAGTTAGCAGTTCTTGGTTGGTGATGGTGTTCGGTCAGAAAGTTTGAAGAATTTTCCTTAGGCAGGTTGTGTGGAAATATGACAATTTGGACATTACCTTTTCATATATTCTACACCGGACAGACGTACAGAAATTATGCAGCTCTCATATATTTTTAATTTAGTGTTTGTATTGTACTGGGAGGATTTCCAGATGCTCTTTAAGTTGGCAAAGACAATTCTGGCTTTATTCATTCGGCTACTGGTGTATTTGCTTATTCCCGCCATCTGGTGTTACTACGCTTCCTAAGTATGTAACTGTGCTTGTATTTTCCACCTGTTGGTCTCTTATTTTTATGGGTGTAGGTTTTCTTACATTTAGTGTCATGACTTCTGTCTTCTTGAGGTTAATGTTAAAGTCTCACCTGTTGGCTATGTTTATTCAGTCTGTCTGTTTTTAGTTGTTGTTGATGTGAGTGTGCGAATAGTGCAATGTCATCTGCGTATTCTAGATCCTCCAGTTTAGAAAATGTTGTCCATCTTATTCCTCTAGGGGCATCCGCTGTTGTCTGGCGCATCCCCCAGTCTATGACAGTTAAAAACAGAGTGGTTGATAAGTGGTATCCCTGCTGCACTCCTGTTTTCACCTCAAAAGTTAGGTTGCTCTGCCCAACACTACATGTGAAATTAACATCCAGGCTTTTATTTTAATGATGTAGACCCTGCACTTAGGTATACCATAAGCCATCAGTGTTTTCCATAGGCTGTCCCTGTGTATGTTGTCTAATGCCTTTCCGAAGTCAACAAAATGTATATACAGCTGCCTGTGCCATTCTGAACACTGCTCTATTATGTTCCGGAGGGTGAAAATATTATCTGCACATTGCATGTTTCTTCTGAATCCCGCTTGTTCCTTCCTCAGTGCTCTTGAAATTCTTTGAATAATTATTCTGCCCAATATTTTGCTGGGAACTGATAGGAGAGTAATTCCTCTCCAAGTTGTTGTAGTCAGTGAAGCCACCTTTCTTTGGCAATTTAATGATTCCTTGGTTCCACTTCACTGGTGCTGTCTGTCTGCGATTGTGCAAATAGTGGTTCTAATAGCTGTGCTCTGCCGCTAATACAGGCTGTTTAAAATAGCTCTGCATTTAAAGTTGTCATGGCCTGGAGCTTCTCCGTTCTTCAACCCTCTGAAAGCTGTGATGATTTCTTCCCTATATGGAATATCTGTATTTATATCTAGGTCATTTTCAGATCTGGAATGTTCCATTGTGACTCTAGAGCGGCTTTGTTTAGTGTTTCTCTGAAGTGTTCTACCCATCTTGCTTCTTGCCCCTGTTCTGCAGTGATGAGATTTCCGTTCTTGTCTCTAACTAGTGTTATGTTGTTTGCGCTCCGTTTTCGACTGTCATTGCTTTTGCTAAGCATTTTTCATTTCTCAGTGCTGCTTCTTCTGAGTGACTTGCAAGGTTATCTATGAATTTCCTTTTGTCAGCTCAGGTTTGACATTATTTTCCCTTGCCCTGATGATTGTACTGTTCACTATATATTTCCTTCAGCATCAAATCAATCAGACAGCCACCAACACCAACACAGGATGACCACCAAGCATTCAGAACAAATTGTCATTCTGCGCCTCAGAACAGGACACAACCGACTCTGCAGACACATGTATACAAAATTCAAGATTGGCAATTCAGCCATGTTTACAGGCACCCCAGACTGCGGAGCACATACTTCAAGATTGCCCCGAATATGATATATTGAGGCAAACCCACTGGCCCAGAGAAACAACACTGGAAGCAAAACTATACGGACCTCTGTATGAACTACAAAAGACAGTGAAGTTTATACAAGAAACAACATTGCAGATATAGACAATATATTTAAAGCAAACAAAAGAAGAAGAAGAATTTCCTTCAGCCTAGGGGACTGCTTCTATTTTCTTTCTTTCTTTTCATCCCTATGGTTTTCAAAGTATCTGGTGTTATCCAATCTTGTTTCTTCCTTTCCTGGAATTGAAAGCAAGTTTTTCTGCTTTAGTCATTTATTGTTGAAACTGTACTGAATTTCTGGTCAACATCTTGAACTGCTGTCTCTTTCTGACTCTTGGCAGTTTGATAGTGTTTCTTTATTTTAGATACAAATGCTTTTTTCGTGAGGGGGTTCTTCAAATAACGATTAATTTTTATTAACATGAAGAGAAAATAAAGTAATAGAATGACAATACTCCTAAATGTGCTGTGCTGTAAGTTATGAGTTACTGCTGCTTGTAGACAAAAACGTGCCAGAATGTCCATAACAGTGGGACAAAAATGAAATCAAGCTTTTGGGAACATGGGGACCATAACAGGGTTTTGCTGGGATGAGAACTACAAGTAATCTCTACTACAATGCAAGTTATGCTTGTGTTTTGAATGTACAGTCAATCCTCGCTATTCATGGGTGTTAGGTTCCTGAAAACCCTGTGAATACGGAACCATTGGCCCTACTGGTTCCAGCAGGACCCTGTTCACCATTCAATCGCTACCGGTCATCATAAACTCATCATTTTGTGTACCCTTCTTGTAAAAAACAGCTTATTTATTATACTGTGCATTTTATAAATGTATTTTATACACTGTTTTCTTTGTGTCGTGGAATATTCTAATCCACATATATAAATTATCAAGTAAATATAAAGCCTAATAAATACATATAATAAATAAAGGAAGAAGAATGGTAAAGAACAGTGCTGTCACAATGACTGTACTCGAAATCCCCTTGTTTTCTACTGCGTATGCAAATTGTAACGCTTTCACGTTGATATTAAAGGCCTTCTGCAACATACACGCGTTTCCCAAACACACAATAAAATGTGCTGCCTTTCTAAGAAAAACCTTGAAATATGCAAGTTGACCTAAATTTTAAATTCCATTCATGTCTTTTTCTACACTATGTTACCAAGATCAAAAGACAGATGGACTAAAGGATAGCGAGAAGAGAGAGGGGCGAATAAAGCCGAACGCATGCAAAATTAAACACGCGTCTCGCTATTAATGCCACCCCCAACCCGCGTCGCGCGATACACAAATGCTGCCATCACGCGTGTAAGACTACATGCACTAACTTTTTTTCAGACGGACAGTGATAAAATACATTACCCATCCCAGAGTTAGGTTTATAAATCATAAAAAACGCTTATTAGGAAAGATAACAATAGATGGGTTTACGGTTGAAAACATAACAGTACCCAGACAGCACATCTTCGAAACAGGAGGTAGAAAATACATATTTTGAACGCAGCCACGTAGCGCTTTTAAATTTGGATATTTGGGTTCCTTAGGGTTTGCTGACAAAGAATATGTACAACGTTATGCAAATAGTCTAGGAATTAACAAGTTATAACCAAAATAAAATAGTGGGGATGCCTGACAGCATGGAATCATTTCTGCTCATAAAATTTTTTTATAACGTGTTTGAAAAAAAATCTTACGTTACAGAATTAGCCTACCATGTAAACTCCAAATTGATTGGAGCGCAACAAATGAAAGACTAACCACGATTGGTCGGGCTATAAATACTATCTTGGTTGTTAGGGAGACGTAGAAAGGTAACATTTTTTCAAACACTTGTCGAAACGGGGCCTCATTGGCTAGACTCGCTGATATAATCACTTAGGAGCGTTAGTTCGAAACCACTTGTTTAAATAAGCTTGATAAAGCGACAGTGCGTTGAAGCCAGCTCACATTTTTGCTAAAATAAAAGCCTGGAACATAAGCAGATGGGAATTTGTGCCAGTAAATGTGCCAGAATTCATTGCTAATCAACGTATCTGTGTTTATTTCCATGAAATTGTGGGACCGTGGTCTTGATGGTACTGAGCAGCACCTGGTCAGAGCTTTGCTGAATCCAGAGTCGGACAGCATACTCCTTGGTCCATTTAGCTATCAGTGAGGTGTCTCCAGAGCCCAGAGGAGAATTCGAGCAGAGGAGTCCTTTCCTGCCGCCATCACTCAAGATAAGCTGATTTGGCCAGCTGAGCTCAACATTATGTCCCCTCATCTTGAAATGACTTTATAAAAATAACATTCAGAGGGGAATTTAATTGTCTTAATATCAGGAACTGAGAACATCTCCAATACTAGTCCCTAAAGACAAACTATTGAAGTCATGATGACAAATACCAACAGAGCTTGAACAAAACAAAACCAGTATTACCTCATTTTACTACTACACAACTGACACACATAGGATATTTGTAATAATATATGTCACTACTATATTCATATTGGTAAATTCTGTACATATAACTTGTAATTTAAATTGATTGTGATTCCTGGTTCCCTTGTAGTTGAATCAGGACACATATTCATTCATGCCAGTAATGAATACATATTGTTATTTGAAAAGTTATCAGTGACTCTTTTAAGATATCCTTGTAGAGTGTTATATGTATGTGAGTGTCACAGTGTTGTCAAGTGTAGTGGAATAAATTAAATTGTTTATCCGTCTGTTGTTGTTATGACTTACACTTCATCATACACATACCCTAGACACATAACGTAGTCATCACACTATTCCAGAATAATTCTGACTGAGATATATAGATATGTGGTAGCAAGTAAGGTTATCTATAATACACTACTCTTCTTAGATATAGATACCTTCACAGCTGATCTCAGTCAGTACACTAAGTCCCCTATAAATATTTATACCATCCCACTTCACCACACTTTGTAACAGTACAATATGGACAATCTTATGGTGTAACAATACTCATTTACTCACCCATTCACCCACATTGTCACTACTCATTCACACGCCAACACACATTATTACAAAATCCCTGGAAAACAAACAATGAAAACGTTTACACAGAACATTTTAAAATTAAGAAAATTTCATTCAGACATCCCAGAACGAAGTTTATCTAACACATGTAATTTATAACTGAGGCTCATCACAACCTTCTTGCGCTTAGGCACACTCACCAACACACTTGCACTACGCTTGAATGCCATTATTAATTATAAAAACAATCAAAAACAGTGTAAAACTGCAAAAAGGTGGATGACAAGATGCTCAACAAAGACACGCGTAAACACAACGAAAGCTGCAAGAACAAGAAGGCAGCCTCCCATTGACATTTTTTGCCTACTGTGCATGGCCGCGAATGGCAAAAACATGGGTTACACTTTATCTCGCACGAATGAGCGAATCCACTAATAGCGAGGATTGACTATACTTCTGTTACTTTATATGTGTTTTATAATTAAATAGCCATAGAAATGTGACATGTTGAGTGTCTTGTAGATTATTTGGGATAATGGAGCACATCACTATTTTTCACATATTTGAATGAGAAACACCTGCTCTTTTAATGCACTCTACCTTGATATTAATCTCAGGAATGCACCTGTCGTGTAAACAGAAAATTTAACTATATTTCAAGCTACCAGCACAAACATAAATAGGCCATATCCTTCCAACTGTAGGACAGCTCTCAGTACAAACATAGACACTACATCTGAATGACTGAAGTGCTCAACTTAGTGAAATAATTTACTTCTGCCAACAACACAGCAGACATATGTTATGCAACATTATATTTATACAATTTTTACCTGTACAAACAAAACTGAATGCAAAAACCTGATGGTCAGAATGAAAGTCAGTAGTAAGGTAAAAACACAATCAATCGTGAATAATACTGAGACTAAACAATACTATAGCAATATAATAATCATACTTTGCCAGCTCTTTTCAATATTTTTGTCCAATGTAGCAATACATACAAAACATCTACGTGTACCACTAAATATAAACATATCTACACATACCGCTAAATACTAACAAGATATTTACACATACCATTGAACAATCAAGATATCTATATGTATCTCTAAATACAAACATGTCATTAAATACAAATAAAACATCTAAATAAACCACTAAATGCAAGGGAATTTTAATTTTTAGAATGACCTTTTAAGAACAGGTCCTAACAAGCATGTCATAAAAGATGACTAAGGTTTCTGCGGCCTCATTCAGCCACTCGCATCTGCCACTCACATCAGCTACCAGAAATGGAACTCAGTGGACTCTGATAAACAGCTTGTTCATCTAGATTAGGCTCTTCTGTCCCATAACTGCAACCAGATGCAAGAAAATATGACAATAGTTGATATGTGGCCACAGAAGAAACCACCACAGAAGTGCACATAATGTTATTTGTTAATCAGAATCGACCTCACTGAACTCAGGGCAAACCCATAGGTGATCAGTCTCCCTCAGCAAATGTCGAAGAGTATGAATACATAATGTGCTACGGCATAGGCTTCCTGCTCCTTATGGCAAACTGAGAACTGGACAACGCACAAAGACGTTAAAGGAATAATATTACTGGAGAGGCTAAGAGGTATGGCACACGCCTCAAATTCTAAAAGTACTAGGTTTGATTACCAGTACAGGGAATACTACTTATGGACATTTTTTTTTTCAGAACCAGTGGTCCTAATGATGTCATACTCCTCCCCGGTCTCCTGGGTAGTCAGATCGAATGCCTAGCCTTCTCGGATAAGGTCGAAAAAAAAATAATAATAGGAGGTCCTGTATGCAAGTTAAAAATCCCATGGCAGTTGGAAATCGTAAATAGTAGGCCTATCAGGCCGCTGCCCTGGCAAAATTAAAATATTTATAAAATGTGTGATTCCTATACACACACATTGGGATTCTCGTCGATGCTACGGAATTCGCGCACTGTACTGAGTTCCTCCTTGTGTGATCTAAGGGAGGAGATCAGAGCACTGATGGAGTTGTCCGTGTGCATTGAAGATAGTCATTAAAACCAAACCAAACCAATAATAGTTTTAATGAAAACAAGCAGAAAGAAGACTGTATGTGCTACATTTTCTGTAATGCTTACTTTTTCTAATTCAAGTCCAACACGAAAATAAGAATCTTCAACTCAAATGTCAAGTCAGTCCTATTGTATGGCTCTGAAACATGGAGAACAACAAAAACAACAACCAAAAAGCTACAGACTTTTATAAACGGGTGCTTGCGTAGAATAGAAGGACTGAAATGGTATGACAAAGTCACAAATATGGAACCAGACAAGTGCCAGTGGAACAAGAGTTGAGAAGAAGACGCTGGCAATGGATAGGACACACATTGATCAACCCCGCTGATAGCATTACAAGGCAGTCCTTGTTCTGGAATCAACCGGGAAAGAGAGGCAGAGGTAGACCAAAAAACACATGGAGAAGAGAACGAGATACAGAAATGAAGGTGATAAGGAAAACATGGAAAGAATTTGAGCGGATGGCTGTGACAGGAGGACTTGGCATGTGTTTGTTGAAGGCCTATGCTCCCTGGGGAGCTAAAGGGTATTGATTTGTTATTCTAGTCTTTATTACTCAATTTTAATATTCATCTGAACTTATTAACGTGCCCTTCGTATTTATACTACTGGACAAAAGTTAAGGGCCGCCATTCAGTTTAGACAAGGTTTATATAATTCTTCCTGAGCAGGGTCGATTTTCCAAATGTCCGGTAGCTTGAAATCTCTCCAGAAGTCTCTGAATGGTAGAGTGGGACACTGCTAAACGTCTTGCAACATGACAAACAGATTGACCATACTGAATCCATGCCATGGCTCGCAGTGCTGAGACTTTTCCTTGGTGGCATGGCTAATACAGTGATCATTTCGACCACTTGTCATACTGATTTATTGCACACCAACTGTGAACACTCTTTACCGATGATCATTTTCCACGTGCATTCAAATTCAACTCACTTTTTCACCTTTTGAACTAGTGGGGCGTGTTGCAAAAACCATGAGTTTTTGCAGCAACAATGGCAATTTTCTCGTGCGGGTTAAAGTGACCCAGTTTTTGGACATTTAAAAAAAATTAACCTAGTGCACACAGAAATGTATACACATTTCTCTGAGCTCAGTTTTAATGACATTTTCACTTGTCTTTACAGTTTGCCAATCAATTATATAAACCTTGTCTAAACTGAATGGCGGCCCTTAACTTTTGTCCAGTAGTATATGTGTCATCTTGTTACAAGTCAAGCTCACTTCAACACTGTATTATGGAAAATTCTTGTACTGTACGGATTAAAATTATTTCTGATATAATACTTTTACACCGAGATCTTTGTTACCCATTTATGTATCAATCACTTCTGCCACTACAGTTTCAATAGTTGCATCACTACATTATCAATCATTCCAGTCACTAAAATTTTAAATTATTTTAATAATTTATTTCAATACAATACCAAATCAAAATCTGTTACTATAACATCAATAATTTCTTAACTACAGTATCAAATCATTTCGGTCACTAAAATACCACAAATTTCATTCTTACAAAACCAAACCATTTCTGTCATTGTAATAATAACAATTTTTTAACAAAAACTCAAATCATTGTCACTATAATATCAGTAATTTCTAAATGACAATACCAAATCACTCCTGTCACTAACACACAAAAATGTGTAAACTACATTATCTATCATTTGTGCCATTACAATATCAATAATTTCTTGTAGCACCTTCTCACTTGAGGCTTGTTATACTGTGACATAATAATACGGTACGTTATCAATACTGTACTCTCTGACGCATGTACAACTGATCTCATTATGTTATCAAAACATTCAAGAACAGAGTAAGAGTAAAGGGCAGAATCGTCGCTGAACATAAGGGGGTTTACATGGTATTAACCCCCCGCATGATAATAGAGGTTTGGTTTGGTTTGAAGGACTATCTTCATTGTACACGGACTACACCATCAGTGCTCCGATATCTTCCCTTAGATCACACAAAGAGGATCTCAGCACAGTGCACAAACTCCGTAGCACCAGCGAGAATCCCAATGTGTGTATATAGGAATCACACATTCTATAAATATTTTTGTTGTAAATGGAGAATGGAGGTAGAGGCAGCTACTGCTGCCTCAAGGTGCCTGTCCGAAACTTCATTAACAAGAGCAGTTATTGTATCAGACTCACAACCCATGCTTCGGAAGTTACAAAATGAATGGCTACGGCATGAATGGAAAACCTCCATAGAAGCCTTGAATCTTCAGAAACTGGTGTGGATCTACTGTCCTGGCCATGCAGGGGTATGTGGCAATGAAAGAGCTGACAGACTAGTTTCAATAGCACCCACAGAAGGTGCACTGGATATGTATTAGAGAACGACACTGCAATCGATGAATCATCATGGCTAAGACTGCTGGAATTTGGCATCAAATGTAAGACAAGCAGAGATGGACGTTGAGAGGATGCATGCGCAATAGGAGCAATTAGCATTCATATCCTTTGACATTTGCTGAGGGAGACTGAGCACCAATGGGTTTGCCCGGAGTGTAATGACGTCGATTCAGATCAACAATAACAACCAAGAACAGATCATATGCCAGAACACAGACTAGTTGAACATCCTGCCTTTATCTGCTAGAAATGCATGGAGGCATATCTGGAATCATCCTTACATGACCACCAGCTATGCATAATGCTACAATATACGTACATGGAACTAAACCTATGTCTGTGAGGTTAATGACATCCTCAGTGACTGTTGAAATCATCCACACACTTCCAAGGATTTCCCCTGTGGTGAAACTTGTATAGAACCCAGCACTGCACACTATGCTTGGAGAAGTCACTTGATCCCCAGGCATAATTCTTTGCCTTTGACATGGTTGACTGCATGCAGAAGGATCTCACTGTGGACCCAGTGATAGGCAGGGGAAGCTGAGAAGTGGCTCTGTGCAGGATGTGACAATTCCTTGGGAGAGCCCAGAACCAGAGTACAGTATTGTAGCTCTGGACAGTTGGAGAGCCCCCTTGGATGGCGGGGAATGAACAGTATGCCACGCAGTTCTTACTCCTAGCTTGGGACCAGATGTGACAATCCTTTAAATGCAAACCAAGCTGGAGAAACTGGAGCTCATGGCTTCAACTCAACACGTTTCAGAAAGGCAGAAAAGCCACAAGAAAAGCCTAGATCTACAGTGTAGATAATACCAAGGAGTCTTCAACTTGGAGCTGCAAAGGAGCTTGAAGCTCAGCAGCACTAGTTAAACAACAATCTGCTAGAAATGTCTTAGTTTGGTTATCAATTTGATTTATAAATACTGCTCTTTGCTGCCTATACCTTACCTATCAATTACAATTATTGTTCTCAAGTCTTTGCTGTAATTAAGTCATTAACACTTCACTGCTCACATGCCAATATCTGCTATGGAACTACTTTACTTGTTAATATTTTCTCAAGTTTCTAATGTTCCACCCTGTCAAATAAATTCACAGTTCACCTTCACAAACTTTCAAGTTACCCTAAAATACATTTAAACTGCATCTGAATAATTTAGCTCATGGAAAAATATTTTTAAAATCCAAACCTTCACACATAAAACAAATTTTTTTTTCTACCTCTAGTTCTCCTCTCTATATGTGTTTAGGTAGTCTTCTTCTATTTCTTTTACAGTAGGGATTCCAGCATTATGACTGCCTAGTGATGCTAGCAGACAACTTTGTTAATGTGTGGTCTCCTATTTTCATCTCTTATTCCAGCGGTATTTGTTGGGTTCTTTCCCTCAGTTTTACATTTCTGACTTTTGTCTTCACGCAAAAAACTGGTGTTCTTTGAAAAACATGTTGTATAAAATACTTATCATCCATGACTCACTTTCATGTCAGGACTGACTCTATAGGACACTACAAAACTCTTCTTCTTACTCCCATTGACAAAGATCTGTTGCATAACATGAAAATAGTGGTGAACCTGCCATACTATTATTTAGTCCTCCTTACTACAGCACCCACTCATGAATGTCTGAACTCCTTAACAACTAGCATCCAGTTTAGAAATAACCTCAAGTCTTTTTAAACAACAGTACACACAAACTTGCTTTCAGTTAACTCTGACTTCCACAACATGGTCTGTGTATTATATAACTTGTAATACCAGCATATGTCACCGGGTCTGTAAGAGACTAACAAACATAAAAATATTCTGATTAGCTGAGGTCACACTCCCTGTCCTCATAAGTCATCCCTTGTCAAAAGAAACACTCGGAAGAACAATAATAAGAGAAGGAAGAACGTTGCGCCTAAATAATGTGCAAGAGCTAAGAGGAGTGGCGTCACAACGAACAACCTGGAGAGCACTGGTTTCTGCCTTATGCGCCGTGTTTGGTGCTTAAAGAATTTATTATTATTATTTTATTTACAGCATGTGCCATAGGATTGCCCAATGGGCTGATCACCCGTTGGCTTGTCACACCGATTACGGAAACAACGGCAGATGGATCTATTTGTTGTTGCCCTAAAGACGCCGCTAGGCGTGATGGGAAACTACAACAGAGAAAATCAATCTGCTGTTGCCCTTAAGACGCCACAAGGCGTGATGGCCTCTGACTGCTTGGTCGGTCTTTGGCTAAGGACGGAAGAAGAAGAAGAAGAAGATGTGCCATAGGAAGGGTTTATTACTGGCTTTTACATCAGTGCAAAGAATGAGGCTTTTGACATATTGTAAAGTGATTAGCGCCAGCAGGTCAAGGTCCTTTCATGGCTTTCTTCAGTGCTTTTCTATGTGTGTTCTTTAATCTCCCTCTGCCTTTTTTACACAAGTGATTCCAGAACCTTTCATCTATCCCCCACCCCAGACTTTACCTAGTAATTTGTAAAACACTCTGTAGAGGTGTATTATCAGCTTTGATGACCTGTGCTTGAATGCCATTTGGGCCAGTAGCTTTTGCATCTGTTAGAAGCTTTATGGCTTTCTTTATGTCCTCCTTATTTGGTCTTTCACAGTTGACTTGTAGCTCCTCTTCTGCTGGCTGGAAGTCTTGGGGGATTTTGAGATGCTGCTCTATTGAGAAATATCTCAAAAGGTTCTGTCCGTCTCTTAATTTGATCTTGTATATTGCTAAACAATTGTCACTTCTTATCTTTGATAAGGCCATTAGCTTGCTATCAGTTATTATTGTTTACAAGTGTCAAGAAATCGTATTAAATACATTTAAAGCATATCTATACAACACATCTAAAGGCACTCAAATTCTAGAGGTACCAGGTTCAATTCCCAGTTGAGGGAAAATAATTTTTGGAAATTTTTTTTTCAGAGCCAGTGGTCCTAATGATGTCATACCCTCCCTCCTGGTAGTGAGATCGGATGCCTAGCCTTCTTGGATAAGGGTGAAAAAATAGCAGGTCCTGTGTGCAAGTTAAAAATTCCACAGCAGTTGGAAATTGTAAAGAGTAGGCCATAAGGCCGCTGCCCTGGCAACATTAAAAAAATTAGAAACTTACCCACCACAAAAATATTTGTAGAATGTGTGATTCCTATATACAAATATTCTGATTCTCGCTGGTGCTATGGAGTTCGTGCACTGTGCTGACATCCTCCTTGTGTGATCTAAGGGAGGAGATCGGAGCACTGATGGAGTTGTCCGTGTGCAATGAAGATAGTCCTTAAAAAACCAAACCAAATCAAAGTGATTACTGTTTTCTTCATTAAGCTTTCCATGACTTCAATTCTGCTGGTACATTTCTGTTCTCTCGATAAACTGGGCTTCATTCTCACAATAAAGCCAGACTACTTTAACTGGGTCTTAGATGCGCTAATGTGTCTGAATCACTAGATAAATTGCCAGTTTGTATTATGTTTTTGTTGCTTGCTATGCCTGACTAGCTGATTTTCTCAGACTTCTCATTTCACAGCAATTTTGTCATTTCTACTCATTGGCTAATGCCTATTTTGTTTTTGATAGCAAGAACAATCAACACTATTTACACACATACTTGCTAGCACACCCTATTTTCATATCAGCAGAACTACATAAACATGCATATGGGGTTTTCGAGTTACACCATTCAATAAACGAATAAACAATAAATCACACAAAGATTTTCATGTTACTTCCACCATAAAAACATTAACAGAACAGCTTACAAGTAAATTTTTCTGGACAAAGAATATTGGATGACGACTACGTAAATATTGGACAAGCATACCTACACTAGACAGGAATATCACATTATGTACTAGTATAGCTGCCTTCTTCCTGTAAGGTGAATGACATGTATCACCAATCACTAGCTGACGTTGACAATTCTTACATCTGTGTCAGATAAGACGGAGAATGCAAGCTAAAAACATTCTGCCACTTTGTTATATTTTTAAGGATGACATGTATAATGTTTGTGTCTAATTCAGTGGGAACAGAAATTGTCCAATACAGAAATCACTAAATGCATAGACAAGAGCACTATCACACAATCAAAAACATAAGGTGAAAAACATTAGGGTTGAGATCAACATAAAAACAGTTACATCATACAAATATAAAACAAAACTTTATCTGGAAAAACAATAAATAAAATGAAAGGATAGAAGAAACGCCGACAGAGATCAACGAATAGGAGCAAACAAGAGAGAATCATCAGAGACTGATATACAGAATATCAGTTGTTGTCATTCATACAGGGAAGTAACAAATAGCAGACGATGTCGTGTAACAAAAACATAAACAAGCTAACAAGCTTTCTGATTATCACAATTTCTGAAGAATGGATGTTTGAGTGCCTCCTCTGCAGTAATTCTTGTGTTTGGATTTGGATCCAGCATTTTATATAAAAGGTCAAATGGCTCATCAGATATATTAGTCCATGACTGCACGACTTTGTTTCTATGAGACGATGACCCAAGCTTGCTTGACATTTGAGAAAGACGAAGCTTTATACATGCACTTCTCAGATCAACTGGTGGGATGTTTTCACTGAGTGTCAATACTTTACCTTGGAGAAAAAAAAAAAAAAGAGTGTTACTTTGTTAGCATGGTGCGCGGAAAATAAATTAAATGTCTGACATATTTCAGTTACAAGAAGCATAATTTTTTTTAATAAAATTCTTCGGCGGGGGGGGGGGGGGGGGGAGGGGGGAGGAAAGATATGAACTCTTACACTTCATATTGTGAAGACAAGATAAAACCTGCTGGAGTACTGTTTGTATAATGTTTAAAAATTCTAGCATACATTAAATTATCCAGAATCACAAACGTCAGATTTTCATGGATTCATCACCCTTCAGTTCCCCACGGCCTTTAACAAACTTGTGCCAAATCTTCCTGTCCCGTACCATCAGCTCAAGGTCTCTCCATGTCTTCTTGATGTCTGTCTCCAGTTCTCTTCTCCATGTGTTCTTTGGTCTTCCTCTACCTATCTTACACTGAGGATTCAAGAACAGGGATTGTCTTGTAGTGCTATCGACAGGTTTTTCTCATTGCGTGTCCTATCCATCTCCAATGTCTTTTCATCTCTTGTTCTACTGGCACTTGTCAGGTTCTTGTCATCCGTTTCACATTAATGATCTTGTCATACTACTTCAATCCTTTTATTCTAAGCAAGTATCCATGTAAGAAGTCTGTACCTTGTTGTTCTCCATGTTTCACAACCATACAATAGGACTGACTTGACATTTTAGTTGAAGATTCTGATTTTTGTGTTGGACCTGATTAAACTTCATATAACAAGAACATAATAATAAAAAAAAAAAAAAAATAAGCAGTATTTTACTTTAAAGGCCTTTGAACAACAGATTAGATAACAGTGAATCTCATTACTACATTCATGTTTTCCCCACACAGCATGATGATGGTCAGAAGTCCCAGTCCCATCCCTTTAATTGTCTGTATAAGGAACATGTTTACTATGTTTATGATTTCTATTGGGTACATTTAAATATCTATACGTCCGGTTAAGGCTCATGTTATTGTTACCGTTGTTCAGAATCGACATCGTTGCACCCAGGGCAAACCCATAGGTCCTCATTCTCCCTCAGCAAACGTCAACGGGTATGAATGCGAATTGTTCCTGCAGCTCGCTGGTTGTATATACGCCGGATGCATTCTCTCTTACGTTCATCCCTGCCAGTCTTAGGCCTAATGCCAAACTCCAGCAATCTTAGCCTATTGCAGTGTCATTCTCTAATAGCGATCATTAATTGTCCTCAGTATCTCTTCCCAGTCCATATCCAATAAACCTACTATATGTGCTCTTGAAGCTAGTCATTAGCTCTTTCATTGCTGCGTACCCCTGCATGACCAGGACAGTAGATCCACACCAGTTCTTGAAGATTAGAGGCTTCTATGGAGGTTTTCCATTGATGCCATAGCCATCCATTTTGGATCTTCCAAAGCATGGAAAAGTCTGATACAATAACTGTTCGTAAGCCGCTCTAAATGGCATGGGTGCCAGTTATTGCTTTCCCTAGAAATAACCTTTGCATAGCAAGATTTGTTTCTTGAAGAGACCAGGGTGTTTTACAATTTCAGCATTTTCCTTTTTAAGTGAGTTACATGAATTGTTTCTGTTCTTCTTGCGAACAAATAGAAGATATGGATGACCATATTAATACAGTCAGATGAACTGCAGTTCTGGTGCAGAACTACCATGCTATGGACCCCAGAAGGAATGCAAAAAAGAGCCAGGCCAAATACAACTTGGCAGAGAACTGTGAAAGTTGAGATGAAAAGCATGAACCAGAGTTAGGGCACAGTATGAAGGAAGGTCACACACTGAGAGAAGTGGAGAGTTTGTTGCTACACTACAAGATGCCACTAAGTGATGGCCACTGATTGTGCTGCACCAGCGACCAACTGCTGGCAATGATGTTAGTTTAGATGATTATGTCAAGTGTGACAACTGCAGCGCTGTCTCTGAGCCTTTGTCTGGAAGAAATAATGGAGCAGCACCTAACAAAAAGATGTATTGCCACTGTCAATGACAAGGAGAAGGATAAGGGTGAAGGATGAGCAACTTGATTGTTCAGATGCTGTGAAAACTGTAGATGCAGAGATACTGCAGAATTTTACACTTACTGTTTTGATGTTGATGTCACCATCATTTAGCCTTTAGCACGCCTCTGTCGACATATGTCGACGAAGGTAACCTATGCTCTTCATGCTGATGTCGACATATGGATATCTTCGTTTTCTAGCATTAGGATGTGTGTACACGTGATATCACCCCCGGACGTTAAGTTTTAAACTTGTCTGGGAGAGAGTTAGCTTCCGTTTCTGTTTTTTTTTAGTGATGGATGTATTCGCGCTTATTTTCTGTGAATTTTTTTAATCGAAATGAATCGGCATCGAACACGCGGCCATTTTCACTCTAATTTTATTGGATTCTGATGCCATGCGGTGGGGATGAGATTTTTGTCTTTATAAGCGCGATATCGGTTCTCAGAATATGGGTGATGGCAGAGATGGAAAGGAAAGTAGAATGTCATTGCTAGTATGTATAATTTTAGGGGTTAGGATTAGGTTTATCGGAAAGGTTTAGGGTTACGATCGAATGTCACTGCTGACGAGGGCGTTTGTTGCTTTGCTACTGATGGGTGTAATGAAAAGATCGTCATTTGATTTGTATTGGTCAAATGACTTTCATTGAGATGCAAGGGATATGGCCTCTTTGTTGGTTTTTTTTTTTAAATTAAAAAAAAAAATTTTAAATTAAAAAATATATATATATATTTTTTAAAATTTTTTCTCTCGTTTTTTTCATCTTTCCTTTCCTCTCTTCCTATCACATCTAACATGTACACAAACAAATTTTATATCGTCAGATTCATCATTTATTTATTTATATAAATTCAAAAAATTATAGCAATTGACGAAGAAACACAAAAACTATAGACATTACAAGTCACCCACTATAAAAATGGGGCGTTGTGAAAAAGAATGCAGCTGCAGGAGCACTGTTTTGGGAAAAGAATGCAGCGTGCTAAAGGTTAGTTGTCAACATGGACTCCGTTATCTACAACTTAGACCAGAACAATAAGAAACAAAACTACTCTGCATTATGTTTTTTTAAATAAATGTCTGCTAAATACAAACACGTACAAGATGTTTAAAGTACATGAGCATGTTAATTTATATGCTTTCGTGCTTATAATTTTTTCCCCGTGCCCTCTGAAAAATGAACTATGAGACTTCACCGTATATACAATATCTTTTAGAGAATTTGGAAAAAAAATAGTAAAACTGAGAACACTAGACCAATATTTTGGACAGCTGATTTTAAAAATCCATACCAAAAGCCATGGCAGCTTCAGTGCAGGCTTCTGAGCCTAGGAGAGAAATGATCTGTGCCAGGTGACCCACATCATCTTGAGCACGGAAAAATGGATAGCGAGCAGACACGATGGACAGGAAGATCACTCCAGCAGCCCAAATATCCACGGCTGAAAAATATAAGATATACAACTGAATGATACTACAATAAATGTATCAGCTTGAATGCAGTCTACTATTAATATGATTATCACGGACAACCTTCGTTTATGAATTTCTCCGAATGAATTCCTTCACAATACTTTCACTTAATCTAAACTTTCCTTAACATGTTTTTTCCTAATACGAAAACATTCACATGAGTTTCAATGAATGTAGATTTCAACTTCTTTCACATCAACTTTTATTAAACGTAGACTTCTTGCACTTGAGTTTCAATGAATGTAGATTTCTTGCACTTGAGTTTCACCAATTGTTGACATTTGTTTCATATGCATTTCACTGTTTATGCTTTTTTTTGTTTTTTTTTTTGTTTGTTTCACATGAGTTCACAGAATGTAGACTTCCATTCCCATAAGCTTCAATAAAAGTAATCTTTCATTAATACAAGGTCAGCAGATTGCATAATAGTAGTAAAAAATGTCTCCACATCCACACAAAGGTCTTACAAGAACATAACCTTCTAATGCCTGCCACCTGATTTCTGTATGAGATAATATGGGAGATAACTATTTCAATGTTAAAAATAAGGCAAATTCAAGTGTTATGATTCTATTTTAACTATAATGGCTGAGTCTAATGCTCTTGATTACCAATTTAACATTACTATTGTACCATCAGAAACAAGAATGGTAACTAATTACAATAAATCATTTCATAGATAATGTGGTGACATCACAAGGTCACTTAATATAATGAAACATGCAGCATAGCTTTTGTAGATCAGGAGAAAGTCTTTGACACTGTAGATAGTCCTTTGTCTAGCAAGATGCATCACCTTATTTTTTCGTGTACCCCACCAGTAGATTTACATTACTACTGTACCATCAGAAACAAGAATGGTAACTAATTACAATAAATCACTTCATAGGTAATGTGGTGACATCACAAGGTCACTTAATATAATGAACATTGCCTTCTGTGACATTCATGATAGAGTGTAGGGTTACTATTTTTTTGCCCCCCCTTTCAAGCCTCACAACAGACAGGTCTGTCCTTGCACAGGTGTTTAATAATTAGGGGTGCTACAGATACCCGTGGCACATACTGCTTTTTATAGGTATAATTTTTAGATCCGCATCCGAATCTAATGAATGATTTTAGGTTCTGGTACAGACTCTATATCTTATTTGACTAGTCTATACTTCTCCAAGCTTAAATTAACACATTAACTACCGAGTTGGAAAACACTCTGTGGCGTAGTCAAATTTTGTTCCCATTTTCACCCAGTAGGTGTATGCACAAAGTAAGCTGTAGTTTTCATAATTGTTTACAGATTTTTATGAATTACACGTCACTTTAAAGATAAATGAATGTACTATTACAATAAGCACCATTTGCAACTCTAATCAAGGTGATTGCTATTTCACGGCCCTCCAATGGCCGAGGACTTGCAATATTTTCACTTTCATACCTGCTTGCGCCCCACCACTATCAAAATCACTATTTCAATCAATGTGCACACCGTTTTTAACTCTTGTCCTTGTTGCTAGATCTATCAGTTATTGTTGAAACAAGTTTCTAGCCTGTTCAGCCGTTAGACGAGATGTACAAGGATTTTTTTTTTTTGGCCACTAGTTGTCACGGTAAACAGTTTTACATGATTTGGTAACTAACACGAAACGTTGAAAAATATTAATATAATATCGATTTTCGGTGCCACAGATTTACCCACGCTTATGGACGTTGTGTTCCGGTAGTAAATTAAAATCTCGAATCAGATTGGAATGTGTTTTGGTACATATTTCATTCGTTTTCTTACTAAACTTAGATCGCCGTTCCCAGCGGCTCGCGGTCCAAATGTGTTTATTTCGTGCGCCATTGACAGCGGCTCACGGTACTTAATGTTAATAAATTCAAATATTTTTTCATCCTATAAAGCAAAAGTGCAGTTATCTTTCTATTTTCTATACCAATTTATATCCCTTGTTCCTTACACTAAACAATGATAAGTGTCAAATTTGAAAATCTTGCCTTCTTTCAAGAATCATACACTTACTGAAGCTAAAGTCAACGACTTCTGAACAATGTAGATAAATATGTCACCTGTGGTCTGATTTGGATATTTCATAAGCATTTCTGGGGATCGAAAACCAGCAGTCCCAGCTCGTGGTGCCACCTGGTTGCTCCTGAGATGAACATGTCACAAAATAATAATAAGGTTAACTGACTAATACAAAGATTAAACAGTCATAAATATGCTGAAATAAGCAGAATATTAGTGGAAGAATAACAACAAATTTGCACAAAAAGAGAAATAACAAAAGACAGTGACAAGTCCTCCATATAACTGAGCTCAGCAACTTAAGAAAACACCGAGCTGGCGTTCCAAAAAGGTTACGTTACTGCATTTGATTTTCCGAAGAGATGTCATTTTTACAATCTCTCTTGTATGTTGAGTGTATTAGTGGAAATCCCTAATTAAGTGATTAAAAGTGAATGTGTCCAAACAGCAGTAACAAAATTGTTACATTAATGACTAACTGATTAATGTGTAACATAGAGAATTTTAAACTGCCAAACTGGCACTGGAAAGCAATGATACATAATTATAACCAACGTACCCTAGGAGACATAACTATATATAGAGCGACCAAGTTTTCGTTAACCATTCCAAAAATCTACCAAGTTTTCTTTAAAAACTCTATAAATCTATAGAATAGTCATACAAGGTTAATATGTTTCTTCTTCGTCTTTGATCCTTAATCGCTGACTATCAAAGCAGTCAGTGGCCATCACACCTGGTGACGTCTTGTAGGGCAGCAACAAACTGCTTCCACTTTGCTCGGTCGGCGGCCATCTCTTGTGCAGTGCCCCAGCGCCGCCTCATTCCGTGCATCTTGGCCTCCCTTTCGCTTTCCCCCAGGGGCCCATAGCATAGCTGTTCTTGTCATTAATATGTTCAAGAGAACATTAATTAATTTTCAAGTCAATTTGTTTACATATATGTGATGTCAGAATGTGACAATAAATGGTCCTTAATAAATTAGGTTGACTTTCAAAGTCATTCTAATGTATAACAAGTTCAAAGAAATAAAAACTAACAAAATATGAAGCCCAAAGGTTGAAAAATAAAGCAACTTATCATTTAAAGGCAAATATTTTTATGTTATATTATTTTGCAATTTGATTTTCTTTAAATTTGACATTTCCTACTTGTTCTGTATTTTTTATTTGCTTCCTTAGTAGTAGTCTTTCACACTTTATTTATACCTTTCTGTGTTGCTCAGCTCTGTCTGCGTATTTACAATTTGTTTTCCACGTGCTTGTTATATCCTTTGTAATTTTCCCATGGCCTAAATATATTTCTCATCTTTTTGTCTTTTTTTATTTTGTCCTTTGCTGACTTAAGATATTCCAATTGTCTTATGTTTCTAGCTTTTTGTCCATTTCTAAAACTGACTTCATACCATTTTCTGTCTTTTTCTTTTTTTAAATTATTATTTTCCCAGTAAGTTTTATGAACATCCGATTGGGTAAGCGGTTAGAGCGCTTGCCTCCCGCGGTACAGTTACAGAGTTCTGGAATCAAAATGTAGTAGCATCATGCAATGCTCTTCAGTTAGGGAAGGCAAAGGCAGCAAGAAAGAGAACTGGTCACCTCACAAAGCTGGACCTAGTAAAGTCTCTAACACTTCACTCCCCTACGCAGCATCTGCTAAGGGACTACCTTGACCTTTTACCAGTTTACACAATGACTGGTCGGTGAAAAACAAATGCATTGACCATCCGTCCACCCTGTGTCCAGTACATTTAAAAGCAGCGACCTGCTCTAGAAGGAACAAAATTTAACATTTCAGATGCATTGTTTCAAACAAGGACAACCACCTTTCACCTACTTTTTCCTATGGTAATAATTTCAAAATTAATCTAAAGGTCTTGCCTTTCACTTACTTTCTCTATATTAATAATTTTAACTTTAGCGTACAGTTCTAGCCTGTCACCCAATTTTTCTAAAGTTATAATTTTAACATTAATGTAAAGTTCTAGCCTGTCACCCAATTTTTCTATGGTAATAATTTTAACATTAATGTAAAGTTCTAGCCTTTCACCTACTTTTTCTATGGTAATAATTTTAGCATTAGTGTAAAGTTCTAGCCTTTCATCTATTTATTTTCTATGGTAATAATTTTAACATTAATGTAAAGGTCTTGCCTGTCATCTACTTTTTTATATGGTAATAATTATAACATTACAGCAAAGGCCTTGAAAAGATCTTTTTTGTGATACAATACCACAAAATACTGACATGTTAATAATTTTGTCTGTGCTTTACAACTTTCATACCAACCTGGCAATACACAGTGAACAAATCATTGCTTTACCAAAGCAGCCACACAGTCCATTTCTTTCCGATGACAACAGCAATGAGGAGCCAGATGGCAATTTTGAAGGCATCAGTTTCTGTAGGAAAAGACATGCCAGTTATTTTTGCATTTTCCTGACGTATACTGGACTTTCATCAGCCAAACTATGAACTAGGTAGTCCCATAGCAGATACTGCCACAGGGGAGTGAAGTGTTAGAGACTTCACTATACTAGGTCCAGCATCGACAGGTGGGGTGACCAGTTCCCTTCTTCACTGCTTTTCCCTCCCCTAACTCAAGAACCAAGTCAGGTACCCATTTACAGCTGGGTAGACTGCAGCGTGTCAATACCATGAATCCAACCCGGCACCTTTGCTGCAAGAGACCAGCACTCTAACCACTCTGTCAATTGGACACTCATGAACTGTGTACTAAGCAATAAAATTCTGAATGGCAAAAGCAAGGCTCAGTTAACTGCCTGTTTAAATCTCAGTGTAGTTCCCAGGAAGGGGTCTCTGAGTAGACAAAGGTGGAACAAGACTCCTGCTCCTTCCTCAAGCAATTTGTAAGATGCAACTAACACGAGTCTGTGCATGAGGGCTGGTAACCTGATGATGTAAAACAAACTGGTATAAAAACTAACACTGCAAGGAGACTCGAAGCCTTGGTGCAGGTTTTTTTCAAGGAGACCAGCCGAAGTAGTAGTTCCAAACACCATGAGGATCAAATAGGGAAGTGATGATGATATCTATTTTAAAGCAGTTTACTAAAATGTAAGAAACAAATTTTGCCTTTTTCAAGTGCAACAGCCACCTTGAGAAATAGCTGATTTTTTAACTTAACCAAGTATTTGTCATGTTGGAAAATTCCAGCCACAACAAACTTATTTTTAAAAAAAACTTTCCTGGCCATGACGAGGCTGACAGATTGGCAAAGGAAAGCGGTCATCTTATTCCATCAATGTTGCCAACTTTCACATTTCCTTCGAACATGCAATAGTGTGTTTCAAGACATCGTCTTTAGACATTATTAGCAGTGAGTGATATTTTTAATACTTCTCTCAAATATCAGATTCTATGTGCATTGTCTATTCACTTCTGATCAATAGTAACAGCTCTGTCTAACAAAGTGTAGCAAGAAAGATGGCTCAATATCTTCCATTTACGGTGTCTACGCCACATCTTTAGTATTTCATGGAAGGACAAAGTGACAAATGTCCAGGTGTTGTCACCCCAAAAGATAGCTTCTACGGACAACAGGGAAAAGAACAGTTAGGCGACTGCAGCTGAGGTTCAAAGATGTGTGCAAGAGACATAAGTGCACTGATAAATCCACCAACCTGGGAGGATGAAGCTGCCAATTGTACCAAGTGGCGATGCTCTCTGCGGCGCCACCTCAGATTAGGTAAAAAGAAGCTCTCACAGCAAGCAGAAGAGAGAAGAAACCGTCGAAAGAAACACCAAGAAAATAAGCAACTGAGGGCTGTCACCTCAGGATCACATTCCCATAGTCAGTTATGACTGAAGGTGCTAATATCTAACAAAGTGTGCATTCAGAGCTTCATCATTAGATGCAATTCAACAAGCATAAACACTCACATCTGCCCACAACTCTCGCCTCTCATCTTCTATATCAGTTCTCATGACTACTGTCCCATTTGTCTTCTTTCTGTGATCTTCTCTACCTCGTCTCAATAATGCTACCTGTTCTCACAAAGCATTTTAACTTTCCTTCTATTAAAACATGAATGCTTAAAGGTGGACCGTTCCCTTCTGATTTTTGCACCTATTTTATTTATTGCCCTGTAACCTTTTCCCAGATAATTTTTTTCCATTGAACGTGACATTTTTAACCTGTTATGTGAAAAATCACATCTTTGTGGCTTCTAGTGATTCTGTTTATTCTTGAAAATAAACTTTCTTATGATAGCATTTCTGTATGTAATAATAGGTGAGTTTCCATACTTTCAAATACAAAAGTGCATTATCCAAAATGCTTGTTATTCTGAGGTTACTGTTTTTATTTCATTTGGAAGTTACAGTTTATTATCTTTTAATGGTGCCCTCTCCAGCTCACACTATTAGTATGTTTACCGTAATGAAATCAATTCAGTTTTTTTCCATTGTAAAAAAAAAACACCATTTTTTAACATCCCCCCCCCAAAAAAAAACCGAAAACAAAACTCTCACACAATGGTTATGAATGAAATAAATACATACCTTACTTCTTTCTGCTCCAGTTTTCTTAGGCTTCTGCACATTTGCTGAATTAATTACACCTGTGTCTTTCTTTGATGGAGACAATGGCGTCCTGCTCTCAATATTAACAGCAGACGCAGAATTTGCAGATGATAACTTAGTATTTGTACTGGATACAACTATTCCCAGCTTCTCATTTTCCCTGTCAATAAGGAATGCTCCAGAAGAAAGACCAAAGTCCACCAATGCATACCTTAAAGATAAATTTAAAAAATACAAAGAAAAAATGTTTCAGTCTTCTTCTTCTTGAGATCGCATCTTTGATGTTTACACCGTCATACGAGTTCTCATGATGAATTCGACCGTTGTCTGAAGTTCCTCTTTAGCTCCATACAGCTTTGAGTTTAGGGTTGAGTTATTGGGCCAGTATATCTTTCTTAACTGGTCGTACAGAGGACAATCCTGTAGAACATCCTCAGCAGTTTGTTCGTTTAATCCACATGTGCACAGTGGTGAAGCAGACAATCGTAGCTTGTGCAAGTGTTTATTCAGTTTTTTATGCCCTGTCCTGAAGCGAAAAATGGTGATCTGTCCCTGCCGGTCAAGAGTGTGGTAGTCGTCGTTGGGTTGATTTTGTTCTCTTCTGATAGTCTGGATAGCTCTCTTTTTCTCAAAGTATGTCATGTCATTATCTTCTTGTTCACATTCTCCTCCCTTTTTTTGCAAGTTTATCTGCCTTTTCATTTCCGGAATGTTTCAGTAATCAACAGTGTGAGCGTAGTCGGCAAGATAGAATGCAAGAGGGACCTAAAGATGCAGCAATAGAGAATGCAGTCAGCCACCCATAGCTTGACTGCTTGCGTCAGGGAACCAGAGCTGACCAAGACCCTACTCCACCTCCACGGGTGGTCCTGGAAACAGGCTGCATCACTGCAGTCTGGCTGAGAGAGTAGGGATCGAAGAGATAAGGCAAACCCGGTCCCAAAAAATGCAGTGCTGAAGTCGGATGTGTCTGGCCGAAAGGCGCAGATATCACAGCTCCGACGTAAACAAACACAACGCAACCAACGTCCTTTTCAGGACAAATGAGGAAGAAGAAGAAGAAGAATGCAAGAAATGTTCTACTTCCATTGAAACACCGCCCCCTGGGTAGGTCCTGGGAACCTATGACGTGACAAAGACAGAATATGACAACTGCTCCATCAGGCAGGCCATAGTAAGGCAACTGATACACGGTTGTGCTCGAGGCTTACAACCTCGTCATATAAAACAAACTGCTACAGAAACCACCCCTGCAAGAGCAGGTGAACGACTGTGTAGACTTCTTGCAGGGGAACCAGCTGTAATGGTGGCTCCATGCTCCATAAGGAGCACACAAAAAAATGACAATGATGACTGTAAGTAGCCATGCCTCTAATATTTTCAACATTCATCGCAACGCTTTGGAAACAAAGAAAAGTTACTCCAACAACACATCACAAATAGAAAGCCCATGTGGCCATGGTACTAAAAAAAAACAAAAATACATTAAGTCATAAATCTAATGACTATACAAAAATGTATCACCATTTTTCTCACCCCTGTTTTTCTGGTTGCAATATGCTACTGTCTTTACATATTGCAGACTGTTTAACTCTTTAAGTCCCAATCAACATTAAATCGGTTCTTGTATTCGGCCATTTTGGCTTGATCAACGATATTTCAGTCCGTATCTTTTGCTTATCTTCTAGAGCTGTTTTCCAATTTTAACAACCCAAAACGTCATTTCCGACAGGAATACTGTTTCTAGCGTGTTTAAGAGAGAACATATTTTTGTGGTTTCATATTAATTTAAGATTTTTAAGCGCATATTTTATAAGACCAAATGGCCACGCCCACTGCTTCTGGCAGACCTCGTAGATTAACTTCAGATCAAGGAAGAAAGTTATTTGAAGAAATTCTAGATAGCGAAAATAATTCAGATTGTAGTATTTATTCACAGGATAGCAAAGACGACTCAAGATTTTCAGCAGGAGCCTGTTATCGAGTCCCCGGAGACCAAAGAAGATAATGAAAGGTCTGATGTCGATAATAAAGTTATGGAGACAGCAGCATGTAATCAGACTATAACAAATTCATGCATAGTGGAATATCTGGAGTCATCTTTATATGACCACCAGCTATGCACAATGCTACAATATACATACGTGGAAGTAAACCTATATCTGTGAGGCTAATTACATCCTCATTGACTTGAAATCATCCACACACTTCCTGGGATTTCCTCTGTGGTGAAACCTGCTGAGAACCTAGCATTGCACATTAAGCTTGGAAAACTCATTTGAGCCTCATGTGCAATTCTCTGACTTGGTTGACTGCATGCAGAAGGATCTAACTGTGGACCCAGTGATAGGCAGGGGAAGCTGAGAAGTGGTTCTGTGCAGGACGTGACAATTCCTTGGGAGAACCCAGAACCAGAGTACAGTATTTTAGCTCTGCATAGTTGGAGAGCCCACTTGGATGGCAGGGAATGCACAGTATGCCTGTTCTAACGAAGCATTTTAACTTTCTTTCTATTAAAACATGAATGCTTAAGGTGGACCGTTCCCTTCTGATTTTTGCACCTATTTTTTTTATTGCCCTGTAACCTTTTCCCATATCCTTATGCCACACACTTCTTAATCCTAGCTTGGGACCAGATGTGACTAAATACAAGCCAAGCTGGAGAAACTGGAGTTCATGACTTCAACTCAACACGTTTCGGAATGTCAGAAAAGCCACAGGAAAAGCCTAGATCTACAGTGTAGATAGTACCAAAATGTTTTATTTTGTTAGCAACACCAATACTGCGGTTTGGCATTAAGTGGCGACTGGAGAAACTAAAGCAAATTTTACTTTCTGCCAGTCAAGACAGAACATAAATCCAGCTCTGTATAGTTTGTAAACACCTCTTGATTTAAAACAATTATACATGGACGATGCTGTTGTTAGCACTTTAATAACCAGCATTAATGCCTATGCTGCAAAAGTTATTGAAACAAACAGCCCACCTAGAATGTATTCTTTATTTGCTTCATGGACACCACTCATTTATTATGAATGGCTCAAGTTTACAGCTGTAAAGATTGCGACGGGAGTGGATCGAAGACCTAAAATTAAAGACTACTGGCGCATAGCAGGACATTTTTATACACCTTGGTACCAAGAGATGTTTTCGAGAAACCGTTTCCAAACTATTTATCACAGCATGTTGCATGTTTGTGAACCAGAAGATCAGGATGCAGCTAAAATTGAGCAATTTGTTGAGATGCTGTTGACAAAATTCCAGAATGCTTTTTACCCATTTGAAGCTTGGCCATCAAGAATTGAAGTGGTTTTTAGAAATACAACATTATGTGTTGTCTGGAAAGATAAAAAGGCAAAAAAGCCATGCATACTTGTTTCAACTAAATCAGCTGTTGCAACGGTTTAGAAGGGCAAGGGTCTAAACAACAGTTACAAAGCCAAAGGTAGTTGATGACTACAATATGAGTACGAATGGCTGTGAACCAGATGGATCAAATGGTTGGGTACTACAGTATGCACAACCATAAAACCTGAAAGTGGTGGAAGAAGATTTACGACTGGATGATTCAAGTGACACAGGTAAATGCCCACATTCTATAAAATTTGAATCAGAAAGGTGCAACAAAAAAGGAAGCTCACACTCCAAGATTATAAACAATGTTTGATTGAGGATCTGTTCAAAGAAGCTGCTCAGCTGACACCATGTGGTGTAAAATAGATTGTCCACCCAAAAATTCTAAACACCCCATTAAAGGAAATGAAGTGGAATGGATGATTGGAGCCAGAATTTTAGTGGAATACGATGGAAAGGACAGAGCCTGTATTCATTGTAGCGCCAATGGAAGGTGTCGCAGATCAAGCTCTGTGTGTATAGGATGCACGAGCACACCCCACCTTTGTACACACAAAAATTGCTTTGCAGCTTATCATAAGCAAAAAAATATAAGTGTATACGAGGTCTGCCTAGATATGAATAAGCTTTGTAAACAATATATTCTTTTTCCCTTTTCTGATTTGTTTTGAAATATCCAGTGTTTACTTGCTAGTACCTTTTTTTTCATTCTGGTAAATTAATTATTTTCTTAGGATTTAATGATGAATTAATGTTTATACATTGTGTGAATATCTTTGCGTGTGACATTCTGTGTTTTCCCATGGATATAACTGATGATGACAAGGTTAGCAGCTCCAGAACAAGGTAAGAATATATAATTTTTTAATTATTATTTTACCTACTACTTCATCTTCTTATTCAGCCTCCATTTGACCTTGCACAAGTAATAATTGTTGTTGACATAATTTTATATTATGCACAAAATGCATTTACTAACAATCATTGTCACATAGAACAACCACAGCATTCATGTGTAAATAATATTTACAATCCCCTCTTTCTGATGTATAAACTGAAATCTCACGTTTTTACAAGCATGTGACCTGTTGTAATCTGTGAAATTAATAATTTCCTGAGTGTTGATTGACTAAAAACTGATTGTGCTTTGTTAGAATCAATTATATGGTTTGTCATTTCTGCTACCACCAATGCGGTTCTTCCTTGTCAATTTAGTGTTTGAAAATTTCATGTGCTGAAATATGGAGGTTGTCCTAGGTGTAGGAAGGTGTCAGTAATTTGGACTCCTTTTGACCTTACAACACATCCATTAGATAACAGTGTTACTATTTACTGCTTTCCTGTAAGGCTCCAGTAACATACAGACATAAGACAAGAAAAAAGTAACCCATGTTTTCATTTTCTTCTACGGTAAAAATGATCTAAATTTCACATTAACCTGACATTTCCTATAAATAATTACAGGTGGATATGGAGCATAGCATGTACTTTTTTTCACAAACAACTTACTGTTTGTGCAGTCTGTTATAGAGAAAATTTGACGGCTTGACATCACGATGAATCACATTAAACTGATGCACTCTTCTTAAAGCAATCAGTAAATTCTTTAGGTAATCTCGGGTTTCATCCAAGTCCATATAATGTAGGTACTCCTAAGGAAAATGTTAAATAAATGGAGGATATAAAAATTTAAATACAGAAGTGGCTTTTCAATTACCCTGTATTGTTAAGCAAAATGGAGTATACTTCAGCACTAAGTTTAACAGGGGGGAAAAGGTGGTGAATAACAATATAACTACTTGCCCTGATGGTTATTTAGCTACTGTACCACCTTCAAAAATTCAGAAGCTATTGGATTCTCACTTAAATTTAAAAATTCAATGAAGAACAACAAAGTATGTCTAATAAACATGTGGTTATTAAGAACAGCATTTTCAAACGAGGGCTCTCAGGTTTTCAAACCGGAACATACCTGAAATTTTTCATGAGGGAAAATTGGCATCACAATCACGACATGGTCTCGATTCCTCAAGCATAATTTTACACCCATAACATTGTCCTGACCACTGAAACAAAACAAAACACACTAGAGGCAGGATTTTACAGACAATCCATTATATAAATGTGGTTGCAGCATTTTTCTCAAATATTTTCTAGTTTGAAAAGGAAAATTACTGCAGGGATCAGGTATTGGCACTGCAGTTCTTTTCGTCTAGCATACTTATGGAAAAAGGTAAGTTAAAACAAACTATAGGAAATTGATGGGGAAAAAAGGTAAAGGAAAGCTATCAAGAAAAGAACTGAAACATCTGATAGTGGACTTAAATAATGAAGAACACAAAGCATGGAAACTCCTTCAATTTCTTGATGGAATAGGAATCAACAGCAACTCAAAACCACAACTTTTTATTGTTGCACTGCTTAACAATATGCAACATAGTCGACAGATTTGTGATTTTCCAGAAAGTTATCGACGATCGATTTGAATGCCATCCATGCACTACCATGTAACAAGTTCTCGAATTGTTTGTCTGCAATAACTTTCCTAATCTGAGGTCCTACAAAGATACCTTCCTTTATCTTTGCATCGCTAACTTGCGGAAACTTTTCTCGAAGATAAGTGAAAGCTTTGCTCGTTTTATCTAACGCTTTTACAAAATTCTTCATGGGCCCCAACTTTATATGTAACAGTGGTAAAATGAAGCTGTCTTTGTTAACTAATGGCTCGCGTATTACATTTTTATGCCCGAGCTGCATACGATCCTGGATAGGCCACACCTTTCTTGCATAATGTTCCTGTCTGTTGCGGCTGTCCCATTCACATCGGAAGCAACAAAATTTAGTATACCCAGTCTGCATGCCCGTGAGAATTGCAATGACCTTTAGGTCTCCACAAATCCGCCATTGGTAGTCATTGTACTTTATTTTTTCCAAACGTATAGCCATATTGTCATAAGTTTCTTTCATATGAACAGAGTAGGCGACTGGAATTGATGAAAAAAAATTTCTGTTATGCAATAACACGGCTTTTAGACTAGTCTTGGAAGAATCGATGAAAAATCGCCATTCGTTGACTATGTGCTCATGACCGTTTACATCTTTGCAATAGCAAATGTCATCATCCATCTCAAAGTATTGAACAAGTTCTCTGTGTTTATGACGAAATTTAGATATCGGAGTATTGGGCGCTAAAAGATTCCATTCTTTGAGTCGCGAACCGAGTAATTCCGCTTGTCCTTTGGTAAGAGCGAGATCACGTATTAGATCTGAAAGTTCTGAATGGTTAATTAAGTAAACACCATCATTCCCCGGTATGTAATCTGAGTCAGAATTAGTTTCTAAAGCAGGTAAACTATCACTTTCTGATGGTTCATTTACGTCCAACGGATATTGTTTTGGTGGTACTTGGATCAGACACGTGATTGGATCATGAGGCACTGGTTTCGAAACCGATTCAATATTTGGATAAACCACAGACTTTCTAGTTTCAAAAGTGAAACCATGGATATTTGTCAAGCAGAAGTAACAATCAGTAGTGTGATTTGTATGTTCACGCCATATTACTGGCACTCCAAAAGGCATCGACTTATGCTTCGGCGATTTTCGTAACCAACCTGCCAATGTATCGAACAAACTGCATTTGGCTTCCAAGATTTATTTGCATCATCAACTTTCGAATCGAGATAAAGTTCATATGCTTTCTTTAGTAATGGTATAAAGTTTTTCTGGTCAACACGATCGGTAAAATATCCGCACACGTAACAGAACAGATCAGCCGAATTTCTACAACTTCTAGAAGCCATATTTTGCTCAGAATTATTTCAAAATACAGTAACTATTTGAAAAATCGCGTAACATATGTCATGCATCTTTTAGCAGTATAAAAAGTAGAATTATGTTGCTTTTTATTAATTTTTAATAAGTTATATAGTAAAAATGAAACGGAGCAAATAACGGTTTCCCAAAAATATATTTATTCACAAATATCTTAAGAACCCGACGTGATAGAGATAAACGGATTTCAGATTTGAAATCAGCGCAAGAAACTGACCTAAGAACACTTATTCTTATATAAGAAAGAAAAATGTTGTTTGTCAGTGTAATTGTCCTCAGTATCTCTCCCTTGTCCATATCAAATAGTCTATCAGCTCTTTCATTGACGCATACCCCTGCATGACCAGGACAGTAGATCCACACCAGTTCTTGAAGTTTCGAGGCTTCTATGGAGATTTTCCATTCAGGCTGTAGCAATCCACTTTGGACCTTCCAAAGCATGGATTGTAAGTCTAATACAATAATCGTCCTTGTTAATGGAGTCTCAGACAGCCACCTTAAGACTGCAGTAGCTGCCTCCACCTCCATATGACGGTATTGCCTCCCCTGCTTTGCAGTAATGGTCCGACAGTAGCCAAAACTCAAGAGTATCTATTATAGGCTTCATATCTTTACACAAGATTACTTTTGGCAGAAATGTTGACAGAAGAGTAGTAAAGCTTCTATCACATGGGAGTCTTCATAAGATATTCAGATAAGCGAAAACAATGCTGGCTGTCGCTAAGCACCTAAATTCTGTAATCTGCAGACGCCTTTTATGAAGAATTTAAGCAAAGGTTTATTCTAGCTCGTTAAGCCCCCACCCTTGATTTAATCAGTGGAATTATTATTAGAATGTATATACATAGGTTAGTTCACATGTTAGTAATAAAACATAGCATGAAAATGCACTACTTACGCCAATCTTGGCTACAGACGTTTTTTGCTCAGAGGAATAAATGAAACGAATCGCTCTCTTACACGCAGCTGGGATGTCTTTAATTTTGACCATAGATTCCACCTCTGACTCCGTGTTTCTTCAGTTTCTTAGTCCCGGTGTTCCTTATTAAAATTTAGAGATTTCATGTGCTTTTTTAAGTCTTATCTGGTTCTCCAATAAAAGGTCTGGTTAACAAATAGGAATTATGAATCTATTCTTCACTCTGGCGAGGTCTGGTGTTGTCTTGGCGAGCTTGAAATTCACAGTGAGTTAAAACTGCGAAAATGGTCAGGCTATATTCCTCTCAATGGTGTTATGAATCTAATCAGAAAGATCCAATCATTTCAAATCATGCAGATAGGGTGTGATATTTCAAAATAGTCCCACGTGAAATAAAGTGCGTGCCTACAAAGGTCATGTATTACCATATATGGACATTTGCTGCCTTGCATACATTCTCACAAACACATTTGTAGACTCATATTGTCCAAAATGTAATAAATCCATGATTACTTTTAATCAAGTGACCGGAAGCGATTATATCACACTTGTCTGCCCACAGGTGTCACGCAGACAGTAATCTCATTATCTGTCATATGAGTAAGCAAACTCCATGTCTTATCGGTGATTTAAGCCGATAGCGCTGGCTGATGTACATGTTAATCTGCAGCGCCTATAACCAACAAATCTGGGTAGCGCCAAGCAAATGTGATGTATCATATCAGCCTCTCCAGCAGATTTGTTGGTTATAGGCGCTGCAGATTAACACGTACATCAGCCAGCGCTATCGGCTTAAATCACCGATAAGACATGGAGTTTGCTTACTCATATGACAGATAATGAGATTACTGTTATTTATCACCTACAGGGTGATTTGATAAAATCAAATATCTGCTACTTAGCAGGAAAATAACGAGGAAAGAAAGAGAGAAAGAAAAGTGCGATAATTGACAGCACATAATAAAAATCAGTACCACAAATGTACCGATACTGCCGGAGAGAACCAAAGATCGCTAAGAGGTCATCCATTTCATCACACTCATGCTGGAGGTTATCATGTAAGCCACGCAATGTTCAGCGATGATTCAGCGCTTTACTCTAGCAGAGAAGCCCCACCCTGATTTCTCACCATGGATTACAGACCCACCAGTGTACAAAATGGTATCATTATCCCCAGCACGATCATTTATCAGCTGATCAATTTCCAGCTGTGCCCTCTCATTGGCCTAAGTTCTCCACTCCCTACCAAGGCTAATGATGACTTTGGTAATTAGTCGAGTTCTCATCTGATTTACTCCACTCTTCTTCTTTGAATATATTTTCAACTGTGGTCACCTGCTTAATCGTTGCCTCTGCCATCCCCCGCTTTATTCTCGCTCCCTTAATGTCAGCTAGTGTCCATGTAGCCTTTTGTCAATATCACAATGTGAACGCATTCAAAATGAAGGAATGTGTGTAGTCTTGGGCTATATGCGAGATACCCCCATTGTGACAATGCAGTACATGCTAGGATTACTGATACAGATATGCAATGGCCCAGTCAAAAGCCTATATGCGAGTAACCACAGACAAAACACATACTGAACAAGTGATTAAATTATTGTGCAACCTCAACACAGAACTGGAAACCACAATCCAAAGGTTAATGGCAAGAATATAACAAGCAAACAGTAGCATCTTAAAACTTCAATAAAAGCCCCATGTAAAAATAAATCAAGCCTTGAATAATTTAACAAAAATGCTCAAATCTTGTAATGGACAACATTGCTGTACAGAAGTGAAAACGTGACAATTTTACAACAAACAAGAGAGGATGAATGAAAGCATTTCACTTTTGGTTTTATAAATGAAACCTTGAGATATCATCGACAGAGAAAACAATGAATACAAAGAACTCATGAAATAACAAAGTATATAAGAGATCAGATAACCAGAACTAAGGCTAAGACTGAAAACAGAATCCTTCCACTTTTAACAAAAGGTACTTTTAGAACTGAATCCTGTAACATGACAACGCCAGCACACTGTAGAGAAATCTACCATTTAAGATCACATGGGACAAAAATGTCCGTACATGGGTCGCCAAGAATGTTTATGGGTATAAACAGGAAAAAAAAACATTTCCCCAGGTTTACATAACACAACAAACTACATCTTTTGGGTTTAAAGTAAGTGTTCAAGTGTCATTAGCTAAAATAACACTGACAAACAACATTTTTCTTTCTTATATAAGAATAAGTGTTCTTAGGTCAGTTTCTTGCGCTGATTTCAAATCTGAAATCCGTTTATCTCTATCACGTCAGGTTCTTAAGATATTTGTGAATAAATATATTTTTGGGAAACCGTTATTTGCTCCGTTTCATTTTTACTATATAACTTATTAAAAATTAATAAAATGCAAAATAATTCTACTTTTTATACTGCTAACAGATGCATGACATATGTTACGCTATTTTTCAAATAGTTACTGTATTTTGAAATAATTCTGAGCGAAATATGAATTCTAGAAGTTGTAGAAATTCGGCTGATCTGTTCTGTTACGTATGCGGATATTTTACCGATCGTGTTCACCAGAAAAAACTTTACACCATTACTAAAGAAAGCATATGAACGTTATTTCGATTCTAAAGTTGATGATGCAAATAAATCTTGGAAGCCAAATGCAGTTTTTTTCGACCTGTGCAAATACATTGGCAGGTTGGTTACGAAAATCGCCGAAGCATAAGTCGATGCCTTTTGGAGTGCGAGTAATATGGCGTGAACCGACAAATCACGCTACTGATTGTTACTTCTGCTTGACAAATATCCATGGTTTCACTTTTAAAACTAGAAAGTCTGTGGTTTATCCAAATATTGAATCGGTATCGAAAACAGTTCCTCATGATCCAATCACGTGTCCGATCCCAGTTCCACCATAACAATATCCGTTGGACGTGAATGAACCATCAGAAAGTGATAGTTTACCTGCTTTAGAAACTAATTCTGACTCGGATTATATACCGGTGAATGATGGTGTTCACTTAATTAACCATTCAGAACTTTCAGATCTAATACGTGATCTCGCTCTTACCAAAGGACACGCGGAATTACTCGGTTCGCGACTCAAAGAATGGAATCTTTTAGCGCCCAATACTCCGATATCTAAATTTCGTCATAGACACAGAGAACTTGTTCAATACTTTGAGATGGATGATGGCATTTGCTATTGCAAAGATGTAAACGGTCTAATGGTGCACCTCGGTCATGAGCACATAGTTAACGAATGGCGACTTTTCATCGACTCTTCCAAGACTAGTCTAAAAGCCGTGTTATTGCATAACGGAAATTTATTTTCATCAATTCCAGTCGCCTACTCTGTTCATATGAAAGAAACTTATTACAATATGGGTATACTTTTGGCAAAAATAAAGTACAATGACTACCAATGGCGGATTTGTGGAGACCTAAAGGTCATTGCAATTCTCACGGGCATGCAGACTGGGTATACTAAATTTTGTTGCTTCCTATGTGAATGGGACAGCCGCAACAGACAGGAACATTATGCAAGAAAGGTGTGGCCTATCAGGGATCGTATGCAGCTCGGGCATAAAAAATGTAATACATGAGCCATTAGTTAACAAAGACGGCATCATTTTACCACCGTTACATATAAAGTTGGGGCTCATGAAGAATTTCGTAAAAGTGTTAGATAAAACGAGCAAAGCTTTCACTTATCTTCGAGAAAAGTTTACGCAAGTTAGCGATGCAAAGATAAAGGAAGGTATCTTTGTAGGACCTCAGATTAGGAAAGTTATTGCAGACAAACAATTCGAGAACTTGTTACATGGTAGTGAACTTCGCGCATGGATGGCATTCAAATCGATCGTCAATAACTTTCTGGGAAATCATAAATCTGTCGACTATGTGCATATTGTTAAGCAGTGCATAGATGCATACAGAATTATGGGCTGTAACATGTCCCTCAAAATCCCTTTGCTTGATTCGCATCTTGACTTTTTCCCTGACAAACTTGGCGAAGTCAGCGATGAACATGGAGAACAATTCCATCAAGATATCGCCGTAATGGAGTCACGCTATCAAGGACGGTGGAGTGTGACCATGCTTGCCGATTATTGTTGGATGCTTCATCGCGATGTACCACATGCCATTCACCGACGAAAGTCGACTGCAAAGAAATTCAAGCCTACATAACTGTTACACTTCTTGTATGAATGATGTTATAATACTGTATGCCTTGTTAAAAAACTTCAATTGCGTATTTCTAGAGATCCCGACCTGATAGAGAAAAACGGTTTGCAGATTTAAAAACAGCGCATTAAAATTGACCAGACAAACATAGAAATGTTAGAGAAAGAAAAAAAAAGTTTTTTTTTGTTAGTCAGTGTAATTAGTACATTTTTACGCATCTAAGCAAAATATAGGTACTATCCTAGACTCACCCAATGTTTAGTAAGCACCTCAGTTCATTTTCTATCCGAGATGGATGCGTGGTTGGAATGATGTGTTTCAGGGCAAACATTTCATTCACTTCTGGATAGTGCTTCAATCTTGCTAAATATACAGAACTGAAGGACCCTGAAAAATATTGAAAACTGGGTGTCAAGTAAACAAAAACTTGTAGTTCCCAAGGGTCACTGATAAGACAAATAAAGAATAGGATCACTGTTCCGATCAGGCATACTGAAATAAGTGATGAAGGTGAGACTGTGTACGGGGCTAGCAACCTTATCATGTTCAACAAACTGCTACAATGGAAGCTACTGTAGTGGTGAGCCCATGCACCATAAAAGGAAAGGAAGAAATAGTAACAAATTTTTGTTGTTGTTGTTGCCTTGCATCATTAAGAAAGGAAAGGAGGAATGTAAACTGGTCCTTGCAGACAGTACAATATCAAAATATCATCAAACCATGCTTTTTCAAAACACAGTATATTTATCAGCTCCATCTTACCATCTTTTATACTCTTATTCAATTTCAAATTTCTTTGACTTACAGCTAGTTTCCATTAGTGCTTATGAGAGGTGGTTTAATTTGTTGTTTTTTTTTAAACTGCTTCCTTAGGACAGTTAGGTCACCCCACCTCATAAAGCTGAACCTAGTATCACAGTGGATTCATGTCTTCACTGACAGATCTTCAAAAGAAGCAGTAAGGAAAGGAGGAGCAGGGATCCAAATACTAATGCCAAACGCTCCAAAAATAGAACAGTCAACTGCTACTGGAGAGCTCTCAACAAAATACAGGGCAGAGCTACAGGCAATCTTAGAGGCTACAAAGATACTGAAGGAACAAAGACTCAAAGAATCAAATATAGTCTTCTTATGCGACTGCATGTCAATTCTCCAGACTATTCAAAATGAACCTGAAGATCTCCTAACCAGAACAGCCATAGAACATTTGAACCAGCTGTCTGTCGACAACAAAGTTTCCCTGCAGCGGATTCCTGCACATTGTGGTATTGCAGGAAATGAGGCGGCCGACAGACTGGCAAAGGCAGGCACCCAGAAGGAACAGCTTCACCAGAGTCTCACTGAAGGAAGCAAAGACCTCATCAAAAGAAAGTACAAAAATGCATGGAGCCAGAGAACAGACAGCAATTACCCACAAGACCCAATCTTAAAGCTACACAGAACACAGCAACCACCTTTTTTAGACTCCACACAGGAAAATTCAGACTACAAGCCCACCTCCACAAAATGAAAGCTGCCCCAACTGACCAGTGCATATGCCAAAATGTCCCCCAGACTCCAGAACACATTCTGCAAACGTGCCCTCTCTTTGGTGACTTGAGAGCTCAAACCCGGCCCCAGGAGAAGAAAATGGAAGAGAAACTGTGAGGACCTCCTGCTGACGACTGGATTCATGGAGGCAACTCATCTCCTTGCTGAGCATAGAAAACTGATCACAGAACCTAGTATAGTGAAGTCTCTAACACTTACAAAACCCTAAAGCAGTTTCTGCCATGGGTCTATCTTCACCTTTTTTACCCTCCAGGACAGTTATAACTTATACAGAATCTACAAGAAACAATAAGTTGGGATAGTGATTATAACTTCTATATTATAGTGCACAGAAATACTACCGTTATAGTGTATATGAAGGTTGCGGGCACTGTATATGGGAATGCTGTTCATATGCTGAAGATTTAAAAAAAATGTTCTTATGATTTAGGAGACAAAAATCAGAGGCACATCTTCAATCCAATCTGCAAGTCTGGAAGGAAGAGCTGGAGAAGAGAGGGATGGTCATCAGCAGCTTCAAAACAAATACCATGATGATATTACGTGAAGAAAAAAGGCATCAGATTTAGTTGGGAAAATAGTCCTGGAGCAGGCTAACCCCTTTAAATACCTTGGAGCTGTCATTGACTGGAAGGGGGACATCAAAGAAGAGTTGGCTACCCGAAGAGCAGCAGCTTGGAGGCTTTTTTTCAGGTCATAAATCGAGGATTCCCCAGCAAGAGAAATTGGTAAGAAAATTAAAATGTCCGTTAACCGCTCCACCTATGTTCCAGTCTTGACTTATGGAAGCAAGTCATGATCAATGACTACAACCCACAAAAGCCAGCTCTAAACCTCAGAACAGTCCCAATCACAATGGTTTGGCCATGTCTGCAGAATGGGAGAACATTGGCTACCATGACCAATATGGGAAACCAAGAGCAAGGGATCCAGAACGGATGGGTCTGTGATCCATGGTGAGAAATCAGGTTGGGGCTTCTCTGCTAGGGTAAAGGGCAGTATTATCGCCAAACATAGTGGGGCTTACAAGATAACAACTTCCATCATGAGAATGGAGGTAGAGGCAGTTACTGCAGCCTTAAGGTGGATATCTGAAATTTCATTAACACAGGCAGTCATTGTGTCAGACTCTCAGTCCGTGCTTCGAAAGGTTCAAAATGGTTGGCTGCGGCATGAATGGAAAACCTCCATAAAAGCCTAGAGTCTGCAGGAGCTGGTGTGGATCTACTGTCCTAGTCATGCAGAGGTACACAGTAATGAGAGAGCTGACAGACTAGCATCAAGAGCACCCATAGTGGGGATACTGGATATAGATAATGGAGAGATAATTGAGAACAATCAATGATCGCCTGTTAAAGAATGACACTGCAATAGACGAATCTTCAAGGTTAAGACTGTTGGAATTTGGCATCAAACATAAGGATAGCAGAGATGGACATATGAGAGGATGCATCCGTCGTGTATACAACCAGCGAGCTACAGGAACAGTTAATATTCACATTCTTCGACATATGCTGAGGGAGACTGAACACCTATGGGTCTGCCCAGAGTGCAATGATGTCGATTCTGTTCAACAACAACAAAGGGATCCAGACCTCCAGGACGATCAAGAGTTCGCTGGGAGGACAACATTAGACAACAACATTAGACAATCTCTGAAAGACCGAGGACTAGATTAGAACCAGGCCAGGATTCCTCCTATTGGATAGTTTGGCACTTTCTCAGGCAAATCTCTACACGCCTGAGTAGAAGAGCACCAACTAATTAAGGAAGTAGATTTAGGAGACAACTTGTATATGATTATATTGTTTTGAATAGTGTAAGACCAGATTAAGCAGACTGAGCGGCAACTCTGCGTCAATGGTTGACTGTAATAGACTCCCAACATATTCTGGCTCTAACCACGATGGTACACTCTAATAAACTTTGCCCTGTCTTGCACTTAATGTTATTTTTCCACTTTTAGCACTGACACATTCTATGTCATTTGCCTTCAACTTTTGTTTGTACAGCATTATGGTTTTAAACAATGCTTTAATGTTTCCATTTTTATTTGTCCAAAATATTTACCTTTACCTCCATGAACGCTATGTAAACAAACAGAACACAGAATCATAGCCCCGCTCCAACGACCCTAATAACCAATGATATCACATGTAACATCATTGCAATGCTCTCCCAAAATTATAAACATAACATCAAGTAAGCTTCCTGTGAAACACAGGTGTTTTACAACT
The DNA here is from genome assembly GCA_024509875.1 of Oreohelix idahoensis. Taxonomy (NCBI): domain Eukaryota; kingdom Metazoa; phylum Mollusca; class Gastropoda; order Stylommatophora; family Oreohelicidae; genus Oreohelix; species Oreohelix idahoensis. Next base: position 65,477 of record JAMPIV010005349.1, read on the forward strand.
GTAAACTCTGCAATACAAAACAGCATTTCTTGACACTATCCATATTCACAGCTTCTGTTGATTACTTGCTCAACTAGCTCTTACAATGCGTGCTGGTTTCAGCAAACAAAAACCGGGTCATTGGCATATGTAATGTTGTTCATTTTCTTCAATTAATGGTTTAGGGTTACGGCCGAATGTCACAGCCGACGAGGGCGTTTGTTGCTTTGCTACTGATGATGGGTGTAACGAAAAGATCGTCATTTGATTTGTGTTGGTCAAATGACTTTCACTGAGATGCAAGGGATAAGGACTCTTCGTTTGTTGGTTTTTTTTTTTTAAATTAAAAAAAAAAAACATTTTTTAATTAAAACAATTTTTTTCGTTTTTTTTTTTCATCTTTCCATTCCTCTCTTCCTATCACATCTAACATGTACACAAACAAATTTTATATCATCAGATTCATCATTCATTTATTTATATAAATTCCATAAAATGATAGCAATTGACCAAGAAACAAAAAACTATACATTTTACAAGTCACCCGCTATAAAAATGGGGCGTTGTGAAAAAGAATGCAGCTGCAGGCGCAATGTTTTGGGAATTTAATGCAGCGTGCTAAAGGTTAAATAACTCGTAGCTATTTTTATTCCAGATGTTTCAGTGGTAATGTAAATTTAATCACCCGCTATCACACAGAAAGAGACGGTTTAGTTGACTTATAAATACACTAGGCGACTGATAATTGACGGAATACAATTCACTTCTATTTCATTGTGTGTAATTTAGTAAGTGACTGTGTTTGACTATCATGCGACTAAACAAACAGATGCCAACAATCAAATAGTATTAATGACAGGCGATATTTGTTAAAGTGCGCGTATGAAAAATTAAATAATAACCGACCAGATAGGAATAGGCTAGAGACAACGTGTGCTTATATGTAGATATTATCAGCAGCAATTTTTTCATAACGTTCCTATATATTTTAGGGCCTGACCTGATCAACAGCGACCAGCGGATATTTTTATGTGGCTATATCTTGGGCCTTGTCTCCATTTTTTACTGATTGGATTAAAGTTGTCTTCTGTTGGCTGACGCGTTTCCAAGTATCAGTTGTGAACAGGACGGGCCAGAGACTAACAAACATTTTAATAGTAAATTTTAACTGGACTTACAAAATACCCAGATATACTTTTTTTTTATCAGCCCACTGGGGTGTGCAAGATATAATAAACTCTCACGACATTTGATAGTCATTTCCAAGTGGATATTTATCCAGAAGAGCTATGCTATTTCAGAATCGGCACTCACCAGAGCCAGCCGATAGGATTTACCATCAGCATCAAATAACAATAATTAACAGTTTTTAGCAATCAGATGTTTTCCTACTATTTACGGTGAACACCAGATCTCAGAGAGTCTCGGCACTAACTGTCCAAGGTGACAGTTTGTATCCAGGAAATCAACCATAAAATTAGGCATTCCCCCGTATAAAATTTAATTATTGACAAGGAGGGACTGAGGCACAATTCGGACGATAATTTCTCTGGACCTTATAAATACATTCATGGATTTTTACGTCAAACAGACTGTTGCACCAAGAATAGGGCAAGAAGCGAGATTGTGTGTGGCCACGTATGACAGACAGAGAGAGAGAAATCTTTTTCTTTAGTACAGGAAACACTGTATCATATGAATTCTGTAAGACTATTGTTTAATTTTATTGGATAACGTTTAGTGGGAACTGTGTTCTTTCTTTACTGTCTATACTGTAACCTAGTGTTAACCTTTGGGGGTTATTACCTGGTTGGGTTCTTATCTTCTCAACGAGGGGAGGGCATAGGTATTCTGTATTTATATATATATATATTTTTTTTTTTTCTATAACCAGCGGCACTCGAGCTTTCCAGCTCTTTCGGCCCAATGACATGTCATTGCGAGGCTGGGGGGTCAGTGGACTTTCCTTCCAACCCGGTCAGGAGCTTCGCTCCTTCCCATCCACACGGGATTTATGTGCAGGAGCCGTTCAGATTATTCAGTCAAATTTCTGGCCGTAAACATTTCTTCAAACGCCGACGGCCGGGTTTGAACCATGAACACCTGGTCGCCAGTACAACGTTGTAGCCATTACACCAGCGCGGCTCGATTTATATATATAGATGTAATTCTGATCTTTCTCTTTTAGATATTGTAAAGTTTAGTGATAATAAACAACAAAATAACTAACTTTGTGTGTGTTGGTCAGACCCATACCCATTTAACCATAATTTTTCACGTTGTGTGTCTTGTTGTCACATAGCTGTGTGTGTGTCTGTTTAGTAAACTTATATTTCTAAATATAAGGGGGTGCAAGATGGTCTTACACTAAAATTATAGTCGTATAGATAGACTGGACTAGAGAAACTACTCATTCCAGAGACAGATCTTCTCCTTATCTATTCACTCGTGAAAATCTATTTCTTACACCTTACTTCTCACGTATTATCACCATCTACTATACTCAGGTGGGACCTTAAATAACTAAAACCTATCTAAGCACAACAGTTTTGAAAGTGGCTCCTACATTACAAGAAATAAGCTCTGACTCGGTATGTTGGAATAAATCTTTAGAATTACCAAATTAACAACTTACCTTCTCCAATCTTGCTAGTAATAGTAAAATGATTGGCCACCTCTGGGACACATGCATACAAGGCTTGAATCTCATCCTCAAAACCATCTAGTAAAACAGATATTTGACATTTAGAATGAGGCTGAAAATATAATCTTCAAGGAATTATGCTCAAATAATAAATAGATATGGTAAGAGAAGATATATTAACAGGGCTTTGTGATGGAACATTCCAGAAAAAAAAAAAGATAACAATGATATACAGAAACATCATTCAACTTGACGTCATCATGCACGTTAAACAGCATGGAGGCTACTACTGTAACTGGTCCTCTTTTGCAGGCATCATGCACCAAAGCACTTTATGTACTATTGTTGTGGCCATTTCTACAGTAATCTGTTTTTCAAGATGGTGTTGAAAACTCCATTAGACGAAATACGGCGAAGAGCAATAAACAAGGAACAAACAAAAGCAAGACCCATGCTGGCCTCCACAAAGCAGGCCCAATTAGGGAAAACTATGACTGTCCAAAGCCTAAAGAGGAGAAATTATTATACATAATGATGTCACTAATTTATGTATAAAAAATCAAAACGTCCCATTTAAAATGGCCAACAATGCCTTTTGCCAGCGAATATGTGGTAAACAAAGGTACAACCACTAGCCATTCATTTGGTTTGGTTTTGAGGACCATCTTTATTGCACATGGACAACTCCATCAGTGCTCTGATTTCCTCCATTAGGTCACACACACAAGGAGGATCTCAGCACAGTGCACAAACACCGTAGCATCTGGCGAGGATACCAATGTATGTATATACTTTTTGGCCTACTCTTTATGATTTCCAACTGCGCACAGGATCACCTATTTTTTTGCCTTTATCCAAGACAACTCGGCATCCGATCTCACTGCCCATGAGATCAGTATAACATCATTAGGACCCACCGATTTTGAAAAAATGTCTATCAAATATATTCTCCATCTGGGAACCGAACCAGGTACTTTTAGAATTAGAGGCGGATGCCATACCTCTTAGCCACTCTGACTCCCAGCCATTCATTATAAATGGCTAACAAGCACGGACAGCATCTGCCCTTACACATTTTGGAGCTGTCACATATATGGGTGAGAAAATGGAAAACCCACTCATATACTTTTGTCTCCTGTGTATGAGATTATAACATCTGTGAAAGAAAGGACTGTAGCTCACATAAAAAGTTATAGTATGGATAAGTAAATATATGTGCTTTGAAAGACTCACCATAATAGACAACAGAAAAGATAGAGTAACATCACTTCTATAGCAAATAGAATGTCACTGGAACAAACCATAGTAGTATCTGAATCACTGGATTGCCTCACATCTGTCTTACTATTTGTTCTGACAATGGCCGGTCACTCTATGAGGTCCAGTAAATTAATGAGTCAGTTTGTACCATCAAGATTAGATTACAGTTTACAGCAGGGCTGGCAACCAGTTGATCCCAGTGGACGATTTGGTTGATCTGGGAGGGGGAAGAGAGAAGGGGAAGACTGTTTAAACTAGTAAAATAATTTTGGACTAGACCTGTCCTGCCGGCATTTAAAATCACGGTGTCCCTGGAATCAAAAGTACCTTTCCTGCATTCTCAATAAAAACTCTCGAGCTGACTACAAAAATATATTTGTGAACTGCATCAAATAAGAATGCAATCTTTTCATTGTTCGGTTCATCAACTTTCGCAGCTTAAAATTACACACACACACACGGCAGATCTTTAGAGCGCTCAGTGTTACTAAAGTAGATCCCAAAAGCTCCTGGGTTGACGGCCCCTGGTATACAGAAAGGTGAATTGCATTAAACATTTTTTCCCATGGTGGCAACTATGTTAGTATGAAGACAGAAAATCGACAGCAATAATTCCATGCTAAATCTACAAAAGTTAGTAAATAATTATGCATGTAAGAAATGTATTCAAAAATTTAAATATTATACTTAAGCCATGCAATTTAGAAATGATGTGTTACTGATACAGTGTTAGCTGGCGATGGATAGGACACATATTGAGGAAACCTGTTGATAGCATTACAAGGCAGTCCTTGTTCTGGAATCCACAGGGAAAGAGAGGCAGAGGTAGACCAAAAAAAAACACATGGAGAAGAGAACTGGAAACAGAGATGAAAATGATGAGGAAAACATGGAAAGAATTTGAGCGGATGGCACAGGACAGGAAGACTTGGCATGTGTTTGTTGAAGGCCTATGTTCCTTGGGGAGCTAAAGTGTATTGATTGATTGATTACAAACAGACAGTATATAGTTTGCAAGCTGCAAGTCACATAAATTACACCATCATTCAAATTTCCACAGGGACCTCAAGACGCAGCAATAGAGACCGCAGTCAGCGACTCATAGCTTGACTGCCTGCGTCAGGACCAGCGAACCAGAGCTGGTCAAGACCGTGCTCCACCTCCACGTGGTGGTCCTGGAAACAGCCTGCAGCAATGCAGTCTGGCTGAGCGAGCACGGATCGCAACGGGAAGGCAAACCCGGTCCTAAAAAATGCCATGCAGAAGTCGGATGTGTTGACCGAAAGGTGCAGATATCACAGCTACGTTGTAAACAGACACAACGCAACCACCGTCCTTTTCAGGGCGAACGAAGAAGAAGAAGAAGAAGAAGAAATTTGCACACATTGTTGATCTGTTCAAATGGTGAGCATTGCCACTCTAATATAATGAATATTTTTTTCCACACAAGGTAAACCCTGGCCTCACAAACTCATGAGTCTTGTACATGTAAATTTGTTGTTTGGGTCTAAATGCATTAAAAGGCCAACTAAACTATAGTGCGCTGCTTAAAGTGAACTTATGCCTAATTCTGGGGAACTGTGGAGAATTAGAAAAGAATAAAGAGGAGAAATAAAGTTATTAAAAGTGTTTAATTGGTAAATGAAGAAACAAAACACTTACTGCATGATGACTGTTCCGTCAAAGCCGGTAATGAGTGATGCACACAGGGATGTGTTAGAATGTCATTCTCCATTTGATTTTCAATTTTTCAGTATGGTGAATTCCACTTTTTATATAACCTTCACTGATACTGAACTTTGTATTATTTGCCCGTAACTAAATCTCCTTGAGCTGACCTCTCTTATGCTTCTTGCGGCTGTGGATATGTGACCAATTTGTTCATTACATATATATACCAATAAAGCAAGCAGCAGGGTAAAGATCTTTTCCGCAGATATATCCTATTTTTGATTTGAAAACATGTCAACTGTACTCAAATCATAAACACAAAAAGAAGGCTACAAAATATAAACATGTGCTAAGCAATACTAAAACCTGAAAATAGAAAATGTCAGAAGTAGCAGTAATGGACAGAACAAAAAGAAGGACTGAAAAACAAGAAAACTGCAACAGTTGTAATTTCTGGACAAGACTCCAGTTAAATGCGGTGCAAAGATGAATGGACATGCAGACGCATATTGTAATATAATGAGAAATGCATCACAGAGATTAAGAAAAGAATATATGAAGTAAAAAGAGGAGGATACAACCTGAAATATCCTATGCAATAATTCCTAGTCAATCAGAGTTGGGAAAAGAGTGATCATGTGCTACACAGAACCAGTTTTACTGTAAAAGAAAACTGAGCATGTAAATGAACGTATCAATGAAGAAAAATCTCTGTGTAGTTTATAGGGATCTCTTATGAGACAAGAACAAATAGAACTACTGCTGACTCACAAATGCCAAACAAGGCAACTAATATGAGCTTGTGCATGGGAATGGCAACTTCATCATGTAAAAGTAACTGCTTCAGAAACCACTGCTGCACTTGCATATGAATACTTTGAGCAGGCTTACTGCAAGATGACCAGCTCCAGTGGTGGATCCATGCTCCACAGGGAGTGAATATGAAAATAATGGATGATGTAGTTCTTGAAAGAATGTTAAAAATCCCCCCGAACAGTTAAGATTAAAAAAAAATTAATACTGAGAAAAGTGAATGAACAAAGAGATACAATAATTACAATTGAGGAGAAAGCAGTCACTCTTAGCTCCATGTGAGGAGAAGATAAGCAATTAAAAATTATGTGCAAAACAGAAGAGGACAAGACAAGCTTCACATCATGGATGGGGGAACAAAATGAACAACAGAGCTGATGGGCAGAATACAATGATAAGGATTAAAATATGGGGTGAGAATATTACCTATGCATCGTGGGTCAAATGTGGAATTGATGACAAGAACCAGTGGAACAACAGTTGAGAAGAAGATGCTGGCGATGGATAGGACACATATCGGAGACCTGTTGATAGCATTACAAGGCAGTCCTTGTTCTGGAATGCACAGGGAAAGAGAGGCAGAGGTAGACCAAAAAACGCACGGAGAAGAGAACTGGATACAGAGGTGAAAATAATGAGGAAAACAGAACTTGAGTGGATGGTACAGGACAGGAAGATGTGGCGTGTGCTTATTGAAGGCCCATGCTCCTCCAGGAGCTAAAGGGTATTGATTAATTGATCGTGGCTCAACACATGATGATCACAATAGGGTTGAATCTCAGAACAAAGTGCATTTGCCACCTTGTTAGCCAACCTGTGGTCAACACATTGCAATTAATGACGTCATAGGGTTATTTGTTTACATGTAGTGTAGTCACATACATAACACTCATATACTGGTCACAAAAAGTAGGGGATATTTTAAGATGGTATGTATTATTTTACAAAAGAGTGGATTTCGTATTTTAATGGTTGTACGGACATATCGAGCACGCTCTTCTCCACTCTCACGTGCAATATCATGTTGACCTGGTGACTCGTGATGAGTAAGCCAATCCCAAGAACAGAGGTGGGGCCCATCCGTAAAGTTCACACATTATTCTTTTTCACAAAAATGCGTGTATCTCGGGTTTGATGAACGCTATTCACCATGGACAGGTATAAAAAGACTCTGCAACAGATAAAATTTCTTTTCTTCGTCATGGAACGTTTGACAGAACAGCAGAGATGGATAGGCATAGGCATGTTGCAAACCGGAAGTCAGCAAGTGGATGCTGCTCAGAACCTCAATGTTTCACAGTCAGTTGTCAGCAGACTGTGGAACAAGTATCAAAATTTCCGCACAGTGGCTGATCTGCCTCGGACTGGCCGCCCAAGAGTCACTACACGCCGCCAAGATCAACTTCTTGTTACTCAGGCCCTCATAACTCGGACTCTAAATGCTACTAGACTTTAGCAACACCTTCAACAGACCACTGGGATCCGGGTCTCAACTCAGACAGTACGAAACCGTTTGCACCAAGTGCAACTGGCCTCACGCAGACCGTTTGTAGCTTTGCCCATGTCACCACAACACAGGCGAGCAAGAACGGATTGGTGCCAACGTCATCGTCGGGGGACCAATCAACAGTGGGCATCAGTGATGTTTTCTGATGAGTCCCGTTTCGTTTTGAATTTTCATGATCGTCAAATACGTGTCTGGCGACGGCGAGGTAAGGGTTACCAGCCTCCTGCAACTGTTGCACACAACCGTTATGGAGGTGGCAGTGTAATGGTGTGGGCAGGCATCTGTATGAATGACATTACCGACCTTCACATATGCCAGGTCAATATCACAGGGCTCTACTACCGTGACAACATCATCGAGCCTATTGCTGTGCCATTTGCTCAACGGCACGGACCAGATTTCATCTTCCAGGATGACAATGCACGTCCTCACCGTGCTCGCGTTGTCCAAGATCACCTTCAGATGCAGCATATCCGAACGTTACCGTGGCCGCCGATGTCCCCCGACCTGTCTCCTATTGAGCATTTGTGGGACCTTCTGAATAGACGCGTCCAACAACGTCCAGCCGCTCCATAGACTCTTCAGCAGTTAGCCCAGGCCCTTCAGCAGGAGTGGCAGAGAATTCCTCAAGACAACATCAGAAGGCTTATTTGCAGTATGAGACGTCGTTGCAATGCATGTTTAGCGGCAAACGGGGGCCCTACACGTTTTTAGAAATATTGGAATATTTTTGTGAAAATGAAGTACCTACCCCGCCTTGGTTGCAAGTGCAACTAAAATCATGGGAGTAAAGCCATAACACTTCTTATACCGCAAATGTCTTGTTATGATGCTCAAGTTTACTTGTACGAAGGAATAAATGAACTAATTTGAAATATATTGTCTTTGGATAACTTTTAAATTCAATATCCCCTACTTTTTGTGACAGGTATATAAACTATTAACGAATCAACCTCAATATATAATTTCGAAGAATTTTAGCGATAATAAACTATTTTTGATTCCGATAAGGACGTTGAACAAATGTGATATTTTAAAATAATAAATAAATTAATTTGCGTGGGACAGGAATGTGTAAGTGAGATTGCAGTTAAACTCCGCCTCGGTCGGTCCCAAGCCCGGCTGAAAAAAGGATGAGGGCAGCCTGCATGGAGGCCGTAAGGAGGCAGCCCCTCCACCATGCAAAGGCACAACAGGCCAATCACCTGTTTGTCTTAAAAACCTGATTACGCGAAACATAAGAGAGAAAACTGGACTGATTCTAAAGGCGACGAACTGGAATGGACTACGACTTACGGAACATGGAACACAAGAAGTATAAATGGGAAGGAAGAGGAGCTGGTGGAAGAGATGAGGAAAGCAAAACTAGAAATCCTGGCTATAACGGAAACAAAGAAGAAAGGACAAGGAGTCATGGATCTCGATGACAACACGTTGCTCTACAGTGGTGTCCCCACATCTGAAAGAGCTAAAGGGGGCGTGGGTTGTATTGTGGCCAAAAACCAAAGGAATAATATCAAGGGATGGAACTTTGTCTCAGAACACATTATGGTCCTAAAACTAAAAGAAGGAGAAACCATAGTCAACCTTGTCATTGTGTATGGGCCAAATGAAGATGAGCGAGCAGAGGTCACGGAGGAATTCTTCGAGCTGCTTCAAAGGACAGTGGACGAGTGCCTAGATGAAATTATCATGCTCGGAGATTTCAATGCCAGAGTTGGAAATGACCATGTTAGATGGGGTGCAGTTATCGGAAGTTATGGAGAAGACACTCTTAATGACAATGGAAAGCGACTCCTTAGATTCTGCACAGAGCAGAATCTGATCATTACAAACACAAAGTTCCCACAAAGGCATGGAAACAATACTTAGGAGCTAAAAACACAGCAGGAAAAACAGAGAAATATAGAGAATATATGATACTCAGAACAGAAGCAAAAAACAAGTTGCTAGCAGCAAAACAGAAGTCCTGGGAAGAATTTGGAGAAAAGCTAGAAAACGATGCGCAAGAAAACCAGAAATTGTTCTATAAGACCCTAAAGAATATGAGGAAGGAAAAACAGTGCCCTCTTAAATTTATAAAGGACAAGCAAGGCAAATTGCTTACTTCCCCAAAAGAAGTAATGGAAAGATGGAACGAATATTTTTCAGAACTCCTGGATGGTGAGCAAGGTCAAACATCAGAAATGATAACCACTGGCACAGAAGAGGAAACCAATGGTGATGAAGATGACATTAAAGATGGAAGAACTGAAGGCAGCACTGGAGAACATCAAGAAGGGCAAAGCTGCAGGACATGATGGCAAAACACCAGAAATGGTTAAGTACATGGGAGCAGCAGGCGACCTATTACTCCTAAGCGTTCTACGGGCAGCGTGGTGCAACAAGACCATAATAAAGGATTGGGAGATTGCCATAATAAAACCGATTTTTAAAAATGGTGACAACCGACAATGTGGAAAACATAGAGGCATATCCCTTCTCAGTGTCCCTGGTAAAATCTACTCTAGAATCCTGGAGCAGAGACTCAGACACCTAGTTGAGCCACAAATGGATGAGGTCCAGTGTGGATTCCGAGCAAATCAAAGTACTCAAGGCCTAATCTTCACACTCAGACGGTTGAGTGAAAAGGCTCTTGAGTATAAGAGTGAGATCCATCTTTGCTTCTTAGATCTGGAAAAGGCATTTGACAAGGTCCCCTGGAAAAAACTCTGGGACTGTTTGGCAAGGAAGAACATTCCATCACCTCTGTATTTCAGAGCTGGCATTTGCTGATGATGTTGCCCTGCCTGATTGCTAAATCAGAGGCACATCTTCAAGCCAACCTGCAAGGAAGAGCTGGAGAAGAGAGGGATGATCATAAGCAGCTCGAAAACAAAAACCATGGTGATATCACGAGAGGAAAGAAGACATCAGATTAAGCTGGGAGAACAGGTCGACCACTTTAAATACCTTGGAGCTGTCATAGACCGAAAGGGAGGATTCAAAGAAGAGTTGGCTACCCGAAGAGCAGCAGCTGGGAGACTTTTTTAAGCCATAAATCGAGGATTCCTCAGCAAAAGAGAAGTTGGTAAGAAGACGAAGATGGCTGTATACCGCTCTACCTATGTCCCAGTTTTGACATATGGATGCAGTCATGGGCAATGACTACAACCCACAAAAGCCAGATCCAAATCTCAGAAATGAGGTATCTGAGGAAGGTGGTTGAAGTAACAAGAAGAGACATGGTCCGCAACCAGCCGATATGTCAAGGGCTAAAAACCCAACCCCTGCAGACCCAAGTAGAACAGAGATGGTTTGGCCATGTCTGCAGAATGGGAGATCAGCTACCACTACAAGCATGGGAAACTAAGAGCCAGAGATCCAGACCTCCAGGACGACCCAAAGTCCGCTGGGAGGATAACATTAGACAATCTTTGAAGGACCGAGGACTAGAATGGAACCAAGTCAGGAGGAAGACAGCCGATAGAATAGTATGGCGCTAGCTCTTACAAACCTCTACAACCCACGGTAGAAGAGGAACGAATAAGCAAGTAAGTAAAAGATTCCAGTTCAGCAATATGTGATTTCACAAAAAATTTATATAAATTACAATTTTCATTTGTTTTTTATCAAACTTCTTGAATTAGTTGTTAACTGGATATACGTTTCAATTCTTGGTGTTTTACTAGCAGTGGATTAAGTACAGCTGAAATATTTACGTGTAGTGCATAATTTTTATTCATTTTTTTTTGATTTTTTATTGTTTCTACACTTCACAAGGTATAATAAACAATTATGGCATCACATAAGAACTCTATTTCACAACATTCTGCAGCAAATTTCCTAAAGTTTGATGCATAATACATATATCTACTAAATTAATATATGTGTCTACTGCCTGTTTTTAAAACATCACTTGTAGAAAAAAAATGTCTGCATATTGGGTCCTGGGTAAAACCGAAAAAATGCCTGGGTTAGAATGAGTTAACTGACCGTCGATTCGATAGAAATTTGGCAAGACACACATTCCACTGATTTCATTTCAACCGTCAAAGCTCATCCTAATGTAAGTGACTCATTTATTTCTTCTTCGTACACATCATTTATGTGATAGCAGGCGCATGACGTCCTGTTATTGGGAGAAAATTAATAGGCCTTAGGCCTATTTAGTCTAGGCCTACTACCTAGGCCCTATCTTTATTAAAATTAATTTCAGTTCTACAAATTTCATAGATTCACTGAACTCATGTTAACATTCTCTGAAAAAATAAATTGCGAAATAACTAAAGAAAATGAATAGTGAAAGACGGTCAGCTGAGTACTGTGCTTATGTTTACAGATAAGTTTTTCAACACAGGCTGCACCTGCCTGCGTTGAATTTGCGATTGCTTCTCCACTTACCGGCGTACACATTTCTATTGCTCATGCACTCACACGTAGTCAACAAGAAGACTTTTTAATCAAAAGATACTTCTTTAGCTACACCAGATGCACTGATTAAATAATTATGTCTGAGTCTACAGACTGAGGGATATTGGAACTGAGTCGACCGTCATTATATCCTATTTCATGTTTCCCTCCATCTTAGGCCTAGCCAGCCAGATTTCTACAGCTTTACAAGTTAACAGGTAACTTAATAACTGGCGAAATTTAGGACGTGAGAATTTACCTTACTGTTACTTTTCAGAACCTTTTTAAATATGCCTATCAGTATACTAATAACAAATGTATCAAGTGAAATGTTAATTATTATATCACGCTATTTATTACACCAAAAAAATAGCAAACCGTTGTGTTTCTTCTTCGTTCGCCCTGAAAACGACGTTGGTTGCGTTTACAGCGGAGCTACGATATCTGCGCCTTTCGGCCGACACATCCGACTTCAGCACGGCATTGTTTTGGGACCGGGTTTGCCTTCCCTCTTCGATCCCCACTCTCTCAGTCAGACTGCAGTGATGCAGCCTGTTTCCAGGACCACCACGTGGAGGTGAAGTAGGGTCTTGGTCAGCTCTAGTTCGCTGACCCTAACGCAAGCAGTCAAGCTATGGGTCGCTGACTGCATTCTCTATTGCTGCATTTTTAGGTCCCAAACCGCTGTGTTTGATTTGTTTGAAAAAAATCCAAGCAATATACACAGAAGAAATGCACGGTTTAAAAAAACCAAAACAATATATATATATATATATATATATATATATATATATATATATATATATATATATATATATATATATATATATATATATATATATATATATATATATATATATATATATATATATATATATATATATATATATATATATATATATATAAAGTATCTCGTTCAACACTTGATGGGTTATAATTAGGACATGGTGTACGAATGCAAGAAAATAAAGTCAGATTTCCAATATCCTAATAAAGTACCTTCTTCCCCCCTCCACTCAGTCCTGATAGAGTAAATCAAAACTAAATTTGTGTGAATGTTTTTGTGTGTGCCCTCCCCTTTCCAAGAACCAAACAAACAAAAAATAAACGAATTAAAATAAAAATAAAATTAAGTTGCTCATAACTGCTCTGTTGTTAACAAGGTGAAAATGAGTGAGAAAGCCCGAGAGTGTCCGAGATTACATCAACTCCTTCAATTATCTGCCATCGGCCATACAAGCACCCCATCAGACTACCCCTTTTCCTCACATTATCATTGATCCTTATACATTAATTTTAGTCCTTGCTATATACTGCTTTACTATATTGTGCAATTCTCTAGGTCTGTCAGTTCTCAACGCCTGTTCCACAGTTATGGATGAATTGCATGCTCATAAATAATCTTCTTCTTCTTCTTTCGTTCGCTTGAAATATATTGTCTATATCTGCAATGTTGTTTCTTGTATAAACTTCACTGTCTTTTCTAGTTCATACAGAGTTCCGAATAGTTTTGCTTCCAGTGTTGTTTCTCTGGGCCAGTGGGTTTGCCTCAATATATCATATTCGGGGCAATCTTGAAGTATGTGCTCCGCAGTCTGGGGTGCCTGTCCACATGGCTGAATTGCCAATCTTGAATTTTGTATACATGTGGCTGCGGAGTCGGTTGTGTCCTGTTCTGAGGCGCAGAATGACAATTTTTTCTGATCTATTCGTAGCTTGGTAGTCATCCTGTGTTGGTGTTGGTGGCTTTCTGATTGATATAAATAATCTAATATTGGTTTTGTCTGTTGTTCACACGTCCTACATTTTAATAGGAAATGCTCTCTATATATTTTCTTTTTCCTAGACACTCTGCACAGTAAAGTTCTTCTATTCTAAAATAGCCCATTCCTAGTTACAGTCTAAGAAGTTTCTTATTGCTAGGAATTTTTAGTTCTCTAGATACCTGACACGTTCTTGTTGGAGCCATACCAATTTATCTGCATGTCTGCCCTTCAGACTTCCATCCCACTCTACTGTCTATTCCTCAGTTTATTATTCTTTTAATTAACCTTTTGATCTCTGTTTTACTCATCCCCACATTTATCTCTTTTCTTTTATTTCTACTATTCTTAGCTTCTTTATCCGGCTTTTCATTTTCTTCGATGTCAACATGTGAAGGTATCCAAGCTATTAGAACAGAGCATCCACTGGAGCATAGGTAAGTATTTGCCAGTAATATCTCTTCTGCTATATCAGGTCTACTGCATTCTCATAAGTTTCTTATAACTTGAATAGCAGGAAGTGAATATGTTAATACTGTCAATTTATGAGGATGGTTGCTAGAAAAGATTTCCAGAGTTTTCAGAATTGCAACCATCTCTGCCGTGAAAACAGATGTATTATCTGTGATACTATATCCTTTCACCATTTGCCACATGGGAACATAAAGTCCTATCCCCAATTTGTTATCATCTCCTTTAGATCCATCTGTATACACTGTAATACTGTCCTTTGATATTTGTTGAATATATTTCCTGGCTTTGTTTTTTTATAGTAGCCATATCAGTTGTTTTATTAATTTTGCCGGCCAGGAGGTAGTCTGTACCTGGTTTTTTGAGTTCCGATGGTGGTACAACCGGCTTGTATATACTACTGTTATTAATTGATGCATTTAGGGCATCCATGTGTACTAGTTCCTCCATGCATTTCCAACCTGTCTGGTATCTACTTTTATTCACGAATTAAGTGATACCTAGCAAATGCTGGAAAAGCTGGATGAGTCGTGTCCAACATCATAATTTTGGTCATGTAATTTAGTCTTAGCTCATTTCTCCGAAGTTCCAAAGGGAGGACTCCTAAGGCCACCCCCAGAGCACCGCTCGATGTTCATCTGATTGCACCTGCAATTGTTCATAATGCTTGGTGCTGAATTCTTTCTAATTTAATCTTGTGACTATGCGCTGCCAGGAGGAAGACAGCCGATAGGATAGTCTGGCGCTCTCTCTTCCAAATCTCTACACCTCACGGTAGAAGGGGAACGACTAAGTAAGTAAGTAAGACTATGCGCTGCAGAGTCATAGACTATGCTTCCATAATCAATTTTGCCTCTAATGAAAGATTTATAAAACATGATCATTGTCTTAGTGCTTGCTCCCCATCCATGGCCTTTCAAATATCTTATCATGTTAGTAAGTCCTCTGCAAGACTTTACCAGTTTATCTATGTGTTTGTTCCAGTTCAGTTGTTGATCTAGTATCATTCCTAGGTATCTTGTGGTTTGGACTGTACTAATTTGTTGCCCCTGTAAGTTTATGTATCTTGTTTTTTATAATCCTACCTTTACCGAAGATCATTCCTACTGTCTAATTCGCATTTAATATAAATTAACAGTTCATTATAAAATTAAAGATCGTACGGTATGTGATTTATAATCTAAGATTGTCTTATTTTTACAATGCTGCTTTAAAAAATTAAGCAAGTAAGTTTGGAATTTTAAAATGTAAACACAATATTTAAGATTTGTTTTAAATTGTAAATATTAATATTGTTGCGTAATTATAGCGTAGATGACTGTTAAGTCATATTTCTTATGTAAGGGAGTTAAGCGTTAAAAGACTTGTATGCACAGGTCAGTTTTTAGTAATCACCCTTGTAAACACGCTTTGGGTGATGATGATGTTTTTCTTAGTTGGGAGCTATAGGCAGTAAATTGTTGAACACAGCTGAACTGACTAGTTGTCAGTGTGTTTAAAAATATGTTAAAAAACTGTTCTAGTCCCTAGTGAGATTTTTGGGTACGGACGGGTTTGAGCTGAGCTGAGTTCTCACGCGGTGAGTCCGCGCATGTAGTTTTGGTTACTGAGTTGTACTGAGTAGCGATTTTCGTGACAGTTTGTTTCTAACAGAGGTACGAAATGGATGTTTGACGATTTCGTTAGTGTGTCCGGGGATAAGATATTTGGTGTAAAAGGAATGTTTGAGACTTCCTAACGTTACAGCTAGTTCCACCACTTCCTGACTCCTGCGTATTGCTGTGGTGCATGAGTGCAGTAGATGTGTAGCCAAGAACCTATACACATTCGCGTAGATATATTTACACATCTGTTGGCCACCTGTAAGCCCGACGACACATGCTGATCGTATATATATATATATATATATATATATATATATATATATATATATATATATATATATATATATATATATATATATATATATATATATATATATATATATATCAGCCATAAAATTAACATTGTCTTCTACCACCAATTACCGAAGTTACTGCAACAGTCTTCCTACACCACATAAACAGGTTTAACAGTGATCGCCAGTATGGCACTGTATCAGAATAACTTATTGCAACAGTGGTGAGCCAGCTTCGTGGGGTTATAACATCTACAGAAGTTTAACAGTATTTCACAGACCAACCACCAACATAAAGTGGTGTGTTTGACATTATACCAACTTTAAAGGGATCAAGTTCATATTTGCAGTGTTCCAGTTCGAATTTGCGTATGCCACAAGTCAAGAGTTGCAGTGTTACCTGTTCCAGTTCTTGTTTTCCTGTGCGGTGTACAAGTTTCAAGTAGATGTCAAGTACCTCCTTTTATTAGGATTATCTACTTGCAGATTTCAAGACTTGACGAGGAGTTACAGTGCCTATCAACATTGGATTGCAGCATACATTGTGATACCCGAGGCCCATCATTGTTGTTGTTGCGGAGGCCGGGATTCTTTTCCTTTTTCAGATAAGTGGTTATTTGTGTGTAAACTGTGCCACTTTGTGTATATGTAACAGGCCTTCCTCGATGTTATGCATTACTTATTCTATTGAGTATTATATGTTATATGTTCCATATTTATGCGGGTTTGGTTGGGAGGTTGATCTGACAAACGAGGTTCATCTCGAAGCTAATTCGGGCTCTTGTCAGATGTTCTGTAGGGATTAGTTTGCAAATTTCAATTGAGCGATAATTCCAGTTCAAGGCTAAAAACCTTGCTGAAGTTCAGATCACTACTTGTTTTTTTCAACAGTAGTTGTTTAGGTGTGACGTAACGTTTCATTGTTGTGATCGTAGTATTTTATCTGTGCCTTAGTTTATTGATTAATTTGTTTGGGGGTGTCTTTCTCTCCTTCCTATCTTTTATTTCTATACAAATTTTTCGTTTATACACTGTGCTGTTACTTGTCTCGTCATTTTGATCGCAGTGTCATTGCACTCTTTGCAAAATTCTGGTTTTAGTTCTGCTTTATTGTTCAGTTGATTCTGCGAACGTTATCATTTGTTTTCTAGTATCTTGTCTTCGTAACTGTTGTTCTTATTGTCTATATCGGGCGTCACTTCTTTATGACTTATTATAGGTTTTTTAAATGCATAGATAATTAATGGCTACATAATGGTATATATTGACTTCCCTCATATTGATATGAATTTATAAAGGTTCTATAGACAGGAACTTGTTACACAGCAATTAACGGATAATTTGATTGCTTGGAGAGATATTTAGCTGTGTGAGTTGGAAACTCATATAAAATGTCCACATCGGGCATAATGTCCGCGCTGGAGGATATTCTCCAGGATGGTATAGATTATGGAGAACAAGGCCCAGATCTGGAAGAGTTTGTGTTAAACCGTTTCTTAGGTAATATAGCATCAGATCTTGAGGAGTTTGTAGATATTAAGTTTCAGTCTGTTCCTCACATAATTATTACTAAGGAACTAGCAGAATTAATGCGTTGGCATCTTCGTGGTTTTGTGGCAAGGTACCTCTATGTGCCGCATGGTCAGAGATTGAAAAACGTTCACCACGCTATACTCGACGACAACGTTCAAGAGGAACAAATAAAAGATAACAAACGAAGTGAACAAGAAAGAGTGAGTTTTTTAGAAAGTATTGGCGAGGAGAGTGAAATACATGAGACAGTGTCCAACCTTACAAGGGATTTACACAAAATGAGCTTGGAACTTATGGTTCACAAGCTGCATTGAATTCAGCATTGTGTAAGATCAAAGAGTTGGAAGCTCAGATATAAGATAAGCATATCGAAGTTAGAAATCTCACGCATGAACTTCAAGAAAATAAAGAGATGTGTGACAGATTAAAAGTTGAGGCCGAGGAACGTGAGAAGTCTTATACAGAAACGTTTCTTGATTTATTGAGTGATAATGCGACTCTCGAGGTGAGGAAATTGCAAATGCAGGCCGAAGAGAGAAAACTTCAGATAGAAACTGAAAAACAGAAATCTGAGGCTGAAGATGAGAAACATCTATGTAAGGAAAATGCTCCTGTTAGCGAGCTAGAACAAGTCAAAATGGACTATGAGAAATTAAAAGTTTTGGCCGAAAAACGTGAGAAGTCATATAATGAAACACTTATTGACCTAGTGAATGATAGGATACATCTCAGGAGCCAACTTGAAGAGAACAATGTTTTTTTTCCAAAGAAGATTGATGAGCTAAAGAATAGCTATGATAGTGCGATTGAGGCACTCCAACTGGAATTGAAGCAGTTGAGGGCACAGGCTGCTCAAGCCCAGGGTTTTCAGGCTCAGGTGACCAGACTTCAGCCACTTATGGAAGAAGTGAAAAAGAAGAGTTTAAAGAAATTGGCGCGACAAAAGAGAGCAGGCAATGAAAAGGATGAGAAAAAGAGATTAGAAGAGTTAACGATGGAGAGAGAAAGTTGCAAAGATTGAGAAATCACTCGCGGAGGAAAGGTGCAAAATTTTGACATTGGATAATTTAAATAAGAAGCAAAGTGAAGAGATTTCACTCAAAAATGTAGAAATTACCGAATTAAGAAAAAGAGTTGATGGATTGTTGGATATTGTCTTAGGCAACAAGGTTTTGTCTACTGTCAATGTTGACAGTGTTAGACATAAAGTTGATTATCAACACGTCACGAAGGCAAAGAGTCAGCCACATGCACTCAATGCTAACCATAACATCAAACATGGTGTACATAAATCTTTTCGTGGCAAATACAATTTCCCACGTACTAACGATACTGCCTCAAATAGTACTGATTCTTGGCGTCAAGCCAACATAAGTAATCCTACTGTAACAATCAGTCCTGTACATCACGGTAAAAACTTTGATAAATTTCAGGTCAAAGCTCCACAGACCAACTGCGTATCTACTCTTCGAAATTCTGATAAATTGATAAGAAGGGACAAAACAAGTAGTACTTGTTCCCGAAATAATACCCATTATGTTGGTAACCATAAGGATTCTGTCATCCCTGTTAGTCAGTATGATACTTCGGTTAAACACATTCCCATAGGGGAAAATAAAAACAATTTTGGTAGGAGAAATAATCGTGATTTTAGAAAGTACCAAGGGGGTTTATCAAGTTGGAATTTTCCTTCTCCAAAAAACTGGAGACAATTTAACGGATCTCAATATTTTCGTTCTAACAATTCTGGAAATTATGGTAGGAATAACTACACTAGAGATTATCAACCTTACAATAATTTTTCTAAGAGACAACAAAATTCACCTAGTAGATATTTTGATCAAAGGAGAGATATTACTCACAGTAATGCTAACTGGGGTTCTAAACATAAGAATGGTCCCAAACAAAGAGGAAATAGTAATAGATATTTTGATCAAAGGGGAAATAGTAATTGCAACAATGCTAACTCAGGTTCAAAACATAACAATGGTCCCAAAAGAAATAATAGTATTGATAGATCTCGTTCTAACGGTAACTCTCCAAATGTTACATCGCATCGCCAGGTTAACTTTGCTCAACAAAAGCCTCAAGTTATTAATAATCAAGGTACCAATAGTAATAAAAGGGTCTCAAATACTATTGCTTGCTCTGCTTTTGATTTCGAAAGAGCATCTCGTTGCCGTGAGTGCATAACTTTGTCTCAGCCTACAGCGGTGACTACCTTGAGTTGCAGTCATCCTCTCCCTAATCCTCCTTTTTTGTCTACACGTGACGGAGGAAGGTTTGTTGCTCATCATAAAGGGGCCGAAAGTTTACACAGCCACAGGTGGTAGGTTTAATGTAAAATTGTCTGTTACCTGTCATAAAACCCTACCAGTGTTAAAATAGAAACTTTCATTTGTGTTTTTTCACAGCAACGGCTTTGCGATGAGAGTCAGAGCTGCTAAGTGTTTTGAGTAGGCTGTTACTCTCTTCAACTTAGTGTATGTCGCCTTGCGCCCTGTGACTGATCAAGTGAAGCCAGCATTTTATGATATTACCTCGTCATATTCCTAGAATGTCTCAAGACCGCTGGAGTTTTTCCCTACGTAACTTATTTAGGATAATAGATATTATTGTATTGTATAGTATTTAGTACATTATATAGTATTGTATTAGGATATGGTATAACTTCTTTAAGATATTGTGTTGGTTCATATTTATACACCATTTCATTACCATATTTTTTAATATATATGACTGTGTTCGGATAAAGTACCATTTTATCGTCATATTTTTTTGTTTTGTTATATGACTGTATTTTGATGAAGCATCATTTCATTTCCATACTATTCTTATACTGCTGTGTTTTCATAAACGTTGAGCGACATAACAATTGTAATGAGGTGTAGTATGTCAGTTTGTAGTGACCTGTCTTTTGCTTTTTATGAAGGCAGTGGGCTGTTAGTGTCTACACACACCAGTCAGAAGATTATGCCCACTTAGACCATATAATCATTGACCTTTGTGCTCTGTTGGGGAGCTTGGAGCCACTGTAGCTGGTACATCAAGTATTGGCGTGCTCCTGCAGTTGTGATTCTTAAAACAGTTTACTATGCATGATGAGATTGCCAGCCCTATGCACAACCTCATTAGCTGTGAAGGTGCAGTAGTCGTCTTCAGAGAGCCCCGAGTGTCCCTTTATTCTCTAAATTTAAACTTCTTTTTCGTGTTTTGATGCCATGACTGGTTAACATATTGGCACACACAGAGAAAATATGAAGTAACCGTTATGTTGTGAAACGTAATTTTGAAACGTGGCTTGCATGTATCGGAGATAATCTTGTATTTGAAATTGGGAACATATTAGGAACACTGATTTCTTCCAGAGCATGACACCTGAGAATTTAAATAATTTGATTTTTTCTTGCCAGTCAGGCATGCAACATTTTCCCAGCAGATTATTTTAATACTTAAATATTTTTTTTAAACCTCTGCAGATATTTCTATAGGACCTTTTTCATATCTTACCGTAGCAGCCGATTGTGGATTTCTTTATAGTGTATCGCATATCAGGTTGAGAAAAGTATAAAGTTACAGCTAAAGAACACTGAGCTGAACGAGATTGTCAGCCTGGAGTAACTTAAAGGTTAAATTAAACTGAACATGTAGAATTAAAAGAGACAGCTGATACTATTGTTCGACTGAGGAATCCAGAGGTCTGGTTAAAGCACATAGTCAGGATACACAATGTCGTGCTTATATATTTGCAAGTTGGTATGTAGATAACAGTATGTCTTTTTTTTTCATGTGCCTTTTCTGTAACGAATTATTGTAATGATGATACTATTTTTATTTAACTTATCATTATGATACATTTCGGTATTATATATATATATATATATATATATATATATATATATATATATATATATATATATATATATATATATATATATATATATATATATATATATTTTTTTTAATTTTTTTTTTTAAAAAAGGTATTTTTTCTGACATTGTAATATTTTTTCGGTACCCAGCGCTTGACTGTGCGCTAGGGGTAACTATGTATAGTGATATTAGTACACTGAGAAAGCGTTTTTTTCTAAGGTTGTGATGTATTTTTTTTCCTTTGCCCAGCGTTTAATTGTGCGTTAGAGGAACTATGCATTATTAATATTGATGTTTATATTAAGATCATCATTGGTACTGAATAAGTTTAATAACTTGGTTAAATTATCTATTATGCTATATTTATTATAGCTTTCTTTAATGGTTTATATATATATATATATATATATATATATATATATATATATATATATATATATATATATATATATATATATATATATATATATATATAAAACTAAGCAAGACAGATAAGAATATATGTATATATATATATACATGGGTTTTTTTTGTTTTATGCTGGTTTGTGATAGTGGTATTTATTTTCCATGCAATGCATTATTTGACTTAATTGTTGTCATGTTGTATTATTGATTTCTTTTCCTATTTCTATTTCATTGCTTTCTTTTATTGCTGGTCATTTTTTCTTTTCACTTGATCTTGTCTTTTCACTTTCTAGTTATTATTTCTTACTTAGTCTATACTGAATGTACTTAGCTTTGTTTGAAACCGATCGATTTTGTATGCTTGTCTGATTACTTTGTATGCTTCATTTTCCACTTTCTACTTACTTATAATAATTTTTTGTGAATTTATACATATAACTTAACTTAATATAATTCTTTGTGATAGATATTAGAATGTCATCGACCTTCAATTTTTGGTTCCATGTAATTTTTTCCAAAAAAAAAAAAAAAATGATCATATCATTTTCCCCCCGGGGGTCGGTGTAGCCTGTTAAGTCATATTTCTTATGTAGGGGAGTTAAGCGTTAAAAGACTTGTATGCACAGGTCAGTTTTTAGTAATCATCCTTGTAAACACGCTTTGGGTGATGATGATGTTTTTCTTAGTTGGGAGCTATAGGCAGTAAATTGTTGAACACAGCTGAACTGACTAGTTGTCAGTGTGTTTAAAAATATGTTAAAAAACTGTTCTAGTCCCTAGTGAGATTTTTGGGTAGGGACGGGTTTGAGCTGAGCTGAGTTCTCACGCGGTGAGTCCGCGCATGTAGTTTTGGTTACTGAGTTGTACTGAGTAGCGATTTTCGTGACAGTTTGTTTCTAACAGAGGTACGAAATGGATGTTTGACGATTTCGTTAATGTGTCCCAGGATAAGATATTTGGTGTGAAAGGAATGTTTGAGACTTCCTAATATATTTCCTAAAGCCATGGGTATGCGGCTTATTTATATACTGCAGAACGTACGTTATTGAAGATTTTCAGGCCATGGATTATGTATTATTTCAGGCCTTGGAGTATGTTGATTTAGGCCATCCACATATTATTGTAAACTGCGACATATGCAGTTCCCCTTTCTTGAATGGATATTTTTTGGCCATAATGTTTATGATTATGGGCTGCTGTGCTCTACAGCCTTTGTGAATGGATATTTTTGTACCAGTGACTGTATCTCTAAGGATTTACTTACTGATGATCGAGGATCCGTTATGAGCAATTATTGATGATTATATATCTTGGGATTGTACGCTCAATTACCTTGGATGAGTGCTCACTTGATGTAACTTGATTTGCCGTGACTTGTACCTGTGACAGTGTATTATTTATGATGTCATCGTTTGCTGTGGTGTTAATAAACAGTGAAAAACGTTACAGCTAGTTCCACCACTTCCTGACTCCTGCGTGTTGCTGTGGTGCATGAGTGCAGTAGATGTGTAGCCAAGAACCTATACACATTCGCGTAGATATATTTACACATCTGTCGGCCACCTGTAAGCCCAACGACACATGCTGATCGTATATATATATATATATATATATATATATATATATATATATATATATATAAATCAGCCATAAAATTAACATTGTCTTCCACCACCAATTACCGCAGTTACTGCAACAGTCTTCCTACACCACATAAACAGGTTTAACAGTGATGGCCAGTATGGAATAACTTATTGCAACAGTGACTTTAGAAAGCAGATTGTCATTATGCATACAAATTGCAAGTATGCTTTGTAATTTATATCTTGACCTGACGCAAAAGGTTTTCATTTAATAAATATATACAGGAACATGAACACATTTAAAACACATTTAAAATGATCCGAACTGCAATGAGGTTGCTGTAAACATGAGTGTTTGCAGCACGGAAAAGGAGACATTTTCCGAAATTGCAGATAATATCAAGCATATCAGTGAAAATGGACTGTAAAGAAGAAATGGATGCTACTTGAAATTTTACTACTGATGGATGCAGGACCGAAGACTAAGCAAGACAGATAAGAATACGGCAGGCTAAACAAGAAAATAATAGGCAAATGTAGAACGGCAAAAGAAGCATGGCTAAACCAGAAGTACAAAGACTGGAACTGCAGCACAGAAAATACACAACCCCAATTGGTGACGAACAGTGTGATTCTGTGGACGGTGAAGGTAAAAACAACGGCAAATATATTATAAGAAAATGAATAGAAGTGAAAACAGATCTACATTTTGAGTTTTATAGGTTACGCTAATGCATTTGACAAAGTGAATCATGAGTAAATTATCAAAATGTTATAAAACATAAACATGTATGGTAAGCACTTGAGAATTATAAGTACATATGTTGGCAACAAACACCAGCTGTAAGAATCGGTAGTCAAATAGGAACATTTCAACAGGTAAAAAAAGTGTTAGTCAGGGATGTGTGCTGTCACCAGATCTTTTCAATTTATACAGTGGAAAAAAAAATGAAATCCACAGAGGATATGCCAGAAATATCAGTGGGTGGACATAATATAAATACCTTGAGGTGCGCTGATGAGACAGTCTTAATGGCAAATAGTGAAAAAAGAGTTGTAGGAAATGATTGATACAGAAGTGCCTTAATAGCAAAAAAGACGGGAGCTATAGTCATATTTGAGCCTCGGTAGCATAGTGGTTACTGCACTGGCTTCCTAGCTCAGTGGTCTATGGTTCGATCCCCAGATGAGGTGGATTTTTTTAGGCCGCAAACGGCTCCTGGGTCGACCCAGCCCCAACTGGGTACCAGAGCAACGGTGGGAAGGTTAACGCGGCCGGTGTGATGTTGACCACGTCACCCCTAGTGTGCTGATGGTCAAGAAAATATGGGCCTAACACCATATTCACAATATGCAATAATGGGCGTGTAACGGGATCCTTTACCCTTTTTTTAATAGTCGTATTGAAGAAAACGACTTTTCCGGGATGCTTTTTCAAAGTAAACTGATTAGTTTTAAAAATGGTCAATAGAGTGAAATACCTGGGCACACTAATAAAATCGGAGCAAAGTTGTATCTCAGAAGTGATGTGGTAGAATAGACCAAGTAAAAGCAGAATTCAATTTAAAATGAAGCGCACTTTATGCAACAACTCTTTGTTCGGTGGACGTAAGAAAGAGAGCTCTTCAGAGTTATAATGTTCAATAAAAGAAACGCAACATCATTGCAGTGGTAATGGACACCAAATTTCAAACTTGTACCAAAATTTTATTTTACGGAATTAATGTTTCAATCTTGGCATGAAGAAACTTTCAGACTTTAACAATGAAATGATGTTCATTAAATTTGGTTCGGACTTTTATTCTTTGCGACTGAGGCCTCCGTTTTAGTAAGGTGTATGGCCTTCTCTGGCTTCTATGAGAGAACGACATCTCCTTGACAAGGATCCGATTAGCCGTTGGATCTGTTGTTGTGGGATGGCTGCCCACTCTTCCCGCAGGGCAAGAGACAACTGTCGGAGATTGGCTGGAGCCACGTCTCGCTGGCGGAGTCGTCTGTCGAGTTCATCCCATAAGTGTTCTATGGGGTTCATGTCTGATGACATGGCTGGCCACGGAATGGTCTGGACGTTGTTGTCAGCTAGGAACTGGGTGGTGAGTTGTGCCACATGAGGTCGAGCGTTATCCTGCTGAAAAATCGACCCTCGAGCAGCCAGAAGTGGAAGGACGTGAGGACGAAGAATTTCAGCGACGTATCGTTGGGCATTCAGGCGTCATTCAATTTGCACCAGGTCACTTCTTCCCGTGAAGTTGATCGCCCCCACATCAGTACACCTCCACCACCAAGTGGAGGAATGTTAAGTCCTAATTCTAGTCAAGGGGAGTTTATCTGTAAAATACTTGTAAGTACAGGCCGGACCTTTGTTTGCTCCCTTGGTTAGCTGTTTATGTGTTTAAAATAACTTCGCGTATTTTCGCGAATGTTCTGGATGTAGAATGGTCCAGAACGTGGGTGAACGAAATTCAGCTCTGGCGCTGAATTCGAGCATATTTTTTGAGCGGGGAATTTTTCGTGACATTCGAATGCCGAGAGAGCTGAGAGAAGGGACTGGCGATTATGGTCAGTGTGTCCCGATATAGAGAATTGTTATGGCGAAAGGGATTTTGAGATTTCCTAAGATTTCATAAAGCCGTGGATATAAAGGCTTGAATATATATTCCGCAGAATGTCCGTTGTTAAACATTTTTTCGGGCCATGGATAGGCCATTATGTTTGATATCTCCGATGAGGGAGATTTGTGAAGGTCGACAGATTATTATTATAGGGAAGGTGCTTTTCTCCCATGAGTTATGTTGAGTCTGACGATATAGACATTATTGTACTGCGATAGGCAGTTACCTTTATTGTAGGGATAATTTGGGCCAGGAAACTTTATCATTATGAGCTGCCGTACTTATGCAGCTGTTGTGCTCGGATTTTTATCCTATTTTTGCTGTGTACTATAACCTGTGACAATGTACTTAGTGATGTCTTCGTGACTGTGGAGTATTAAAACAGTGTAGAACGATTAGGAGTTATAACCTTTTCCTGACTCCTTCCATGTGCGTTGGTGTGTGTGTGTGATCATTGTTGACTTACGTTAGAACTACATGCATTCGCGTTCACTGATGTCTATACACCCACACACCTGGTCGGCCACCAGTAAGCCCGACGAATGCTGATTTGCCTTCATCAGCGCACCTACAATAACAGAACATTTACCTCCTTCTTGAACATTGCCATTATTAGCTGTTAGTACCCGGCGTTGCCCGGAAGTCTCTCACCCTTCAACAGTACCAAGATTTGTCAGAGTCAACAGCACTGTTATCAATGATGGCCAGTTCCCACTCTACCAGTGAACCACCAACAACTCACTCAGTATCAGTGGTGAGCCAGCATTTTGGGGTGTCAAACCAAGTCTACAGTGTAACCAGTCCAAGTTGCATCTAGAGAGGAAGTTTCTATACAAGTTCAACATATTCTTCAAGTCAAGAGTTACAGTGTTGCAGTCCTTCATCTCGGGCGCCAACTTCTGACAGTAACACCTGAGGTCTGGAGTTACGTTTCGTTTGAAAGCTGCTTGCCCTGGAGTTCCAGTATTGATCACCATTCCATTTCTTCAGTCTGGATTTACTCTGTACATCTGTAGGCCAGGAATTTTCATTGTTGAAGATAAGTGGCTGTTTGTTTTTTTAAACTGTTTGTGCCACTGTATAGTTAGTTAAGCCTTCCTCAGTACATAAACTATTTATATTCCATGTTATATGTTTCTATGTTATATATGTCATATTTCAGCGGGCAGGTTGGGTGGAGATTTTCGTAGGATATATCCCACTTCACCGAGGGCCTACGAAAGCGTTCTATAGGGACTGTTTTGTCTAAGTCCGTGTCGTAAAAGATCCCTTGATAATTCGGGGCATACTCTGTTTACGCCGGATTCAGTCATTATTATAATTGTTTAGGTGTGCTGAGATGTCTTAGTGTTGTTTTCGTTACATTTTTCTCTGTTCTTTAGTTCGTAATTAATTTGTTTGTGAGTGTCTTCCTCCCCTTCCTATCTTTGAGTTATATTCGTTTATACACTGTGTTGTCATTTGTATTGTTACACTATTCGCAGCTGTCGTTGCAAGCTTTGCAATATTTTTCGCTTTATTTCTGTTTTTTTACTTTAGTTGATTCCTGCGAACGTTGTCATTTGTTCTTTATATTTTGTCTTTGTCTTTCTTATTTGTATTATCTATTTTGTCATACACTGTCAATATTATAATGCAGTAATATATAGCTGATTAATTATATTATTCATAAGTAAGGTAATTATACAAGTTCTTGAGCAAGGACTTGTCACCCACTGAGTTGGGATAAAGGGAGTTTCTCAAGTAATATATTTACACAAGGTGTTTATCTCACATAATCCAGCATAATGTCTACTTTGGATTATTTCATTGAGCAAGGGAAATCCCTTAATATGACTATTGATGAAGTAAGAGAATTTGCACTTGCTGAATATGCCAAGGCGCAGAAGTCAGAAGAAAAGAAACAGAAATTAGAAGTTGAAAATCACAATCCCCCCTGTGTTGCAGCATGTTGAGAACCAGCATTTCACACTAGGCTTGGGGGGATCACATGGGCACCAGACTTAATACTGGCTCTTGACTGGATGGCCGCATGCAGGAGATTCTACAGTGGAGGGATGGCAGGTGGTAGGTATCTGGAAGTGGCTCTATGCAGGACGTGAGGATTCCTTGGGAGAGCCCAGAACCAGAGCACAGCATTGTGCAAGCTCTGCATAGATGGAGAGCCCCCTGGATGACGGGGAATGCACAGTGTGCCACCCCATCTATCCCCAACTGCTAACTTAGAACCAGAAGTGGGGTCCTCTGTATGCGTGCCAGGCCAGGATAAAATGCTTGGGAAAGAGACTGGAGCTCAGAACTCCCTAACTCAAAGTTGCAGGATGGCACAAAAGCCACGGGAAAGACAGGTCTATTTTTGAGGATAATGCAACCATATTTTCACCATACGAGCTCGGACGCCGCCTCGGTAAACAAGGTCCGCGCAGAGCAGTGACACCCCCAGGCTGCTTGCGAATAGTCTACTACTGGAAACATAAACAGATTAGGGATGAGCCCACTCTCCCGTTGAACAGGTGCTAAAGTCGTAGATACTGGGCCAGAAGGTGCACCGGAAACCACAGTATCACTCAACTCGCTTTTTTTTTCTATGGAGAGTACACCGTCAAATAAATCTCGTACTGGTGCTCGCCCTGTGGAGCTCCACCAGGCAGGTGCAGTGCCGGGCTCTGAGCCTCGACAGAGCCCACCCTCAGCTACTGGAGGACCCTCTAGACCGTCTTGTGGAGTCAGCAGACGGCGGAGGAGAACTACTGACCAAAACAAAACAGAAAAAGAGAAACCCAGAGTGCCACTTGTCATGATGCACTGGAATGCAGAGGGAGTGAACAGCAAGCAGGCTGGATACAGCAAAAAGACAGAGCTGGAAAACATCTTGTATGAGAAGCAAGTCAGTGTTTGCTGTATCCAAGAGACTCACTTGAAAGCAGATCAAACCTTTAAAATAAGGGGATATCAATGCTTCAGATCCGACAGAAAAGATAGACGAAAGGAAAACCTTCATGGATGGAGCAGAATATCAGCTGTTGCAGATAAAGGTAGACAGGATGGAAATAGAACTCCTGAACTATTACTGCCCGAACAACAAACCCCTGAGTCTCAGCTCTATACAGGTACCAGCCACCAACTTTATAGCAGTTGGAGACTTTAATAGCCACTCCCAGAGCTGGGGCTATAACCATCTGGATCACAGAGGTGAAGAGGTTGAAACTTGGCAAGATGATCACTCCCTAATCCTAGTCAATAATGCCACGGATACTCCTACCTTCTACTCCAGAGGATGGCACACAACTTCAACACCAGATCTTGCCTTCTCCACACCAGATATAGCTGGATCTATTAGTAGAGAAGTAGGAGACCAACTAGGGGGAAGCGACCATCGCCCAATCTTTCTTACTGTCCAGAGTGCAACTCTCAGTACAGGCCCAGCCATTACAAGATGGAACTACAAAAAAGCCAACTGGGGTTTATTCAGGCATCAGGTGAACACGCTGCTGTCTACCCTCAAGGTACAGAACAGAGACATTAATGAAGTGGTAAAAGACTTCAACAGATGCATACTACAAGCTGCAAAAGAAACCATTCCCAAAGGATGCCGGCGTAACTACATACCATACTGGTCCAGCACACTTCAAGAACGTCAGGAAGCTATGGACAGGGCTAGAAAGGACGCAGAGTCTCAGCCTTCACTTGAAACTCACAACAAATGGAAAAAGGCTGTAGCAGAGTTTCAGAGAACAAAGCTAGAAGAAAAACGGAAAAGCTGGAGAACTAAAACGGCATTGCTGAACCTTGAGAAAGACGGCAGGAAACTTTGGAGATTAGTCAAGTCTCTAAATGAAGAGCGTTCCTCACCAAGGCAGACTATCACATTGGATGAAGGTGGCAAACTTTTCAGAGGAAAACAAGCTGCAGACTTGTTTGCTAGAAGATACAGTTCAGAAAGCAACTTACCCATTAACATAGACCATCAGAGAGAGATAAGAAAAGAAATACTGGCAACCATGGGACAGACAGATACTCCTGCCCCAATGAGGGAACCCATCACACTAGGAGAACTACAGAAGGCTATTTCCAAGCTTAAGTTTCAAAAGTCACCCGGCCCAGACAAAATCAGCAACGAAATGCTAGTAAATCTGAGCTCAGCAGCAAAGACAAAACTGCTTGAGATATTCAACCACAGCTGGTTGAATGGAACGGTACCCCAAGTATGGAGAGAAGCCATCACAATACCCATACTAAAGAAAGGGAAATGTAAGACCGAGGCTGCAAGTTACCGGCCAATCAGTCTCACAAGCTGTGTTGGGAAGACTATGGAGCGAATAGTCAACCACAGATTGAAATGGTATTTAGAGTCTGAGCAGATCCTGGTGCCGGAACAAGCTGGATTTAGAGAATGCTACAGTATAGAAGACCAAGTTACTTACTTGTCTCAAGCAATAGAAGATGCCTTCCAGGAGAAGAAAAAGGTCCTAACGATCTGGGTCGACTTCAAGCAGGCCTTTGACAAGGTGTGGAAAGATGGCCTCATCGCAAAACTTAGGAGAAAAGAATCCAAGGCAACATGATGAAATGGATCCAGTCATACTTGCATAACAGGAGAACTAGAGTCACTCTTGACGGTCTGCAGAGCAGAAAAGTGTTGCTCCATCAGGGGGTACCTCAAGGAGGAGTAATTTTCCCAACACTCTTCCTTGTTTACATCAATGACCTGGTGAAAGATCTCCCTGCAGGAGTGAAAGCTGCCTTATATGCAGATGACCTAGTACTCTGGTGCGCTGATGAAAATGTCACCACAGCAAATTATAGAATGCAGCGGGCAGCAGACATGCTAGTGTCATGGGCAGAGAAATGGCTTATCACAATAAACACAGACAAAACCTCCACAACACTGTTCTCCCTCGCCCCCAAGGACAAATCAGCTAACATACACCTAGGGACAACCGTGATCAAGGAAGAAAGCTACCCCACCTATCTTGGGGTGACATTTGACCAAAGGCTTACATGGAATAAGCATATTGAAAATGCAGAAGGAAAGGCCCGAAGACGACTAGGCATACTCAGAAAATTAGCAGGTACCAACTGGGGAGCAAATGAACGAAATCTAAAGAAGATTTATAATGGAGTAATAAGACCACACTTAGAGTTTAGCTCAGCAGCATGGTCATCAGCTGCTAACTCACATCTGAAGTCTTTGGACAAGGTGCAAAATCAAGCTCTCAGGCTCATTACAGGAGCCATGAAAACTACACCAATAACAGAGATGCAGAAGGTTGCTGGATTACAGACATGGTCCCATAGAAGAGACACAAAAACCATGATCCAGATGGAAAAGTACAACAGTATGCCAATGCACCCAATGAAGGCAAGACTAGATGATCTGGCATTGGGACGTCTAAAGCGTAGCAGCTTTGTGCATCGGGAAAAAAGACTTATAAGACAGCATCAAGAAGACCTATCCATGAAGACTACACCACTGAAGCCCACCCTATACCCTGTACCATGGGAGCAGGCCAGCAGTGCCCTCCAAATTAATACATCAGTCAGTGGTCTTACAAGTGGATGTGAGTATAATGATCTGCAAAAAACGAACTGCTACATTGAGTATGATCCAAGAAAGCTATCCCGATCAATCATGGATACATGCCTATACAGATGGATCAGCAACTAATGCTGTTAGGAATGGAGGTGCCGGTATCTTTATCTCATATCCTGACAACCACTATGAGACTAGGCACATTCCCACTGGTAAATTATGTTCCAACTATGCAGCTGAGGTTCAAGCACTAGAGCAAGCTGCAAATATGATTTATAACACCAACTCTGACTGCCACCAGGTAGTCATCCTCACAGATGCACTGTTTGTCCTGCAAGCTCTCAAGGATGGTAAACTCCCGCATCTGAGAAATGAACTAAACAAGGTAGCTGCCAAAAAGAGAACCATACTTCAGTGGGTACCATCTCATTGTGGTGTACCCGGAAATGAAAAGGCAGATAAACTTGCAAAAAAGGGAGGAGAATGTGAACAAGAAGATAATGAAGTCACATACTTTGAGAAAAAGAGAGCTATCCAGACTATCAGAAGAGAACAGAACCAACCCAAAGACGACTATCACACTCTCGACCGGCAGGGACAGATAACTATTTTTCGACTCAGGACAGGGCATAACAAACTGAATAAACACATGCACAAGCTACGATTGTCTGCTTCACCACTGTGCACATGTGGATTAAACGAACAAACTGCTGAGCATGTTCTACAGGACTGTCCTCTGTATGACCAGTTAAGAAAGATATACTGGCCCAATGACTCAACACTAAACTCAAAGTTATATGGAGCTAAAGAGGAACTTCAAACAACAGTCGAATTCATCATGAGAACTCGTCTGACGGTGTAATCATTAAAGATGCGATCGCAAGAAGAAGAAGAAGAAGAAGTTGAAAAACAGAAATTGGAGGCTGAAGATAGAAAATTTCAACAGCAAATGGAATTGGAGAAACAGAAAATGGAGGCTGAGAAACAGAAATTGGAGGCAGAAGATAGAAAAATTCAACAGCAAATACAAATGCAGGAAGAAAAAAGAAAACTTCAGTTGGAATTGGAGAAACAAAAATTAGAAGCTGAAGAGAGAAAACAGAAATTAGAAGCTGAAGAGAGAAACAAAAATTAGAAGCTGAAGAGAGAAAAATTCAACAGCAAAGAGAGGCTGAAGAAAGAAAATTGCAGATGCAAATGCAAGCTGAGGAAAACGTCAGACTCCATGAGCAAAAGTTGTTAGCTATGGAGCTGGAGAAAATAAAAGTAGTGAATGTGATTAATACACAAAATGAGACAAACAATCAAAAATACGAAACCTCATGATATTAAATTACCTGTTTTCAACCCTACCTGCGACGATATTGCATTCTATCTAAATAGATTTGAACTTTCATGCGAATCTCATAAGATAGACAAGTCGCAATATTGTGAACAACTTAGTAGGTTACTTAAGGGTGAAGCTTCCAATACTATGAGTATGTTGGAAGGTCCTGACAAGAATAACTATAAGGTTGTCAGAGCGGCCTTCTTAAAAAAAATACCAACTGGATGAAGAAGGTTATCGCTTACGTTTTAAGTCTCTATTGATTGAGATAGGGAAAGATTTTTCAGAATTTATATCGAATATTCGCCTTACGTTTTCACGTTGGGTTGAACTTTCAAAAACGGAGCACACATATGAAGCCCTTATGGACTTATTGCTTCGCGACAAAGTCATGTCGTCAGTTAGTAAATCTTTTCTTTCCTTTCTACGTGAACGAAAACCTCCTAATTTGAAAGATATGGAACAGTACTGTCGCCAATATGTCACGGCACATCCAAATGTAACGGTTAGCAGTTCTAAAGTCGAAGAAGGTTTACCCGTGACTTCAGCAATACCATATGGTCTTAATTAGCTACGTAGATCTCAAAGTGTTGATCGAAATTTTGATGGTAGATATAATCGTAATTTTGGACAGAACCAACGGAGTCCATCACGTAGTGATTCTCCTTCTTCAAGAAATTGGAGACAATTTAACGGTTCTCAAAATTTTGATCCCAATAATTATGGAAATTTTGGAAGACGTAACTATAATAGAGGTTATCAACCTTATAATGATTTTTCTCGGAGACAACAAAGCCCATCTTATAGAAATTTTGATCAAAGGGGAAATGACAATCGCAACTATGCAAACTGGGGTTCAAATCAGAACAATAATTTCAATGGATCAAATAACAATGCTTCCAATAGAAATGATAGCCGCGATAGATCGCGTTATGACAGTAGATCTCAAAATGATAGATCGCGATATGACAGTAGATCTCCAAATAATGATAGATCGCATCGCCATGCTAACTTTGCTCAACAGGAGCCCCAGGTTATTAATAATCAAGGTAACAATAATAATAGCGTCTCTAACTCTATTGCTTGCTCTGCTTTCGATTTCGAGAGAGCATCTCAGTGCCCGGAGTGCACGACTTTGTTCCAACTTACAGCTATAACTACCTTGAGTTGCAGTCATCCTCTACCTCCTCTTCCTGCCTTAGCTGCGCATGACGGAAGAGGGTCTCTTACTCTACATAAGGGTTTGGTAAATAATAATCAAATCTCAGTTCTTTTTGATTCCGGGTGCACGACTATTGGGATTAGACAGTCCCTAGTCACTCCATCTTGCGCTACTGGTAATATGGTGAAATGTGTGACATTCGGTGGGACACTTGAAACTTTTCCGACTGCCATAGTCCACATTGTCACACCATTTTTTACTGGTTATATACACGCATGTTTACTCAGAGCGCCTATTACCGACCTTACTATCGGACAGATACATGGTGTAAAGATTTGTACGCCGGTACAGATTGCTGCTTGGGAACGGCAACATAACCTTACTAAATCCACGCTAATGACTTTGCCAAAATCGTTTCACCAGGTAGATTCTGCGAACGTCATACATTCTGCTAATTTTGTGCAATTTTGCAGTGTTGATGATTGTCACGTGAAAGATAATTTATTTTACCATCTTGTCCATAATTTGATTACTCCTTTAAATGTTCTGTTTTCCGAGACATTTTGTATTTTCTTTTTCTTTCCTTTTCTACCTTTGTGGCCAAACTTTCTCACCCTCTCAAACCCCACCCGAGGTTGTTTACGCTGGCCAGCTGCGGTCAGCTAACGCTAGACGTAATGTTATCTACACGCACCTGTTCGACCAGAGAAACATTTCTCGGGTCCGCTTTAAGTGTTAGAACGAGCCAAGACGGTTTCTGTGAAAGAAACGGTTCGTTAGCGGCGGGTACCCTCTGTGGTCCCAACAGGGGAATTTCTCTGGTCGCTTTAAAACGTTTGATGACGAGCGGCGGGTACCCTTTGAGGCCTGGGGAACTTTCGCACGATTTCTTTTGTCTTCTCTAGATTACGTCTTTCGCCGAACTTCTGTAGAAATACGCACGCCAGGTGTTCGGGGGGAGCGTCCCTTGTAATCTATAAGAGTAGACTGGTTTTAATAGACAAAGACATTCGTAAATTTTCCTGGCCCGAGATAGACCATTATGGAAATAAGGCAAACATTAACACAGAACTAAATGTTTTTCGCCTATTTCTTGGCATTTTTCGGGGTGAGTTGACATATCTTATAAATATGATATATTCATGTTAGCTTTTATATATATCTGTTAGGGAAGTGAATTTATTTCTGAGGACTTCTCCTAGTAATTTATTCAGTGATAAGGTAGCGCTGTCTACGGCCTATTAAGTGGTGCTTACACTGTTACGGTTTATCATGGGTTAAATGTTAAACTTACAATAACAGATATTAGGCGTAGAATCAGTCCACGAATGCTTACCATTGGGTTAAGAGTCAGCAAAATTAACTGTCATTTCTGTAAGATAATGTCAGGTGTGGATTGTTCACTTTAAAACGGAATAGTGAGATGCAGGTAATAACTCTGGATTATAGGAGATAGTCACTTATTCCTTTTGATAGATATTTCTAGTGGCAAGGGAGGATCATTTTATGCTTACTTGTGTGGCTAGGCACTAGTCTATAACTTTCACGGAAAGCAGTCACCAGGCATAGATATAATTATATCGTATGATCTAGCCACAACTGTATTATTATAGCAAGAACATTGCATTTTCTTTGTACTCATTTTGTGGAAATGCTAATATATTTCCCAAAGGGGACATACGATTTATTTGTGTAATGTCAAATGCTGTAATCTGTTTATGTAAATTCATTTAATGTTGTAAGATGAATAAGCATATTAATTTAACTGTAACTACATGTTAGGTTTCCTGTATGTTGAGATTGGGAGAAGAGGAGTAGATTTTGCTGTCAGAATATTTAATGACAGTTACATGGGTGTGCAAAAGATATTAAGCCTATGCGGGCGCGTGTTGATAATTGATATTTTTAAGGAACAGGAGACATGGTTAAAGACAGCCCTAAACTATCATAGCAATAACTACAATAAATTTAATCCCATAGTGGAGCGAAACTTTCTGTATAAAGTTAGATTGATTTTAGCGTTGCTTGAAGTTAAAAGGTGTCTCTTTTGGGTCTCAGTTCCAGGGGGACCGACTCGCGAGAGCAGATTCCAGTCAGGCGAAGAACGAAATATTCTCTTCGATCTAGAGGGTTCTGAATACCGCTAGCGTCACGAATCGTCACACCCCGTTCCTGAATCAAAACCCCTTTTTGTCAACGCCAAGTTAAGCTCACGCAGTGCAACGGAGCCAACGCTAAATCTGGAATCGCCAAACGCAGTAGTAGTTCTCTACTCGCCTATTGGATTACCAGCCAGTGCATTGCGGCATCCAGAATATCAAACCCGCTCAGCATGCCTATAGCAGAATTCCATATCACCCGCCTTTGTTGTGCCTAAACGGGGCACTCAGCAAACCACAGCCAAACCAGTTTAAACAGGATTTATACCAAGTACGAAAGCCGATTCTAGCGCCGGATAAGCGCGCAAGGGACAATTTGTCCTCAAGTGACTTCGTCCTGTGTATTTATTCCTGGATATATTAAAACCTCGCACTTAGGAGCGGCCAGCAAAGAGATACAGCGTCTTCCAGCCCCTCACGCAAATTAGTGTCACCAAAGATAGCGCCTACATTGGATTTACAGGTCAAGTCCATCATCCATGGAGTATATCTTTACGTAAAGACATTGGAGCTATCCCATTTGGTCCCACGAAAGCGGACGGACATGCTGTCGCTCAGTTTGTTTATTTGGTCAGCAGGAGATAGACAGTCTTCCAGTCCCATCGCGAAATCAGGGGTGCCACCAACAATAGCGACTACAGTGGATTTATACAGGTCAAGTCCATCACCCATGGAGTATATCTTTACGTAAAAAGGACACTGTTTGAAGCATTGTACTTGGTCCCACGAAAACCGACAGACTGGCAGACAGTTTATTTATTTCTCTTTGTGTTCTACAGGTTTTATGAATGGTGATCTGTGTGTGTGATTGTTGGTGTATATGATTATCGATGAATATTTGATCATTGATGAAATTTTATGTTGTTGTGATGATATGCATTAATTCCATGCTTTTTCTTCTTTAATAAATTTTACACATTTATTAATGCGCTGTTCACGACCTTTCCATCCATATTTGTATTTTTAGCTCTTTACTATAATCTCTATGTATGATAAGAGAAAAGAGAGAGAGCAGGAGATGCTTAGACAGTAAAGTGAGTTGAGGCCTGGAGAGAGAGATCATTTGAATAAATCTTCTTCCAGGTTGTCTCAAGTCCATCTCCTATTTACACCTTATCTAAAGTGTAATCTATAACTCTGTCAGTCCACTAGCCCTTGTCGATTTCACTACAGTTGTCCAACTCGACAAATACTCTACACTCTAACTCAACCACGACAAATGGGGTCTCGCCGCGGAATTTGAACTACATCTGCAGCAATCGCAACAGATGAGGTTGCAGTCTGGTAGAAATCTCTCACAAGAGTCTATTCTGATTCTTAGAGTTTAGTGTTCGGCAGATTATAGGAATTTCTTTCCCCTAGACATATCGAACTATTTCTTTTGGAGGAAGTCTGAACAGCGTTTTTTCTCCACAGCAATCATAAATATTAAGTTACATTTATTGTTCATGCTACACATGAGACAGCTGGTAAAGGTTGATGATATCACTGCTGAGTTTTTGGTTGACAAATCTGACGACTATTGTTGTAAAAGTCAGGAAAATTTTTTTTTTTAAGGGTTAATATTTTTTCAGGAGTAGCTCTTTAATCAAAGATAAGAAGCTACAGATAGTCAGTTACTAGCTTGCATTTGTACCAAGGGAGGGTGTTCATTCGGATGATAGCAACCAATCCTCTCAATAGCGTAGTACTGACAGAACTGGGGTGAAGTGATAGTAAGTTTTACATCACTTACATTTTTTGGAGTTTTTTGGGTTTTTGCTTGTCGATCAGAGTAGCTACAAACTTTCTTTTTTTTTAAAGTTCCCAGGCTAGTCTAGATTTTATTGATTATTAAGTTAATCAGCACGTAGTGGACTAGGTAACTAAGATCTCTAGGTTCTATCCTTCTATAGTGTTTGCTCACCCTGATATAATGGCCGATCTAGATAAAGTGCATAGGATTGCCCTCGAGGTAGCTAAGTACATGGAGTACAAGGATAGCGAAATCCAGCCCTTTCTAGAATTTGCAGTAAGCCTGCAGGATCAATACGAGGTAGACAATTGGTTTGACAGCCGTTTAATCTTAGCATGGTCCTGTAAACAAACTGGGGAGAGTGAAGCATTCACCCGACAGTATGTAGAAGAAGTGATAGAAGACGAGAAGCAAAGGGAAAAGCAAAAACAAGAGCGGGACAAGCAATGGGAAATAGAGCGCCAAGAAAGGGACAGAGAAAGACAAGAAAGGGACAGGCTACACCAAATCAGAATGAATGAACTGGATAGCCAAATTCGGAGGGTGGAAACAGATACTAAATGTAGTCACTCTACTTCCCCTTCTACTGTGCCCTTAACGGTCAACGCCCCTGCAAACCTTGCGCCCATGAAAGAAAACTTGCCTGCTAAAACCGAACCCCAACTCCAGAAAATTGACTTTCCTTTGGACTTGGATCCGAAGCCCGAACAAGGAAAGAATTTACGTCGGGATAGCAGACCTAAGGCCACGGGGAAAATTACGCAACGTTCCCAGGCATGGAAACTGCTCAAAGGTGA
This sequence comes from Oreohelix idahoensis, assembly GCA_024509875.1. NCBI lineage: Eukaryota > Metazoa > Mollusca > Gastropoda > Stylommatophora > Oreohelicidae > Oreohelix > Oreohelix idahoensis. The sequence continues at coordinate 104,595 of JAMPIV010005349.1, forward strand.
GAGAGAGGTGCTAACAAGCATTGTAATACGGATTGTTCCCGTCTGGCAAGCGGCGAACCCCGAGCCTCTCACGCTCCAGACCGAGCAGCACCTAACCGACACGTGACGTCGAGAAAAGGGAGCCACACCCTATCACGTTATATTTCGCAAGATTCCCGGCCGGACAGCGAAAAACCATATGCAGAGGCGCATCCCTCCAACTCAGCGATCGTAGAATGGAGGCGCCGCTCCTCTTATCACCCTGAGCTTAAAAGGTGCAAGAATAAGTCGCCTGCTAAAAGGGTTAAACTTTCCAAACCGTTCCAAGGAACTTTGGAAAAACACACCGATAGTTTTTTTCTCGGGCACTTCGCGATCAAACGGGATCTCAAACCGTCCAGTCTTTTGCATGCAGTCTGCGGGGCCTGTCAACCAGGAAGTGGATCTCGCATTGCAGGACAAAGTTCAACTGACGCCAGTAACTTCCTCAGGGGAGGGCAAAGTTGACGTTTATGATGGACACAGGGTTCCAGGCGAAGGGATCCCTGGTATTCCATTTGAGTCTCTCACACTTCTCAGGGCAGAAGACAGTGAGAAAAGCTGCCTTACTACTGTACAAGGAGCCATTGTTGAGAGCCTTGGCTCACGTCATGCTAGTAATGGTAAAGCGACTCAACAAGCTCTGCAACTCGCAGATATTACCTATCTGTCTTCACGGATAGAAGCTACGGAGATCCGTTATGATTTAGTAGAACCCCAGAATGCGATCGATTACTCTTTGCTTCAGGCAGCAGAGTTTTCTCATTCAAATCGCATTATTCCAGTGGTCTCAACCCCACTGATGGACAGCAAAGTAGTCGCCTCCGCCAGGCCATTACAGAACAACTTGATCATTTCCGTTGACCAAGCCAGAGTTGTGACTGGCAAGGCAAGGAAAGCTCCAGACCCGCCTTTAGACGGCACAGGTCTGAAGATTGATCAATGCTCCCGCCGAAACAGCGGAGTAGGTGTGGAGAGGCAGAAGGAAAATGCTAGTATTTCTTCGGCCAACGAACGGCTTTATTTACCAACTAGGGTTATACGCGCGCGAAAAGTCCCTATAGACTGCAGCTATACAGGGTTATTCAAGTCCGCGACAGGTAAACCCATAACGGAAATTAAACAGCCCGAGTCCAGCAACGATTACACTGCACATAACAGGCGGATTACCTACGCAGTGGCCAGTGAGTTCAGGCGGGGCCGAAACTCACAACAGGTGCGGATAATTTTCCGGACCATAAACAGGCACAGCGAATTGCGGAAGCAAGGTCAGGTTCACACGGAAACGGAAGGCGTCAGTGCCGACTGGCCTCGCAAAATCCCATTCGCTGAACGTCTATTAGACAGAGGGAAGAAAAGAAATGAACTCGGAGCTAGTCATACAGACAGACAGAAATTGGAAACGTATTTGGTTTTATGAGTATAGGATGTTCCAATGACAGGTAACAAAAGACGATGGAAAAGATAAATTACTGTCATTTTTGTCCGTATTCCTCGAACTTTAAAAGGGGGGGGGCACTTGTCACGTGAAAGATAATTTATTTTACCATCTTGTCCATAATTTGATTACTCCTTTAAATGTTCTGTTTTCCGAGACATTTTTTATTTTCTTTTTCTTTCCTTTTCTACCTTTGTGGCCAAACTTTCTCACCCTCTCAAACCCCACCCGAGGTTGTTTACGCTGGCCAGCTGCGGTCAGCTAACGCTAGACGTAATGTTATCTACACGCACCTGTTCGACCAGAGAAACATTTCTCGGGTCCGCTTTAAGTGTTAGAACGAGTTCGTTAGCGGCGGGTACCCTCTGTGGTCCCAACAGGGGAATTTCTCTGGTCGCTTTAAAACGTTTGATGACGAGCGGCGGGTACCCTTTGAGGCCTTCTCTAGATTACGTCTTTCGCCGAACTTCTGTAGAAATACGCACGCCAGGTGTTCGGGGGGAGCGTCCCTTGTAATCTATAAGAGTAGACTGGTTTTAATAGACAAAGACATTCGTAAATTTTCCTGGCCCGAGATAGACCATTATGGAAATAAGGCAAACATTAACACAGAACTAAATGTTTTTCGCCTATTTCTTGGCATTTTTCGGGGTGAGTTGACATATCTTATAAATATGATATATTCATGTTAGCTTTTATATATATCTGTTAGGGAAGTGAATTTATTTCTGAGGACTTCTCCTAGTAATTTATTCAGTGATAGGGTAGCGCTGTCTACGGCCTATTAAGTGGTGCTTACACTGTTACGGTTTATCATGGGTTAAATGTTAAACTTACAATAACAGATATTAGGCGTAGAATCAGTCCACGAATGCTTACCATTGGGTTAAGAGTCAGCAAAATTAACTGTCATTTCTGTAAGATAATGTCAGGTGTGGATTGTTCACTTTAAAACGGAATAGTGAGATGCAGGTAATAACTCTGGATTATAGGAGATAGTCACTTATTCCTTTTGATAGATATTTCTAGTGGCAAGGGAGGATCATTTTATGCTTACTTGTGTGGCTAGGCACTAGTCTATAACTTTCACGGAAAGCAGTCACCAGGCATAGATATAATTATATCGTATGATCTAGCCACAACTGTATTATTATAGCAAGAACATAGCATTTTCTTTGTACTCATTTTGTGGAAATGCTAATATATTTCCCAAAGGGGACATACGATTTATTTGTGTAATGTCAAATGCTGTAATCTGTTTATGTAAATTCATTTAATGTTGTAAGATGAATAAGCATATTAATTTAACTGTAACTACATGTTAGGTTTCCTGTATGTTGAGATTGGGAGAAGAGGAGTAGATTTTGCTGTCAGAATATTTAATGACAGTTACATGGGTGTGCAAAAGATATTAAGCCTATGCGGGCGCGTGTTGATAATTGATATTTTTAAGGAACAGGAGACATGGTTAAAGACAGCCCTAAACTATCATAGCAATAACTACAATAAATTTAATCCCATAGTGGAGCGAAACTTTCTGTATAAAGTTAGATTGATTTTAGCGTTGCTTGAAGTTAAAAGGTGTCTCTTTTGGGTCTCAGTTCCAGGGGGACCGACTCGCGAGAGCAGATTCCAGTCAGGCGAAGAACGAAATATTCTCTTCGATCTAGAGGGTTCTGAATACCGCTAGCGTCACGAATCGTCACACCCCGTTCCTGAATCAAAACCCCTTTTTGTCAACGCCAAGTTAAGCTCACGCAGTGCAACGGAGCCAACGCTAAATCTGGAATCGCCAAACGCAGTAGTAGTTCTCTACTCGCCTATTGGATTACCAGCCAGAGCATTGCGGCTTCCAGAATATCAAACCCGCTCAGCATGCCTATAGCAGAATTCCATATCACCCGCCTTTGTTGTGCCTAAACGGGGCACTCAGCAAACCACAGCCAAACCAGTTTAAACAGGATTTATACCAAGTACGAAAGCCGATTCTAGCGCCGGATAAGCGCGCAAGGGACAATTTGTCCTCAAGTGACTTCGTCCTGTGTATTTATTCCTGGATATATTAAAACCTCGCACTTAGGAGCGGCCAGCAAAGAGATACAGCGTCTTCCAGCCCCTCACGCAAATTAGTGTCACCAAAGATAGCGCCTACATTGGATTTACAGGTCAAGTCCATCATCCATGGAGTATATCTTTACGTAAAGACATTGGAGCTATCCCATTTGGTCCCACGAAAGCGGACGGACATGCTGTCGCTCAGTTTGTTTATTTGGTCAGCAGGAGATAGACAGTCTTCCAGTCCCATCGCGAAATCAGGGGTGCCACCAACAATAGCGACTACAGTGGATTTATACAGGTCAAGTCCATCACCCATGGAGTATATCTTTACGTAAAAAGGACACTGTCTGAAGCATTGTACTTGGTCCCACGAAAACCGACAGACTGGCAGACAGTTTATTTATTTCTCTTTGTGTTCTACAGGTTTTATGAATGGTGATCTGTGTGTGTGATTGTTGGTGTATATGATTATCGATGAATATTTGATTATTGATGAAATTTTATGTTGTTGTGATGATATGCATTAATTCCATGCTTTTTCTTCTTTAATAAATTTTACACATTTATTAATGCGCTGTTCACGACCTTTCCATCCATATTTGTATTTTTAGCTCTTTACTATAATCTCTATGTATGATAAGAGAAAAGAGAGAGAGCAGGAGATGCTTAGACAGTAAAGTGAGTTGAGGCCTGGAGAGAGAGATCATTTGAATAAATCTTCTTCCAGGTTGTCTCAAGTCCATCTCCTATTTACACCTTATCTAAAGTGTAATCTATAACTCTGTCAGTCCACTAGCCCTTGTCGATTTCACTACAGTTGTCCAACTCGACAAATACTCTACACTCTAACTCAACCACGACAATGATACGAGTGTTCATCATGCTAATTCTGGTGCTTCTTTTAGCCCTGTACGACATACCTTAGTACGTCGCAACTCTAACTTTCATTCTTCTATAACTATTATTATAGAGGAAGATCCTTCGATTTTGCCTGATACACACACTAATTTTAGCGCTATGACTGAATCTACATCCAGTCACATTGATTGCAACTTCTTTGCTGCAATGACTAGCGTTTTCTCTGCTATATGTACGAACTTACTGGTTAGTACATATCTATACCTTATGAGTTTCTTTAACTTTCTCACTGGGCCGGTTAGCTCAGTATCTTCGTCTTTTACGACATTTTGTCGTACTTACTGCTTTTAGTTTAAACTTCGACGTAGGTCCAAGTTTACTACTGTCTGTTTGTACATCTTTATGGTATATTTATTGTTTTTTTCTTTACCCAGTACACAGGCTATGACTTCAGGTCAGCCTGGGAGATATGCACTTTTGTCTATTCTACGCTCTCATAACTTGACAGCCAAACCGTCTAAAGCCTATGTTGGGTTTAGCGACATTTCGTTTTTGGGTCAGCGGGTTAGTCATGGTCTCTTGCGGATGGAGGACCACAATACTTCTAAAATTCTTAACATCACTACTCCTAAGACGAAGGAGCAAGTCCGTAGTCTCTTAGGTTTAATCCAATTCTATGGAAGATTTATTCCAAATCTATCGTCAATCACGGCACCTCTCTCAACTTTATTGAAGAAGGGGTCACCTAATATGGTACGCTGGTCCTCAGAATGCCAATCCTCATTAGACAAGATTAAGACACTATTTCCTTCTCATCCTATCTTAAGACTACCCACTGCAAATAAGACTTTTATTCTTCGCAGTGACGCCTCATCCACAGGGATCGGGGCCGCATTGATGCAAGAGTATTCTGAAACTTTGCATCCTGTGATGCATGTCTCCAGGAAGCTGAATGCAGCAGAACGGAATTACTCTGTACTAGACCGAGAGTTATTAGCTATGGTCTGGGCGATTCTTAAACTTCATAGATTCCTTCTTGGTGCGCATTTCATAGTAGAAAACGACCAAAAAGCCCTCACAGCTATACAGAGTAAGGACTTGAAGAGCTCAAGATCCTCTCGTTACGCTATTGCTCTACAACCTTTTCACTTTTCAGTACGAGCTATTCGAGGTTCGGATTATGTGATGGCAGACATACTGTCTCGATGCCCACATGATTCTACTTGACTCTCATTTTCTAGATCTTCTTATAGATTTCGGGGTTATTTATGTACCCACGACGTTATTATACATTAACACTCTGTTAGTACATTTTTTATGACCCTGTTTAATTCATGATCCTAAATTAGTTTGTACTACTTTCTCTGTTACCTTTTATAGAGTAACGGAGGAAGGTTTGATTATCACCATACAGGGGCCAGAAGTTTACACCGCCACATTTGATAAATTGAAATTAGTTGTTGTATATCATAGAGTCTTGCCTTTTCCAAACGGAGTTTTCCATTTGTGTTTTTCCACAGCGTATGCTTTGCCATGAGAGTCTCAGCTACTTTATTATATGTTTGAGATGTTTACCGTTGGAATTTTCGCAAGAATTGCCATTCCTGTGGAACCAGTTTGTCGTCTCATTAGATGGTGTTGAGCTTCTTACAGCATGTTCCTGGATCTTTAGGGCCTTGTCGTAAATTTATTTGAGATAGGTCTTAGAAATAGTGGTCCCGTTCGAGTGAAGAATGATGGTGAAGGCTCTATGATAGTAAGGGTTAAGAAATGGGTAGTTGAATCACAAGGGTGCTGAGAAGAGTAATGACAGTCTCTGAAATCGGGTATTTTCTCCGATCTGCCTATCTTACGACAATTTTATTTATCTGTAGACTCCTAAACCTCTCCTGGCTAAACCATTTTTGCCAGTTACTCAACACTCATGTACACACACCAATTTGGTGCTTCAAACACACAAACGGGAATACAAACTACATATAACAGATATGGGTAATGGGTCGGCCAACACAGTAATAACAGTTTTATGGTGTTTATTTATCAGTTAAACCAAATCACAACATTTAGCATGGTACAGTCAAAAATTAATAGTTACAGAAAAATACAAATAAACAAATGGGGGGGGGGGGGGGGGGGGGGGGGGGGGTTGAATAGTAGTATCCCACTATGCCCTTCCCGCTTGTATAGATAAAAAAAAACCAGTCCAAGACAAGTGTTATCAGAAATAGATAATTTAACCCAAAGATAGATTAATTTATTCTGATAGGGGTTTTTTACAATATTTTAGTATGGGGTGTAGGAGCAGAGTCCTAGTGTTCTCCAAGTTATCCCTTAACTAAGCAGATTAAGGGAGGGGAAATAAGCAAAGGTAAGCAGCCCCACTTAAAGAGAATAATACAAGGATTACAGTATAAGGATATTTACCAAGTAAAGAGAATTATAATTTTAGCTAATATATCTTAATTATTCATGCACGCTAGCGATGGCCATCACCTCAGTCACACACACATTCTCACTTACCGATCGTTGAATCTGGTACTCCATAGAATAACACACACAGGCAAGTAATTGCTCAACAAAAATGTATGTGTCCTTTCCTTCGTTTCCAGCCCCAGACTAGCGGGTTTGGCATTTAGCAAATTTTCCCGTAATCGCTGGAAGGTGAAGCATTAGAGTTCCTTTTTGATTATTATCTAAAGGTTTCTATGGGATGGCACTGGCACCGGTAAAGTTATGAGAAGGTAGTGGTCTCCTGGATTTTCACCGCTGGTGGTGGGCACCTTCTATAGCGTGATGACAAAGACTAAACAGCGAGTTATGGTTTTCTTCGGGGATTTTTAAATCCAGTGGAAAACAACAGGGCTGTCAGTGTACAATAATATAATATATTCTTTTCCACAGTAGAGCAATAAAAACTATTATATATATTGCTTCTGGCAATTGTTCTTCTCCAGTTAATTTACATAATTTATTGTTTGTTATGAGCTTTAAATGTTCTTGGGTTGCTTTATCTCATGTAACTTTAGAGAGCGAGACCGCACCGGGTCGCCACAAGAAGATTATATTTAAAAGGTTCATAAAAAGTCTGGATGTTAGAAGAACCGAGTCTGGAGGACTCTATAATTGCTGGGAAGCAAAGGTATATGATCATCCTATGTGAAAAAATAGAAAACCTGAAATCATACACACAATACTAATCATATTCTGACTATTTTATACACTCGCGTATTCAGTTTTATATATTTAAGAAAAACTCTCCGCGAGTCTAATAGTTAAAAACACATGTATATACAGAACTAAACTATATTAATTGGTTATAAGGCAAACGTGCAAGGGGAAGACAGCGCTATAAGTGGGAAGATAACATCAAGAGTTGGACAGGAAAGAGTCTATCAGAGTGCACCACCAAGACAAGAGACAGAAGACGTTGGAGATCCATTACAGCCAACCTTCGTTGTGGAGATGGCAACTGATGATGATGAATTGGTTATAAATCCCTTAGCGGCTTCTAAATAAATTTAAGCATCTATTATATTGGGAAATAACTTATAGATATATCATTTAATTTACAACTGGAAACTTTTGAGATGGGTTTATTTAATAGGTTTAAATTAACACAAAATCCACTGAAATAAAATGAAAGAACTAGACCACTGATCACTTGAAACTAATATATTACCGTTGCACAGAATTAATTCACTCCAATATAGCCGAAAATCCAGAGGAAATCTAGCAGGATTCTACTATAAGCTAGTGCTTCTTTAAATCTCTGGCAAACGAATAATAAACTGCATTCTTCAGTGGTCTCAATATATATTAAATGAAATGAGAGGTAATATCTAGATGTTAAGTTTAACGCCTTATTTGATATTAGGGAAAACTCTGATTCCTGCGCCGCCAGTCCCCGCTCTATTACCTAACTATCTGATCGCTCGTCTTTCCCGTTCGTCTCGTTCTACGAGCGATTTCAGCGCTCGCCTCTGGTTCACACTGAGGTGTTACATGACGGCGAGAACTTGCTTCGTCCGTTCTGGGACCACTACTGCCTCTTTTGATCGTTAACCGCTTTCCTCGTCGGACTTTGGCAACGCCCATTGAGCGGTAAGAAAGAAAGGAAAAGAAGTTAGTTGATTTAGATCGCTCTAAGGTAAGGCGGAAGGCGTGGCTTAACCTCCCCTAAGGCAAAGCGATATCCTGGATGCACGCATGATAAACTGTCTACATATTAATGAGCAAACGTGGTGAAAGCTCCACTCTGCCATGGTGCATACTAATGAGCCCACGTGGAATCCACGCTGACTATTGTGTTACACACAAATCCAGGAGCTGCGATGTTATTTGAGGCTACAATCCTTTTGTTGATCTGTATACATCGTCCTGTTGTTTAGTTTGTTTTCCCGACTAGAGTTACTTGCCCTTATGAGAATTCTTCTGCTTCCTTCTTCCGACTTCCTGTTTTCTAATTTGTCCGATTAATTATGTCCTATGTATTCTGTGTGTTCGGTCTTCGTGATTATGCTTCGTAACGTGAGTATGTATGACAGCCAGCCACGTCTCATTATAATTAACAATATTTACTACACTCGACGGTAAATATCAACACCTTTATCATCCATCAATTCAGGGACTTCAATTTGCATACTCTACGTCACAGACTTCCAGATGTTGTTTAGAACTTATTTGAGATATGAATTTATATTGTATATGTATATTACTATAATATAGTGTATTAGACAGTATTATATTTGATGAAATTTCTTTATGATAAAATGTTGCTTCATTGTTAGGCATCATTATATTACTATATTGTTCGTATACTTCTGAGTTTTGAAATGATGAACGTATTACTATGGTAATGATTATACTATTTTGACTTGATTAATCATTGCGATTCATTTCAATATTGTACTTTTTGAGAAATATGAAGACATGAGAGAATGTATTTTTTCTGGCATTGTAATATTTTTTCTTTGCCCGGCTCGTGATTGTGCGCTAGGGGGTAACTGTGTACGATATTGGTACTTTGTCGTGAAATATTCTAATCCACATATATAAATTATCAGGTAAATATAAAGCCTAACAAATAAATTCTAATAAAGAAAAGAGCAATGGTAAAATAACAGTGCTGTCACAAAGAATGTACTCGAAATCCCCCTTGTTTTCTACTTCGTCGGCAAATTGTAACGCTTTCACGTTGATAGTAAAAGCCTACTATATTATTACCCGCTTTCTTCAATGAAACATGTACTAAACTTGAGATACACAAGCTGAAACAATGACCTAAATTTAATATTTCATTCATCCCATACACAGCGTAACTAAAAGACAGATAAAGCAGGATAGAGAGAAGGGAGAGGCAGAAAGCCGAACGCATGCAAAATTAAACACGCGTTTCGCTATTAATGCCACCCCAACAAGCGTAACGCGCTACACACTTACTACTATCACGCGTGTAAGGCCACATACACTAACTTTTTCGGACGGACAGTGATAAAAACACTACCCTTCCCAGAGTTAGGTTTTAAAACCTGAAAAACGCTTATTGGGGAAACCTGACATTCTACTGTTTTATGTCCGAAATCCTGACATTAGTCTGACAGTACAGCAGGACAGGTGGCGGTTCTCACATAAAAAATAAAAAAAAACAACTACACGACTATCCTAGAAATTGCATATTTTGAACGCAGCCACTTAGCTCTTTTAAATTTGTATATTTGGGTTCCTTAGGGCTTGCTGACAAAGAATATGTAAAACGTTACGCAAATAGTCTAGGAATTAACAAGTTATAACCAAAATAAAATAGTGGGGATGCCTGACAGCATGAAATCATTTCTGCTCATAAAATTTTTTTATAACGTGTTTGAAAAAACCTTGCGTACGGAAATAGCCTACCATGTAAACTCCAAATTGATTGGAGCGCAACAAATATAAGACTAAACAAGATTGGTCGGACTATAAATACTATCTTTGGTTGTTAGGGTAGACGTAGGAAGGTAACATTTTTTCAAACACTTGTCGAAACGTGGCTCCATTGGTCAGACTCGCTGATATACTCACTTAGGAGCGTTAGTTCGAGACCACTAGTTCAAATAAGCTTGATAAAGCAACAGTGCGTTGAAGCCAGCTCATATTTTTGCTAAATAAAAGCCTGGAACATAAGCAGATGGGAATTTGTGCCAGTATTTGTGCCAGAATTCATTGCTAATCAACGTATCTGTGTTTGTTTCCATGAATTGTGGTAAGCTTGAAACATTCAGTATCTTTTAATGAAAATTGAATGTGAATTGTTAATTTATGCCTGTATATATGTGTAGTTCAGTAGCAAACATGATGTAAAGCCTATAATGCTCCAGCCTGAACAGAAGGTGTCGGAGGAAAGTAAAACTGCATGGAATGGCCAAACAGTACACTGACACCTAGATTATTGATTAGACAGAAATAATGCTGGAAGTGCAGAGGCGTAGTAACCATTAAGGAGGTTAATACTGGTATAAAGTATTTCAGATGAAGCTGACAGTTGGCCTAACGCTCTGAACTCAATGTTTGTGATGTATTGTGCTCAGTGTAAAAAGAGAGTATAAATTAGTTATGAAGTAGAAGGTACATCCTTCTTGTTTTCAGGGACCGTGGTCTTGATGGTATTGAGCAGCACCTGGTCAGAGCTTTGCTGAATCCAGAGTCGGACAGCATACTCCTTGGTCCATTTAGCTATCAGTGAGGTGTCTCCAGAGCACAGGGGAGAAATCGAGCAGAGGAGTCCTTTCCTGCCGCCATCACGCAAGATAAGCTGATGTGGCCAGCTGAGCTCAAAATTATGTACCCCCATCTTAAAATAACATTGTAACATAAACTTAAGAGGGGAAGTAAATTGTTTTAATATCAGGAACTGAGAACATCTCCAATACTAGTTCCAATAAAGACAAACTATTGAAGTCATGATGACAAATACCAACAGAGCTTGAACAAAACAAAACCAGTATTACCTCATAGTACTACTACACAACTGACACACATAGGATACTGTTAATAATATATGTCACTACAATATTCATATTGATAAATTCTGTACATATAACTTGTAATTAAAATTGATTGTGATTCCTGGTTCCCTTTGTATTTGAATCAGGACACATATTCATTCATGACAGAAATGAATACATATTGTTATTTGAAAAGTTATCAGTGACTCCTTTAAGATATCCTTGTAGAGTGTTTTATGTATGTGAGTGTCACAGTGTTGTCAAGTGTGGTGGAATAAATTAAATTGTTTATCTGTCTGTTGTTGTTATGACTTACACTTCATCATACACATACCCTAGACATACAACGTAGTCATCACACTATTCCAGAATAATTCTGACTGAGATATATATATATATATGTGGCAGCAAGTAAGGTTATCTATAATACACTACTCTCATTAGATATAGATACCTTCACAGCTGATCTCAGTCAGTACACTAAGTCCCCTATAAATATTTATAACATCCCACTTCACCACATATATTGGGGTCTCGCTCTTGGGATTTTGAATCTTTCCCTATTACAAATATTGGGGGTAATTCACTTCAGGGAATATAAGAATTAAAAGGTATCCTTGGGTGGAATTAAATAAGGTTGAGCTCACGGTGCCTGTGTTGTCCATTAGATATATAATTAGAGATTGAATTGTTGGTTAGACATTGTATAAACTTACCTGATAGACAATGGCGGACCTGGCCAAGTTTCGATCTGCTGCTGTTCAGACTGCAAAAGAGTTAGGATTAGATGGGCAAGTTATGGTTGCCTATGTCACTACGGAATGTGACAAATTTATTGAACGCGAAGAAAGAAGGTTTGAGGCCGAAAGAAAGTTAGAGGCTGAAAGGGAAATTAAGAAGTTACAATTTGAGGCTGAGGCTGAGACTAAGAGGTTGCAGGCTGAGGCTGAGACTAAGAGGTTGCAGGCTGAGGCTGAGACTAAGAGGTTGCAGATTGAGGCTGAGGCTAAGAAATTGGAAGCAGAAAGAGAAGACAAAAGATTAGCTGCAGAAAGAGAAGAGAAGAAATTAGCTGCAGAAAGAGAAGAGAAGAAATTAGCTGCAGAAAGAGAAGACAAGAAATTAGCTGCAGAAAGGGAAGCAGAAGATAAAAGATTACAAAGGGAACATGAGTTACGACTAAGGGAGTTTGAGTTTCAGGGCCATGCTCCTGAAAATGGTGCCAGTCCCTTTGCCTCTGATGCCACTGCTAGCCAAGGAGCCTCAACCTCAGCTATGAATTTCCATTTAGATCATTTTGTTGAGAAAGACGATGATATAGAGAGCTACCTAAATAGGTATGAACTATTAGCTACCACGTATGGGTTAGAGAGAGAGAGGTGGAGCTTAAAGTTATCTCAAGGACTTCGTGGGGCAGCTTATGAAGTTTTTGCAAAAATGAGCAGAGGTGATCAGGAAAATTATGACATGCTAAAGCAGGCTCTTTTGTTAAGATATGAAAAGAATGCAGAATTTTATAGGAAAAAATTTAGGAATGCTAAACTACTGTCAGGTGAAACCTATCACCAGTTCTCTGCACGAATAGAGACATACTTGGAGAAATGGACTTCTCTGGGGAAAACCCAAGATCTTAAGGAAATGGTCCTTATAGAGCAACTAAGAGAGTCCATGGCTCCAGACTTGAGAAAGTTTCTCATGGAACAAGGTGCAGAGAGGCTGGGTGATTTGCTAAATGTTGCTGAAAGGTATCAAGCAGCTCAAGCAGAGGTAACAGGTAATAAAAAGAAACAAGTGGATAACTTTAGGGCACCACAGAACTTTAATCAATTTGATCCTAGGGATCAAAACAAAGGTAAGCACCAATTTGATAGGCCACGGTATGAAAATAAAAATAAATTCCCACAATTCGATGAAAGGAAATATGATGAAAGAAAATCTTTCAACCAAGGAAAAAGGTGGTGTAAAAATTGTCAGATGGACAATCATGACACTGACCGTTGCAGAAGGAAACCTGTGTATATGGCAACCCTTCAGGTCAGGTCGACCTCAAGACAGGAGGAGGATATTATGTTGGATACCACTCCAGAAGAGATGAGGAAGGCACAGGCTGGGGATAAAACACTCAAGCCTTGTTTCAGAAAATTGTCAACTTGTCATACAACTCCAGGCAAGGGAGATTTTTACATGAAAAACAAGTTGATGTATAGGAAGACTGGAGCTAGATCCAAAGGTCAGGGACAACTGGTACTTCCTAAAAGATATAGGGCAGACTTAATAAGGAGCCTACATGTGAAACCAGATGGGGACCATGAGAAGATAGGTACCATCATTCAAAAGGTGGCTCACAATTATTATTGGCCCAAAGCAAGATGGGACATTGAGAATTTTGTAGAAAGGTGTAGCATAGCACATGAGGGAACACCCACAAGTGGGAACATGGATCAGGACCTGGACACGCCACGGGGCAAAATTAGGCCTGATAATAAAAAGAAATATAGATTTGATAAAGTGGACCAAATGGAATGGGAAGCCCCTTTTCACGGATAAGCTTCACTTAACTGTTTTACAATGGCCACTATGCGGAGAGTGCAAAAAGATGTCTTACCCCAGGATAAGCCGACAATCCCTCAATCGGACTTAAACAAACTGGAGGAAGAGGATGTAGAGAGGAAATCTCTCATCAAGAATTTTAAGTGGGGAGAAAGCCCCAAAAGAAAAATTGGTAGCGGTCGTTTTGTGAATGATAATTCTGGGAGGAAAAATCATCACTATAAAGCTTCGAGTGGAAGAGACCATACCGGTGCATGGACAAATAGGTCCACACAATTAAAGGTCCATATGTAGCTTTGTTAAGAACGTGGACTGATGAAAAGGCAGAGGAAAACATTACATCTTCATACCAATATGTGAATGAGCTGACCACTCGTTTAAAAACTGGCTGGAAACTTGCCAATGAAAATTTGAAACAAGCCAGGAAGAAACATGCTGCCTATTATAACAGGAAGGCGAAAGACAGAAATTTGGCTGTGGGAGAGAAAGTACTGCTTCTTTTGCCCGGGAGTCAGAATAAGTTACAAATTGGATGGCAGGGTCCATATACAGTTCTAGAGAAGGTGTCTAGAACAAATTATAAGATAGATAAGAAGGGGAAAGAAAAAATCTATCATGTGAATCTCCTGAAGAAATATTTGGAAAGAGAACATCAGGAAGAGACACACTTGTTGACCTTGTCCATCGCCATGGAGATGAAAAAGGAACCACTTTCATCATTTGAGTATCCATTACACCCCTGTGAGACAGCAGCACAGGTGAAAATCAGTACACATTTAACGAAAACTCAGAAAGAGAGAGTGCAACAGGTTCTAAATAATCATGCAGAGGTGTTAACAGACCGACCAGGCCATACAAACCTATTGGAATATGATATGAAACTGATAGACCCCACACCTGTCTGTATGAAACCATATTCGATTCCGTTTGCTAAGGAGAAAGCTTTGAAGGAAGAGATAGACTATCTATTGAAGGAAGGAATTATTTCACACAGTGAATCTTCGTATAGTTCCGGTGTTGTACTCTTAAGGAAGCCCTCTGGAGAACATAGACTCTGTATAGATTACAGGAGACTGAATGCTATTACAGAAGGACAGGTGGATCCATTGCCGGATACAAATCAGCTGTTTGCCAGACTAAATAAAGCTAAATATTTCTCAAAAGTGGATCTGAGTAAAGGATACTATCAGATTCCGGTAAAGCCTGAGGTTAGACCATACCTAGCCTTTAGTACCTCAGAAGGACACTATGAGTTTACTAGATTGCCATTTGGATTGAATAATGCGCCTAGTGTCTTCTCTAGAATGATGAGAAAATTGTTGGATGTAAACATTTCGGAGGAACGTAATGAATCCCTGAGTTGCCTCTTTGATTGAGGATATTCCGAATGTTTCATACAGGATAATAAGAAGATTATGGGATCCACTACGAAAACTCTGCTATCACCAGGTATATGTTATCTCCTCATAACGTACATTTTGAGGGAAATATAATGTTCTCTGGACATGTCATTGCGCAGACTCAGAGAAGAAAAATGGTGAATACTGGTTGCGGAGCAGCATTAAGACAAGCACTCACACTTGCGGCTGTTCAGTAACATAACCGAAATATATTATTGGTTGTAGAAGTCTGAGGCAAATTTCATGAGTAGTGCCTACTTTGAATGGACCCAACTACATAGAACCATGATAGCACCACAGCAGAGTAAAGTCAAGTTGACTTACATTTATCTATGTGTATATAGAATAAAGGACTGACATATAATGTCTGTTTTAAGAGGGGAGGTGTCGTGAAATATTCTAATCCACATATATAAATTATCAGGTAAATATAAAGCCTAACAAATAAATTCTAATAAAGAAAAGAGCAATGGTAAAATAACAGTGCTGTCACAAAGAATGTACTCGAAATCCCCCTTGTTTTCTACTTCGTCGGCAAATTGTAACGCTTTCACGTTGATAGTAAAAGCCTACTATATTATTACCCGCTTTCTTCAATGAAACATGTACTAAACTTGAGATACGCAAGCTGAAACAATGACCTAAATTTAATATTTCATTCATCCCATACACAGCGTAACTAAAAGACAGATAAAGCAGGATAGAGAGAAGGGAGAGGCAGAAAGCCGAACGCATGCAAAATTAAACACGCGTTTCGCTATTAATGCCACCCCAACAAGCGTAACGCGCTACACACTTACTACTATCACGCGTGTAAGGCCACATACACTAACTTTTTCGGACGGACAGTGATAAAAACACTACCCTTCCCAGAGTTAGGTTTTAAAACCTGAAAAACGCTTATTGGGGAAACCTGACATTCTACTGTTTTATGTCCGAAATCCTGACATTAGTCTGACAGTACAGCAGGACAGGTGGCGGTTCTCACATAAAAAAAAAAAAAAAACAACTACACGACTATCCTAGAAATTGCATATTTTGAACGCAGCCACTTAGCTCTTTTAAATTTGTATATTTGGGTTCCTTAGGGCTTGCTGACAAAGAATATGTAAAACGTTACGCAAATAGTCTAGGAATTAACAAGTTATAACCAAAATAAAATAGTGGGGATGCCTGACAGCATGAAATCATTTCTGCTCATAAAATTTTTTTATAACGTGTTTGAAAAAACCTTGCGTACAGAAATAGCCTACCATGTAAACTCCAAATTGATTGGAGCGCAACAAATATAAGACTAAACACGATTGGTCGGACTATAAATACTATCTTTGGTTGTTAGGGTAGACGTAGGAAGGTAACATTTTTTCAAACACTTGTCGAAACGTGGCTCCATTGGTCAGACTCGCTGATATACTCACTTAGGAGCGTTAGTTCGAGACCACTAGTTCAAATAAGCTTGATAAAGCAACAGTGCGTTGAAGCCAGCTCATATTTTTGCTAAATAAAAGCCTGGAACATAAGCAGATGGGAATTTGTGCCAGTATTTGTGCCAGAATTCATTGCTAATCAACGTATCTGTGTTTGTTTCCATGAATTGTGGTAAGCTTGAAACATTCAGTATCTTTTAATGAAAATTGAATGTGAATTGTTAATTTATGCCTGTATATATGTGTAGTTCAGTAGCAAACATGATGTAAAGCCTATAATGCTCCAGCCTGAACAGAAGGTGTCGGAGGAAAGTAAAACTGCATGGAATGGCCAAACAGTACACTGACACCTAGATTATTGATTAGACAGAAATAATGCTGGAAGTGCAGAGGCGTAGTAACCATTAAGGAGGTTAATACTGGTATAAAGTATTTCAGATGAAGCTGACAGTTGGCCTAACGCTCTGAACTCAATGTTTGTGATGTATTGTGCTCAGTGTAAAAAGAGAGTATAAATTAGTTATGAAGTAGAAGGTACATCCTTCTTGTTTTCAGGGACCGTGGTCTTGATGGTATTGAGCAGCACCTGGTCAGAGCTTTGCTGAATCCAGAGTCGGACAGCATACTCCTTGGTCCATTTAGCTATCAGTGAGGTGTCTCCAGAGCACAGGGGAGAAATCGAGCAGAGGAGTCCTTTCCTGCCGCCATCACGCAAGATAAGCTGATGTGGCCAGCTGAGCTCAAAATTATGTACCCCCATCTTAAAATAACATTGTAACATAAACTTAAGAGGGGAAGTAAATTGTTTTAATATCAGGAACTGAGAACATCTCCAATACTAGTTCCAATAAAGACAAACTATTGAAGTCATGATGACAAATACCAACAGAGCTTGAACAAAAAAAAACCAGTATTACCTCATATTACTACTACACAACTGACACACATAGGATACTGTTAATAATATATGTCACTACAATATTCATATTGATAAATTCTGTACATATAACTTGTAATTAAAATTGATTGTGATTCCTGGTTCCCTTTGTATTTGAATCAGGACACATATTCATTCATGACAGAAATGAATACATATTGTTATTTGAAAAGTTATCAGTGACTCCTTTAAGATATCCTTGTAGAGTGTTTTATGTATGTGAGTGTCACAGTGTTGTCAAGTGTGGTGGAATAAATTAAATTGTTTATCTGTCTGTTGTTGTTATGACTTACACTTCATCATACACATACCCTAGACATACAACGTAGTCATCACACTATTCCAGAATAATTCTGACTGAGATATATATATATATATGTGGCAGCAAGTAAGGTTATCTATAATACACTACTCTCATTAGATATAGATACCTTCACAGCTGATCTCAGTCAGTACACTAAGTTCCCCCTATAAATATTTATAACATCCCACTTCACCACATATATTGGGGTCTCGCTCTTGGGATTTTGAATCTTTCCCTATTACAAATATTGGGGGTAATTCACTTCAGGGAATATAAGAATTAAAAGGTATCCTTGGGTGGAATTAAATAAGGTTGAGCTCACGGTGCCTGTGTTGTCCATTAGATATATAATTAGAGATTGAATTGTTGGTTAGACATTGTATAAACTTACCTGATAGACAATGGCGGACCTGGCCAAGTTTCGATCTGCTGCTGTTCAGACTGCAAAAGAGTTAGGATTAGATGGGCAAGTTATGGTTGCCTATGTCACTACGGAATGTGACAAATTTATTGAACGCGAAGAAAGAAGGTTTGAGGCCGAAAGAAAGTTAGAGGCTGAAAGGGAAATTAAGAAGTTACAATTTGAGGCTGAGGCTGAGACTAAGAGGTTGCAGGCTGAGGCTGAGACTAAGAGGTTGCAGGCTGAGGCTGAGACTAAGAGGTTGCAGATTGAGGCTGAGGCTAAGAAATTGGAAGCAGAAAGAGAAGACAAAAGATTAGCTGCAGAAAGAGAAGAGAAGAAATTAGCTGCAGAAAGAGAAGAGAAGAAATTAGCTGCAGAAAGAGAAGACAAGAAATTAGCTGCAGAAAGGGAAGCAGAAGATAAAAAGATTACAAAGGGAACATGAGTTACGACTAAGGGAGTTTGAGTTTCAGGGCCATGCTCCTGAAAATGGTGCCAGTCCCTTTGCCTCTGATGCCACTGCTAGCCAAGGAGCCTCAACCTCAGCTATGAATTTCCATTTAGATCATTTTGTTGAGAAAGACGATGATATAGAGAGCTACCTAAATAGGTATGAACTATTAGCTACCACGTATGGGTTAGAGAGAGAGAGGTGGAGCTTAAAGTTATCTCAAGGACTTCGTGGGGCAGCTTATGAAGTTTTTGCAAAAATGAGCAGAGGTGATCAGGAAAATTATGACATGCTAAAGCAGGCTCTTTTGTTAAGATATGAAAAGAATGCAGAATTTTATAGGAAAAAAATTTAGGAATGCTAAACTACTGTCAGGTGAAACCTATCACCAGTTCTCTGCACGAATAGAGACATACTTGGAGAAATGGACTTCTCTGGGGAAAACCCAAGATCTTAAGGAAATGGTCCTTATAGAGCAACTAAGAGAGTCCATGGCTCCAGACTTGAGAAAGTTTCTCATGGAACAAGGTGCAGAGAGGCTGGGTGATTTGCTAAATGTTGCTGAAAGGTATCAAGCAGCTCAAGCAGAGGTAACAGGTAATAAAAAGAAACAAGTGGATAACTTTAGGGCACCACAGAACTTTAATCAATTTGATCCTAGGGATCAAAACAAAGGTAAGCACCAATTTGATAGGCCACGGTATGAAAATAAAAATAAATTCCCACAATTCGATGAAAGGAAATATGATGAAAGAAAATCTTTCAACCAAGGAAAAAGGTGGTGTAAAAATTGTCAGATGGACAATCATGACACTGACCGTTGCAGAAGGAAACCTGTGTATATGGCAACCCTTCAGGTCAGGTCGACCTCAAGACAGGAGGAGGATATTATGTTGGATACCACTCCAGAAGAGATGAGGAAGGCACAGGCTGGGGATAAAACACTCAAGCCTTGTTTCAGAAAATTGTCAACTTGTCATACAACTCCAGGCAAGGGAGATTTTTACATGAAAAACAAGTTGATGTATAGGAAGACTGGAGCTAGATCCAAAGGTCAGGGACAACTGGTACTTCCTAAAAGATATAGGGCAGACTTAATAAGGAGCCTACATGTGAAACCAGATGGGGACCATGAGAAGATAGGTACCATCATTCAAAAGGTGGCTCACAATTATTATTGGCCCAAAGCAAGATGGGACATTGAGAATTTTGTAGAAAGGTGTAGCATAGCACATGAGGGAACACCCACAAGTGGGAACATGGATCAGGACCTGGACACGCCACGGGGCAAAATTAGGCCTGATAATAAAAAGAGATATAAATTTGATAAAGTGGACCAAATGGAATGGGAAGCCCCTTTTCACGGATAAGCTTCACTTAACTGTTTTACAATGGCCACTATGCGGAGAGTGCAAAAAGATGTCTTACCCCAGGATAAGCCGACAATCCCTCAATCGGACTTAAACAAACTGGAGGAAGAGGATGTAGAGAGGAAATCTCTCATCAAGAATTTTAAGTGGGGAGAAAGCCCCAAAAGAAAAATTGGTAGCGGTCGTTTTGTGAATGATAATTCTGGGAGGAAAAATCATCACTATAAAGCTTCGAGTGGAAGAGACCATACCGGTGCATGGACAAATAGGTCCACACAATTAAAGGTCCATATGTAGCTTTGTTAAGAACGTGGACTGATGAAAAGGCAGAGGAAAACATTACATCTTCATACCAATATGTGAATGAGCTGACCACTCGTTTAAAAACTGGCTGGAAACTTGCCAATGAAAATTTGAAACAAGCCAGGAAGAAACATGCTGCCTATTATAACAGGAAGGCGAAAGACAGAAATTTGGCTGTGGGAGAGAAAGTACTGCTTCTTTTGCCCGGGAGTCAGAATAAGTTACAAATTGGATGGCAGGGTCCATATACAGTTCTAGAGAAGGTGTCTAGAACAAATTATAAGATAGATAAGAAGGGGAAAGAAAAAATCTATCATGTGAATCTCCTGAAGAAATATTTGGAAAGAGAACATCAGGAAGAGACACACTTGTTGACCTTGTCCATCGCCATGGAGATGAAAAAGGAACCACTTTCATCATTTGAGTATCCATTACACCCCTGTGAGACAGCAGCACAGGTGAAAATCAGTACACATTTAACGAAAACTCAGAAAGAGAGAGTGCAACAGGTTCTAAATAATCATGCAGAGGTGTTAACAGACCGACCAGGGCATACAAACCTATTGGAATATGATATGAAACTGATAGACCCACACCTGTCTGTATGAAACCATATTCGATTCCGTTTGCTAAGGAGAAAGCTTTGAAGGAAGAGATAGACTATTTGTTGAAGGAAGGGAATTATTTCACACAGTGAATCCTCATATAGTTCCGGTGTTGTACTCTTAAGGAAGCCCTCTGGAGAACATAGACTCTGTATAGATTACAGGAGACTGAATGCTATTACAGAAGGACAGGTGGATCCATTGCCGGATACAAATCAGCTGTTTGCCAGACTAAATAAAGCTAAATATTTCTCAAAAGTGGATCTGAGTAAAGGATACTATCAGATTCCGGTAAAGCCTGAGGTTAGACCATACCTAGCCTTTAGTACCTCAGAAGGACACTATGAGTTTACTAGATTGCCATTTGGATTGAATAATGCGCCTAGTGTCTTCTCTAGAATGATGAGAAAATTGTTGGATGTAAACATTTCGGAGGAACGTAATGAATCCCTGAGTTGCCTCTTTGATTGAGGATATTCCGAATGTTTCATACAGGATAATAAGAAGATTATGGGATCCACTACGAAAACTCTGCTATCACCAGGTATATGTTATCTCCTCATAACGTACATTTTGAGGGAAATATAATGTTCTCTGGACATGTCATTGCGCAGACTCAGAGAAGAAAAATGGTGAATACGGGTTGCGAAGCAGCATTAAGACAAGCACTCACACTTGCGGCTGTTCAGTAACATAACCGAAATATATTATTGGTTGTAGAAGTCTGAGGCAAATTTCATGAGTAGTGCCTACTCTGAATGGACCCAACTACATAAAACCATGATAGCACCACAGCAGAGTAAAGTCAAGTTGACTTACATTTATCTATGTGTATATAGAATAAAGGACTGACATATAATGTCTGTTTTAAGAGGGGAGGTGTCGTGAAATATTCTAATCCACATATATAAATTATCAGGTAAATATAAAGCCTAACAAATAAATTCTAATAAAGAAAAGAGCAATGGTAAAATAACAGTGCTGTCACAAAGAATGTACTCGAAATCCCCCTTGTTTTCTGCTTCGTCTGCAAATTGTAACGCTTTCACGTTGATAGTAAAAGCCTACTATATTATTACCCGCTTTCTTCAATGAAACATGTGCTGTATTTCTTGGAAAAACATTTGAGATACGCAAGCTGAACAATGACCTAATTTTAATATTTCATTCATTCCATTTTATACACAGCGTAACTAAAAGACAGATAAAGCAGGATAGAGAGAAGGGAGAGGCAGAAAGCCGAACGCATGCAAAATTAAACACGCGTTTCGCTATTAATGCCACCCCAACAAGCGTAACGCGATACACAATTACTACTATCACGCGTGTAAGGCCACATACACTAACTTTTTCGGACGGACAGTGATAAAAACACTACCCTTCCCAGAGTTAGGTTTTAAAACCTGAAAAACGCTTATTGGGGAAACCTGACATTCTACTGTTTTATGTCCGAAATCCTGACATTAGTCTGACAGTACAGCAGGACAGGTGGCGGTTCTCACATAAAAAAAAAAAAAAAAAAAAAACAACTACACGACTATCCTAGAAATTGCATATTTTGAACGCAGCCACTTAGCTCTTTTAAATTTGTATATTTGGGTTCCTTAGGGCTTGCTGACAAAGAATATGTAAAACGTTACGCAAATAGTCTAGGAATTAACAAGTTATAACCAAAATAAAATAGTGGGGATGCCTGACAGCATGAAATCATTTCTGCTCATAAAATTTTTTTATAACGTGTTTGAAAAAACCTTGCGTACGGAAATAGCCTACCATGTAAACTCCAAATTGATTGGAGCGCAACAAATATAAGACTAAACACGATTGGTCGGACTATAAATACTATCTTTGGTTGTTAGGGGAGACGTAGGAAGGTAACATTTTTTCAAACACTTGTCGAAACGTGGCTCCATTGGCCAGACTCGCTGATATACTCACTTAGGAGCGTTAGTTCGAGACCACTAGTTCAAATAAGCTTGATAAAGCAACAGTGCGTTGAAGCCAGCTCATATTTTTGCTAAATAAAAGCCTGGAACATAAGCAGATGGGAATTTGTGCCAGTATTTGTGCCAGAATTCATTGCTAATCAACGTATCTGTGTTTGTTTCCATGAATTGTGGTAAGCTTGAAACATTCAGTATCTTTTAATGAAAATTGAATGTGAATTGTTAATTTATGCCTGTATATATGTGTAGTTCAGTAGCAAACATGATGTAAAGCCTATAATGCTCCAGCCTGAACAGAAGGTGTCGGAGGAAAGTAAAACTGCATGGAATGGCCAAACAGTACACTGACACCTAGATTATTGATTAGACAGAAATAATGCTGGAAGTGCAGAGGCGTAGTAACCATTAAGGAGGTTAATACTGGTATAAAGTATTTCAGATGAAGCTGACAGTTGGCCTAACGCTCTGAACTCAATGTTTGTGATGTATTGTGCTCAGTGTAAAAAGAGAGTATAAATTAGTTATGAAGTAGAAGGTACATCCTTCTTGTTTTCAGGGACCGTGGTCTTGATGGTATTGAGCAGCACCTGGTCAGAGCTTTGCTGAATCCAGAGTCGGACAGCATACTCCTTGGTCCATTTAGCTATCAGTGAGGTGTCTCCAGAGCACAGGGGAGAAATCGAGCAGAGGAGTCCTTTCCTGCCGCCATCACGCAAGATAAGCTGATGTGGCCAGCTGAGCTCAAAATTATGTACCCCCATCTTAAAATAACATTGTAACATAAACTTAAGAGGGGAAGTAAATTGTTTTAATATCAGGAACTGAGAACATCTCCAATACTAGTTCCAATAAAGACAAACTATTGAAGTCATGATGACAAATACCAACAGAGCTTGAACAAAACAAAACCAGTATTACCTCATAGTACTACTACACAACTGACACACATAGGATACTGTTAATAATATATGTCACTACAATATTCATATTGATAAATTCTGTACATATAACTTGTAATTAAAATTGATTGTGATTCCTGGTTCCCTTTGTATTTGAATCTTGATGTTTAGATTTAGATTGTCATTGTTTTTTGTAATGGATGAATTTATATAATGCCTTGTTTTATGTAATTGTTTTTCCTTGATATATCATTGTTTTCCTTTATTCTTGTAGCATGGCTTTCTTTCTTTACTGCTCATTCCTCATTGTATTTCATCTGTTCTTTTCACTTTTTTTTATGTCATGGCTAGTCTATACGTCATATGTCTGCATATTCCTTTGAAGTTGATGTACTTCGTATACTTATCTCTTTACTTTCCTATACTTCACTTCGTTTGAACTTTACTCGTATTTTTTATCCTTCTTTGGTTCATGTTGTAAACATGACTTTTCATAGTGTGATTCTTATGTGTAGAGATTAGTAATTTATCGACCTCTATATTTTTCTTTAATGCATTTTGTCAAAAAAAAAAAAAAAAAAAAAAAAAAAAAAAAGAATGATTTTATCATTTTTTTCCCCCCGGGGGGCGGTGTAGACTTTTAAGTCCTAATTCTTGTCAAGGGGAGTTTATCTGTTAAATACTTGTAAGTACAGGCCGGACCTTTGTTTGCTCCCTTGTTTAGCTGTTTATGTGTTTAAAATAACTTCGCATATTTTCGCGAATGTTCTGGATATAGAATGGTCCAGAACGTGGGTGAACGAAATTCAGCTCAGGCGCTGAATTCGAGCATATTTTTTGAGCGGAGAATTTTTCGTGACATTCGAATGATGAGAGAGCTGAGAGAAGGGACTGACGATTATGTCAGTGTGTCCCGATATAGAGAATTGTTATGGCGAAAGGGATTTTGAGATTTTCTAAGATTTCATAAAGCCGTGGATATAAAGGCTTGAATATATATTCTGCAGAATGTCCGTTGTTAAATATTTTTTCGGGCCATGGATAGTCTATTATGTTTGATATCTCCGATGAGGGAGATTTGTGAAGGTCGACAGATTATTATTATAGGGAAGGTGCTTTTCTCCCATGAGTTATGTTGAGTCTAACGATATAGACATTATTGTACTGCGAAAGGCAGTTCCCTATATTGTAGGGATAATTTGGGCCAGGAAACTTTATCATTATGAGCTGCCGTACTTATGCAGCTGTTGTGCTCGGATTTTTATCCAATTTTTGCTGTGTACTGTAACCTGTGACAATGTACTTAGTGATGTCTTCGTGACTGTAGAGTATTAAAACAGTGTAGAACGATTAGGAGTTATAACCTTTTCCTGACTCCTTCCATGTGCGTTGGTGTGTGTGTGTGATTATTGTTGACTTACGTTAGAACTACATGCATTCACGTTCACTGATGTCTATACACCCACACACCTGGTCGGCCACCAGTAAGCCCGACGAATGCTGATTTGCCTTCATCAGCGCACCTACAATAACAGAACATTTACCTCCTTCTTGAACATTGCCATTATTAGTTGTAAGTACCCGGCGTTGCCCGGAAATCTCTCACCCTTCAACAGTACCAAGATTTGTCAGAGTCAACAGCAGTGTTATCAGTGAGGGCCAGTTCCCACTCTACCAGTGAACCACCAACAACTCATCAACGCTGTTCTGGGCGTAGCGCTCATGGACTCTGCGGTAAACTCTTCTCCGTCTATCGTGTCGCTGGAGCACAAACAATGATTCATCACTAAACCAAACCCGTCTCCAGTCATTCCCAACGGTCCATTGACGATGCTGGTTCGCCCACTGCAGTCGGTTCTGGCGATGCCGGTCCGTAAGAACAGGACCTCTGTAGGGTCTTCTAGCCCAAAGACCAGAGTCGTGCAGCCGGTTCCTGACCGTTTGATCTGAAATTCGACGAGCTGCTGACATTGACTGGACTGTGGAGAACGCAGATGCAAGTCGAATCCTGAGGTGACGCAGCCGTATGAAGCGGTCTTCGGCAGGAGTTGTGACTCTGGGTCTTCCACTGCGCGGCCGGTCTGCCACTGAGCCAGTTTCTTGAAATCACCTCCAAAGTCCAAAACTAGAAAAGGGAATTAATTGTTAAAGTTCGGGAGGTATAAGAGATTAGGGTAGTTATCCCATTGAAACAGCGTTTTGTTTAGCTGTTCATTAAAAAATATATATGATGTTATTAGACTAGAATGTTCGGTATTTAGAACTCTGCTCACAGCGGCAAGTTCCCGTGAGTAATGAATTGTCTAAGCTATTTTTGTGCTGTTTGAGCTGAGCGATATTCGCTGGCTCTCGCGGCAAACCCGGAGATGTGTGATTGGCGGGGTGTGCTGAGAGTTGGATCGTGTGAGTGAGTCCCCAGCGGGTGAACGGGGAGGATGGTTTTCAGCCATGTTTTTCGATGTGTACCAGGGATATTTGTGGTACAGGCATTGATGCTTAATTGGATTTGTGTGATTATCTGTCAGATTTATGTGTGCTTATTGGCAGATAGAATGCACTTGATTTAAAGATATGTTCTGAAGGCCTAGGAGTGTACAGGCCGGTTATTGAGTCATATTCGCTTCCCCTGAAGAATTTACTATGGTGAAGGAATAACGCTAAGACATATTCTGGCCATATTATTATTATAACTGCCGTGGGTGCAGTGAACGCAGTCCTTGGAGTTTAATGGATGTGGTAACGGCCAGTATTAACAGTATTATTATTATGACTGCAGTGAACGCAGTCCTTGGAGTTTAATGGATGTGGTAACGGCCAGTATTAACAGTATTATTATTATGACTGCAGTGAACGCAGTCCTTGGAGTTTAATGGATGTTGTAACGGCCAGTATTAACAGTATTATTATTATGACTACAGTGAACGCAGTTCTTTGAGTTTAATGGATGTTGGAACGGCCAGTATTAACAGTATTATTATTATGACTGCAGTGAACGCAGTCCTTGGAGTTTAATGGATGTTGTAACAGTATTATTATTAAGACTGCAGTGGACGTAGTCCTTGTGAGGTGTTGGAATAAGGATCAATGATATTATTATGACTGCAGTATTATTATTATGACTGCGGTGGACGTAGTCCTTGTGAGGTGTTGGAATAAGGATCAATGTTATTATTATGACTGCAGTATTATTATTATGACTGCAGTGGACGCAGTCCTTGTGAGGTGTTGGAATATGGATCAGTGATATTATTATGACTGCAGTATTATTATTATGACTGCAGTGGACGCAGTCCTTGTGAGGTGTTGGAGTATAGATCAGTGATATTATTATGACTGCAGTGGACGCAGTCCTTTTTGAGGTGTTGGAGTGTGGGTGCTAGTTTGATTCAATGTGAACTGTATCTTGTTTATGTCATCGTGACCGTGTCGTGGCGTGATTAAAGTGTACAAGAAAACGTCACTAGTCTTTCAACCTTCGATGACTCCTATGTGTGTTACGGTGATGTGAGTAATTGTACCTACACACACCCATCTCAAACATTCTACACAGTGACAGAACACCAGCGGTACTCATTGTAATGATAATAGCCTGCGGGACGTATTGTCCATAAGGAGAAACCGCAGTTGACAGGATAACCCAAATAACAGCATTTAACAGCGACTAATGGCGCTTCTAACCACATTAAATTGTCTGGCCACTACACTTTGTGACTGTCCAGTCTGTAAACGTCCAATGATGATGAGTCGTTGTTCTGTAGTGAGATGAGCCATACTTGCGCATTGAATTTTCAACTGAATTTATTCGAGGAGCGTCAACCTTTTATAGGCATTCAATAATATGGTCAGAGAGTTTTGTGTTCAGTAAGTTTCACGGGATTCTCATGAACCTGTCACGAGTTATTGTCAAAAATGTTGTTTTGACCTTGACCTCTTTCACGACCTCACGAATCATGAGGTGAGTACAATTCAGGCAACCACGAGAAGTTAATGACCAGATGGACACAGTCGATAGGTTGACTGATGTCAAATCAGCGAATATCTTTTATAAAAGTAACACCAAAAAAGTTGCGTTTCTTTTTTTGAACAGTATATATAGGAACAATCTTGATATACGGAAGTGAGTTATGGACAATCAGTAAACAAGTAGGAAAAGCACCACATACCACAGAGAAGTGGTTTTACAGAAGAATGTTAACATGGACAGCTAAAATAGTGGTTAGTGCACTAGCTTCCTAGCTCAGTGGTCCATGCTTCGATCCCCAGTTGAGGTGGGATTTTTTAGACAGCAAACAGCTCCGTGGTCCACCCAGCCTCATGAATTGGGTACCAGAGCAACTCAGGCGGCCGGCGTGATGCTGACCACATCAACCCTAGTGTGCTGATGGTCAAGGAAATATGGGCCTAACACCATAGTCCCAGTATGCCTCAAAGGGCGTGTAATGGGATCTTTGAAAGATGCCAATGTGCAAAGGAATTTAATCCACTTTCTTTTGATCATCTAATGAGGTCAAGGAAACGTGAGTATATTGCGACGACAGGAAAGATAGACGAAAGGTTTGTCACACAGTTTAAATAAATACCGGATTAATATTTAAACAAGAATTTTAGCTTTAGTTACGTTTTTCCTTTATTTACTTTTATGTTTGAAAACAAGAAGAAGTTATTTACAGATTCCTCGTGCAAAGAACGGGTAAGACCTCTAATATATAACGACTGAGCTGACCGTCCAATTTGAATCCAGATTGGCCGAGCAACACTCGTTCAAAGTGGCCAAGTATAACGATCTGGTCACGGACTTGAGACACGATGGGTTCACTGCAAGGGCCATGGCTGTTGAGGTAGGTGCAAGAGGTCTTGTGGCTGCCTCAGTGTATGATCTACTGAAACTGTTGAGTTTGAAAGGACAGTAAAAAAAACAGGGGCATTTAAGAGGCTCAGGGAAACTGCGGAAAGGGCATCGTGCTGGCGGTGAAGCAACCGCAACGGATTATGGAACTCGGGACAGTAATTTGTTTTCAACATAGGGTTACTTTCACAGTTGTCTCCAGCTGGCAGAAAACAGGAGGGAAGTTGAAAGCTGCAACCAAAGTGGAGTGGGTTTAATTCTCTGCACAAGACAACACGAGGCTGACACTTGGGAGTCATGACCCAAGTCACCCAAGCTAGGAAGTGACACCCAAGTATACTGAGGTATACTTATCTTTAGTTGGAGCCTGCAAAGAAGTCGAACCAAAGCTCTTGTATCGGAAGGATGAATTAATTTTCATAGGTGGCACGAAGCAGGGGATGATGGGCGTCCAGTGGGGATAATGAAAGACAGAACACGAATTAATTCACCCAGGCCGTTCATTTCCTTTGGTAGGCACTTTCTTTCCCAAGTCCTGAAGACAGCACCATTTCTGCTGTGATTAGTTTCTTTCCCTCAATGTCTTTTTGTCTTGTCTCGCAGAGTCCTAAGATGTCAGTCTTGTAATTCCCTATTTCTGCTTCCACATGCGCAGTGTTCCCGTATTTGTTTAATGTAAGACAATTTCAGGCGCAACCTGGAGACTGCCCACGAAGAAAAAAGGTTAGTCGACATCCCGGACACCTTTCGGAAAATCTATATTGTTATTTCTTTTTTTTTTCTGTGAAAAACTTCAGACGTCGAGTTGTTAAGACTGATGTAGCCACAGATGCACTGTCAGTAATTGAACGCTGAAAAGCCAAAATAATGCAGACCTGGATGACTTAGAGTAGTGCTCCACAAACTGCAGATCCTTTCTAGAATGTACCTAGATGCATGATGTGACGAGCCCTCTGACTAAACAAGAAGCACTAGCGCTCTCCTAGAGGCTGGAAAATAGTGGTACTAACCATTCAAACATCACTTCATTATGTGGCGGGGATGTCATTGTGGTAAGCCTCACAGAGACTGCAGCAACTGAAGCTTGAGGATTGCAGACCATCACATCTGAGGTATACTTTTTAACTGGAGAGTGTGGCACTCGGAATTGACCAGGTCTGCTAGGGAAACTACTTCCCTCTTATGATGATAGAAAACGCTCACTCACGTCTTACACACTTCACGTGGAAAACTCATGACTAACACACAATGCTTAGAAGGAGATGGAAGCTGAACCTACCGGGATGAAACCAAATCATCAACACCCCACCTCTCATGATGACAAGCCCATGTGACGAAATAATATTCTTATTCTTTTGTTCAGTTTTCCTTTCCCCAATCTTCTCTGTCCGTATTCACTCGACCATCCTTTCTTTTTGTCTCATTGGATTATTATCTTACTTTTACGCCTCATCTAGCGATATTCTCTGATTCTTGGTAGATCACTGTCACACCCATATTGACTGTCGAGGTCACGTACCCTTTGACTGTGAATCAATAAGATTAAGCCAGACGGACTATTGATAGATAAGCAGGTATCTTGTTTACGCCAACCGACAAATGGCGACGAACACCCGTGGAATGAGTCTGATAATAGAACAACACATGTCATTTTAAGATAACGCATGACTTGCACAAATACACGGACTATCTTATGCCCTGTCTGGACATGCCAAGATGGGAAGGTTTGGACAACGGATAATATGACGCTAAATGTTTCCGGGCCAGGTTGTTGGTAAACAGGGATGTCGATCGGAGAATAACACTGTTGAGAAAAATTAAGGCAGATAAATAATATAATCGCTTCCGGCAGATTGTAATACACAACTATGGGAAAGTACAACCCTGGAAGAGATTACCACATGTAATAAGGTCGCGTGAGTCAATGATTTTCCAAGTAATTACAAGTAATAATTGAAAGGCACTACCTTATGTGGTCTTGTAATACTGGTCAGAATGGGGAGGATGGAGGAAACCCCATCCAAAAATCAGACTCCTTACCTTCTTGGTTAAGATTAAAAATGAAACTAAACTTAGTTAGGTTTTACCCAGCAGAACCTCACGGGGTGACACTTGTACATTATCTTGGATCTCCCCCAATGGAACCTCACGGGGAGCCTTGTGTGCGGGGGCCAAAATTCCGCTTAAACCTAGGGCACTATTAGATTTTCGCACTGCATTCCATCTTAGTCAATGAGAAGTCATAGATAGCCAAAATAATAAGTAATAGCAAAAAGGATTCCAGTATAGGACATGACATAGGACTAGAGGATCTTCTAAAATTAGAAAGGATAAAACCCGAACTATAGCACTGAAAGCCACAAGTCCAAGGAACCTTACTTCAGCGTGAATATTTGGGATTATACATAACACAGTAAACCTAACAACATGAGGGACGGCATGTTAAAACAGTTGCACGATATATTACGGATCTCTGTACATCAAGTCTGTGTATTAATTCACCCAAAATTTGGGGTAAGTTGTAACATGTACATTTTATTTAATTTATTTGCATTTTTCATGTATGAATTGATGTACAGATATACATGAAGCTGGCAGCCTCATCATATAAAAGAATAGTCACATAAACCACCACTGCAGGAGCTGGTGACTGCTGTATGGAATACATTTATCGCCGTCCGCTGTCTTAAAATACATTCATCTGACTCAGTGAGTTCAGATTTAATGCTCTGGGATATCGGGCAAAATTCTGAGGAAGATGAAATGGTGGAAGGAAGCGTAGGTCGCCTGATATTTATATCAGGATCACGTTATTAAAAATGGCATTTGTATCGCTCGGCACCGACAACAGACGGGTCTTGAGCACACAACACGAAGCAAACTTAGTAATTACCCTGGCTTTGCTGCAAGGGACGTGCTGCTACCAAAATATTTGACCCGTGAAGAGAAAGAACAGTCAAACACCTCTTGGGACCAGCAGTGACGGAACCAGACCTCAACTGACCCCGCACCGCCAGTTAAGTAAAATACTGGACGGCATAAGGACTATTTTTTTCTAAATCTGTTAATTCCTGGGAGACTCCCTGAAATGTGTCATGAATCGTCGCAAAACTCTGTGTATTTATTACGTCAGCATGTCTGTTGAATGGGAAAATCATAGTTTTGCAGCCAATATTGCAAGGCGGAACTTGGTTAGAAATCTGTCATAGTTTTGCACAAAAACTTGGTTGTCTTGTTTGGAATCGCTACATGATGCTATTTTGGAGATATTGTGAAATAATGCTACGAAAGATACACAAATCGATCTGACGAGCTGAAAAATTTCATCAGGAGAGAAATTATCCATAATGCATTCCGAGACGATCGCTTAGCCAGGAAATATACTGTTTATAGGCAGTGGTGAAATTCAAATCGGACACACATACACCTACACACACACCTACACACACACACACACACCTACACACATACACACACACGCGCGCACGCACGCACGCACGCGCACACACACTCGACTTTGTCATTGATGGTAGACCCCAAGTATGTGAAGTGGTGCACCACTGCCAATTCATAGTTATCGATAGTGATAACTGGTTCAGCACCCGCATCCTGACTCAGATTCGGGAGAGTACATAAAAGAGAAACAATACAATTATTGGCTAACTTTCAACCACAGTTGCACCCCTTAGCTGTGGTTGAATGTTAATGTATTCTCTCGAAAACAGAAAAGTGCGCAAATGATGTGACCGACCGACCCACCGACGTACTTACGGCGGGAATTATGGTATTGGATTGTATTTTGATACCTGATTCGTCATGTATGTATTATTGGTTTATCACAAAATATAACCACAATCCCATACATACAGTATTGGCGTAGCTAGAGTCCTAGTCAGGACTGGAATTCACTTGCAAATAAAGCTATCAGCACTTTTCAGAGCTGGCTTTCAATGCTGAACACAAAGAGTTCACCTGCTTGTTTATACACTGGGCACCTTTTTGTCTATATTGTTGTGACATGTTATGGAAATAGACGACTACATGAATCCGTCCGTCTTCGCTTCCCACCTTTGTTTCCTCATTAGTATTCACGGTTTTTCAAGCCAAATCCATGCCTTTTCGCTATCTAACTCATATTTTAGCCACGCCTATTTTTCTTGTTTCATGCGCTGATGAGCGACTATCTAGATTTGTAACTGTCATTCCTTTCAAGGGGACGAACCAAGGGCGTTTACCTGAAGCTCGCATGCAAGCAGAGCCGTCAATATTACAACTGACAGAATGCACGGGCCCAAAACACGGGGGCAGTAAAGCGCTTTGAAGTTCCCTACAAGCTCGAGCAAACCCTGTGATATTGTAAAATACAGGGAGACAAACGCCGAGATCAGAAACCTTTGTTGTCGATGCAATGGCGAACGGAGCGAACGGAGAAAACCCCGTTCATTTCCCATGATCGCTCAAGGCGTAATTGTCGTCATCTCCCAGCGAAAACCACACTTTTCGTGTATAAATACTCCATCCCTTAAAATCAGTTATCTAGTCGCTTGAGGAAATTTTTGAAATATCTAGCTCGACACCATAGAGCCTTTGTACAAAATGGATTACTTAGATTTCGTGGAGATAGTTCCATTTTTCTGTTTTGCGGTAATTTTATATACTAGCATTTAAGTGATTTAATGTGTTAAAGTTCTTCATTAAATTTCACTGGGATTTTCTGTGCTAATTGACTAGCGTATTAAATAACATATAGCTAATTTTTCCAGCTGTAACGTAAATTTAATGACTCGCTATCCCCCAAAAAGAGATGTTTTAATTGACTAGTAAAAGCACTAGGCGACTGACTACTGACGGAATATATATTTATTTCTAATTCATTATGTGTAATTTTATAAATGACTAGTGCTTATTTCACGTGTTAAAAACGATAAGATAAGCTAGACAGTTGTGGTTTCTAATCTAATATAATAACAGAGTGGATAAGAGATCTTACCTTTATGCGTGTTAGGATAGAATACTGATATTATGGTTAAATGTTTTGTATTTCTTCCTAAATCTAGGCTTGATAAAAAACCAGCGAACCTGCGGTCTTATAAGCCATCCAGAATAGTATCGTATTATTGGGTCTTCGATTTTCGACCTGTGCGGTCCACTTTCTTCACTCATGAGAGAGGCAAATCTTGAAACCATAGACATAATATTTAACTGGACCTGAACATTACCAGATTTTTAAATATAAATTGGATCAATATATATATATATACTAGCCGCCATTAAAAACGCATCGCATTAGTTTATGAACCACAACTCGTTCTGCTAAATTTAAAATACATGAAACCACTGATTTTACATTTCTGATCCATTTACTAACCGAAATTTGCTGTATTATTAAACATGAGACAATTCAGAACCGGCTCCTAAGCAGTTGTCAACCCTAGGTGTAAAAACAAAAGTCGCACTCACTGTCATTCAGTCACAGCCATCATTAATACCGTGTATGACCCCCTACAGCATCAATACAGGCTTGGCATCGGCGTCTCATGCTATTGCAGAGTGTCTCGAAAAATGTTTGGGGTATGGCGTTCCATTCTGCAATGAGTGCTCGCTCGAGATCATTCACATTGTTGATGTCATACTGGCGGACCCTTATGTTCAGTTCATCCCATGCGTGTTCAATCGGATTCATGTCAGGAGAGTTTGCAGGCCAATCCAGTACAAGAAAAGCAAAGGAGACATTAAACCGGCTTTCATCGGAGAACATTGTTGATCTCCATCCTGCCCTTGGACGACGAATATTTTGTAGGGCCCAAGCCAGTCTGTTGGTCCGGTGACGTCTAGTAAGGATATTACCGATGTTGGGACGTCTGTTTCGTAAGCCAGCGGCGCGAAGTCTCCGTCGCACAGTGTTTGCGCTGACAAGTCTCCGAGTGCCAGGTGTATGAGCTGCTGTCTGAGTTGCTGTTTGGCAGCGATTGCGCAGAGGTAACAATAGAATTTGGCGATCTTGATCTAGTGTTGTTACACGAGGTTGACCAAGCCTGGGACGGTCATTGGTGGTACCTGTCGCCCGAAATCGCTGGTTCAGCCTCACTATAGTGGACTGGTCACAAACTGAAATGTCTGGCAACTTCTCTGGTCGCCATTCCACTGCTGAGCATACCAACAGCTTGCCATCGCTCTTGTGACGACAGTCGAGGCATGACAAAAACATTAACAGACTTTCTTTAGATGAAAACAGATAATGGCTTTTTCCTCGCTGAAACTTGACTAATGCGTGTGCCAAATTTCAATGTGATTCGACTTTTAATAAAGCCAGAATTTATCAAAAACCTTGTTCTGCACGTGAAGCACGCAAAATTTGAAGTAAAACATCACATCGACAGTAAAGTGGGAATACAGGAACTTCATCACTTGCACACATTTGGGGTTTGAAAATCGCTCACTTGCATAAACATTTCAACAGTGAAAACATGTCACGATTTCGATGCGTTTTTAATGGCGGCTAGTATATATAATTAAAATTTACCTGACCTATAACAGCAGTTTTTTTCACGGGGATTTTACTCAAGAGGACTCACTGTTCAGAATTGGCCATCAACTCAGAGAACAGCCGATTATTATTATTATTAACATTTGCATAACGTAACAGAGTGTCTTAGCAACCAGAGGCTAGACAGCACAGGAACAATACATTTTTCTTTCTATGACGGTGGCCATCACAAATACGTCTTATTCCAAACAACTATCGGCAGTTATACCTGACTTATCCAAGGAAAAAAAACAATTAACGCACCAACTTCAGCGACTACCTTAACATTTGCAGTAAGCACCAAGGCTAGTCTGGGGCTGGAATTGGCAACAACCTGACATTGTATGGTGATATTATTGTTAGCGTTTTTATTTCAAGGAATACCTGCAACAACTACTGGGTAAGCGAGTATGTTGTGTGTCCACAGAATGAATGAATGAATGAATGAATGAACAGAAAGAGAGAAAAATATTTTCCCTTGTTACCATCATTATACTAATTTTTTTATTATTTCCTCACTAACCAGATTATTTACTGGATAGCATACTAGGAACTTGTTCTTTTCCTTTACTGACTATTCCATTTCCCTTATTGTTAGCCCTTGACCTTTTGGGGTTATTAACTTCTGTTGGGATCCTTTATCTACAAGAAGGGTGGGCAATAATGGGATATTTTCATTTTCAAAACCATGCTTTTATTGATATGTATATGCTAGATGTTGTGAAGTTCTTTTAAGTGATAATAAACTTAATAAAAACTTAATTTAGCGTGTTGATCGAACCCCTTCACATCTATATTATCCATAGTTTTTCACGTCTGTGCGTATTCGTCACGTAATTGTGTATGTATGTGAGGCGTAACTTATATTTGTTATATAAGGAGCGAAAGTTCGTCTGATTACAATATAGTCGTATAGATAGGTTGGAGTAGAGAAACTACTCACTCCAGAGACTGATCTTCCTCTTACACTATCACCCCCTCGTGAAAAATCTATTTTTCTTACACCTTTATTCTCATACATTTTCCACTATCACCTCTGCTCAGACCGGACCATAAAGATTAAGATTTGTCAGACCGTCTAGTATAATATATATTAATATATATATATCCCTCACATACACACACACACATTAGTGACTACAATAGACACACAGACGTGAAACTATGACAATGAAAATATAGATAATTTGGAACGAGCTGACCGACACACTGATTAAGTTTAATTGAATTTTAATTATCAGAAGAAAATTCCATCACAACACATAAAAATTACATCAAGCACATGCAAATAGCCATGAAGTCAATGAATTGCTACAAGAATGGTAGACCCATTGGTATGATCTTTTCCCTCGATGTATAGCCCACAGTCCTGTTAGAAGAAAAGTGATAGCCCCAAAGAGTCACGGATACATATGCTGTAGTATAAGATTTCCCTTTAAAGGTATGAACAGACTTTGATACTCTGATCTATCCTAATGAAAATATTGTTAGCAACAACAACAAAAAAACTTGCGTAAAGAAATTTAAGACAGCAAAATGGGTGCCAAAAATACAACAATAAAGGAATCACTCAGTCCTGCATTCACTCTATTCATTCCTCAGGGCCCCTGACATACATTCTTACCTACAATCGTGCTGTTGTTCGCCGTCTGGCCGTCTGGCACAAACTTTAGGACACCCACACACTTCAATCTGTTTTTCTTGTGATGAAGCGGATCCCAGCTCTGCAGCTTTTGGGTTCATCCAATGTTCCGGGGAGCGTCCTCTTCATGCGAATATTTTTCAGACTAAGGTTAGTGTCACTTGAATCACGAGGTAAGAATTAGTTTTAAGCGGGCTCACAGTGTCAGAATCACGAGGTTTCCACTACTTAGGAAAAATGCAGGTTTGTAACTTCGGTCAAAGGTAAAATTCTTGGTCACACCACAATTAGTCCAAAATGTCGGAAAGGTTATAGAATGTAATATTTTACTTGCCACAAGGGCTGAAATGTACTTGAGGTTTTTCTCAGGAAGAATTAAGTCTGGCTCGATAGGCCCGTTACTTCATTTAATCTTAAAGTTCATGTAATGGGTACTCTGTCGTTCTGGATGCCAATGCAATGCCAGACAGTTTTTACTTTATACACCCAAGTCTTTAAGAAAAAAATGTTTTTGTTCTTCACAGATATTTCTCAGTACTAAAACGCTGGTAGAATTGGGCCACCCCAGTTTTCACTGAATAAAGAAAAACAACATATAAAATACTTATACATGCTATTCACTTCGGTGCTAACTTACATTATAAACTGCAAGCGGAGAGTTTGACTTATCGTTTAAAATTCCCGTGAAATAAGTTATAGTCATAAAATCAATCATCATGAATTAGAAATACATACGTATTTCGTCAATACTCAATGATGAATCAGTGCAGTTATAAGTTAGTTTAAAATATTCTCGACTGATTATTAGCAATTTAACTAAATTCATTTACAGCTGCATGAGTTTAAGCTAGAAGTTATAGTTTATTCTGTTTTCCACTGTAACTCGCCAGCTAGAGAATATAACAGACTTAATATTTAATTCTTCTGCACAGAAATCTAACTAGTAAAATGAAATAAGTGATTTATCACTAAAACACTCAAACTACTAGATAAATGTATATTACCTCCACACAGAACTACAGGCGATCGCACAAACTTAGAATGATACGCTTGTATTTATTGGTAGTCTAGAAGCTCGGCAAAATTTCCGAAACAAACTCAGACTTCGCTATACGACCTGTCTACTGCAAGTTTGCAGAACTCAATGAAGTCAAATTTAAACTCCGGGTAAGATATCTGAAAACCAGACAAAGGATCCCATGTTATTTCGAAAATCCGAAATAGACTCCCCTTCCTGTCTTAACACTTCACATAAACTTAGACGCTGGCCATAACTGCCAAAACGCGTCTTCACACCTACTACGACTATTCTCATTCCTGAGCGATGCATGAGGGCGCCGATCACACCTCACGCCGAGAACTTAGCCGAAGAAAAACTCGTGTCCGATGAAAATGTAGACAACTGTCTGCTCTCTATGTCTGTCGAAAACGAATTCTCACACATTTCGTTCACACCCAGGGACTTACATATTACGCAATAAAATGCGTTACTAGTATGAGAAGAGAACCAGGTAAACGTTAGAATGGGAAAGTTATATTTTGTCGCAACCGAACGAATGCGACAAAAACAGGAAAAGGATAAAAGAGCGATAACAAAGTAGAGGACACGGGTAGAAAAGAAAAGAATATAGAAAATTTATTGATCATAAATCTCTATGCGACAGTTGACAAGTCCATAGGTGGTACGAGTCCACATGATACATTTTAATTGACGGCATGCAATCCACAAGACATAATAGTAATCAAGTATACATAATGTTCATGCAATATATAAGAGCGTCTCCTGAAGTTACTTCATTAATCGTCACAACGTCTGGCTATTTACTCGCGATTCCGTATGTCGGTGTT
The DNA here is from genome assembly GCA_024509875.1 of Oreohelix idahoensis. Lineage (NCBI taxonomy): Eukaryota > Metazoa > Mollusca > Gastropoda > Stylommatophora > Oreohelicidae > Oreohelix > Oreohelix idahoensis. The sequence continues at coordinate 143,404 of JAMPIV010005349.1, forward strand.
GCTGTCGTTTTTGAAGGGATCATAAGACGTAAATCTATTTATACGTTTTGATGATCTAAGTTACAGAACTCTTTATTAACTCCATGGGGCAGGTTGATTTGGGGTTATCTTCCCTTTGTTTTATTCATTGTGTTGACCTGTCTTAAGTCGGGGGGAGGGGGGGGGGTTAGCTGTTCTCATATCTGTTCTGTCTACGCATGCGCTAGTTTTTAGCGCGAACCGAGAAGACTTCCGTCTGTGAGTGATGAGCTGGTTTCTGACCGGACAAGATGTCCGTTGTTTCTTCTCTGCGTTGTCTGGGGAAAGACAGTCTTCTGTGTAACTGTGACGTCAGTGATTCTCCCCAGAGTTATTCTGTTCGTCTAGAATGTCGACAGTGGTTATTTGTGTATTTTTTTGGATTCTGTCCAAGGTAAAATAAACTTTATTATTATGCCAAGATTGCAAAACATTTAGTATGAACCTGTGAGTAGCGCTCACGGTTCTTGAGATCCACAGTCCATAATGTTTGCTTGACGTAGCAACTAAGTCTATTCGTCGAATTACTTTACAGAAGCACGATGAACGTATATTATTATAAAACCTGCATGATGGCGGTAGGTTCCGGCATAGATGATAATGCCTGCCTTTGAAGAATACACAGTTGTTCATCATTTATTATAGGCCCGTCATTTTGGCTGATATCTGGAGCAGAAGAAGAAGTGTCTGGCGTGAGAAGCCATATGAAGTCTTGACTGTTGTTAAACAAATTCATAGACTTTGATATTATTAAGCAACTACATTTGTTACAAGACTTCCTGACGCGTTTAGTCAGAGGCCCTGAGCTACCGTATGAAAGAATGTAATTTATCAAGCCAGCGTTATTAGCATCATACATACGTGTTATGCAGGATTGATGATACTCGATATTCATGATTATTACTACACCTGAAATGTCCATGTTCCTTGTTCTACTGACTGTGTTGTTTGTCAACGTACTGTCGCCATAATAAATGTTCAAGAGAAAGTCATCTGCATTAACCACATCTATGACTTCTACGTGTGGGAGTGAGTTTGTGTGTCCTTGAATAAGAGTCTATACGACTTCGTGTTCTCGATCTGCTGATTACACACACCATTACTCACTACAACATCTTTCTACTTGTTCTACACATCTGAGAAACATGTATGCTGTTTGTGTGTGAGTGACTGCACTACATCCAGGCAGCGCCTCACGCTGGTGACCTAGATACTTCGCAGCACTGAACTGTACAGGTGATAACGACACGCCCACTTAACGACACTTTCAAACACGATACAATAAACAGAATTTAATATCTGTAAAAGAGCATTTTACATCTGATGCCCAGTTTGATTTGGCTATATATATAATAAACGGCTCGTTACATCTAAACTGATCTTTACAGTCGGTAATCCGGTAATGAATAACCAAAGCTGGTAAATATTTATAATTTGGATACTTATTAATAATATACTCCCTGCAACTATTCTTGTACTGAAGAATGATTCATCCATCAAAATGAGACGTTATTTGTATCCATATCAAGTCGGCAGAAATAGAAAAACCTCTACACAATTACTATTATAAACGGGAGCGTTGAAAATCACGTCTGACTAGGACGGAATATATAATACAAAGGGTACAATTATAATGTCGTCACGTGTTAGCATACCAACGCAACACGTCATCATAAAACTAAGCAACTCTACCGATTCGCATTCAATTACCGTGAAGCGCGAAGCATAATATATATTAATAGCATTTCAAACACTTTAATGCGTAACTTTAAAAGAGCTCACTATAAAAGTGGCTAATATCATAAAACCTGTCGTAACAAATACCACCAAACCCAAAATCTAAAAACTGTGTATGATGACACACACTAATACTGACATTCATTAGTGTTACTGAATTCTCCTGTGTAATTTTGTTGTGAAAATTATACTTCCTTAATAATGACTGATTAATCATTAAATACTCTGATTAACTTTATATTTGAAGTTATTGAATTATTTTCAATGTTTCATTGGTCTAAAGTAATCTTAAAGTGGCAGGGATTAATTAAGAGCTACATTCACATTCCACAGGAACCACCAGCCGCCCAGATCTAATACTAATATCTCCAAATCTCCTTGACCAGTGTACATGGAGAGTATTAGAGGACATCATAAGCGACCACTTACCCATCTTCATAACCATCACCCTGGATAGAACTAAAACAAAAACTAAAAGATAACTAAAGTGAAATTACACTAATGCAGACTGGGAACATTCTAGATACATATCTGACAAATTCCTGTATGAAATCGACATGAATGACGATATTGACACCGTGAGGTGTTAGAGTACGCTCTGCAATATTACAAGCAGCAAAAGAATCCCTAATTAAAGTGAACAGAAAAAGGTAAAACATCTTCTGGAACGTAGAACTAGAAAAATTGGTAAACATTAAACGCAAGGCGGGAAAAGAAGCACAGAAAATCGAAACCCAGCTAATAAAACAATGTACATTTTTTTAAAAAATTAATGAAGAAAAATATCCCGTTCAACCTCTGATGCGTTATAATTAGGATATATATTGTTTTCAATTCCAAATAATATGAACAACTGCCTATACGAGAAAGTGGCATCACATTTGTCAAATCATTGTAAATAGGGACAATCACAATTGTGCTTATACGTTAAATAAATAAACAAAACAAAAAACCAAACAAACAAAATCAAGAAGAAACTCTGAACAAGAATAATATTAAAGTGGAGGGGTGTGATGGTTCCAGTTATATAACTGACTTTACTTACTTACTTACTTAGTCGTTCCCCTTCTACCGTGAGGTGTAGAGGTTTGGAAGAGAGAGCGCCAGACTATTCTATCGGCTGTCTTCCTCCTGGCCTGGTTCCATTCTAGTCCTCGGTCCTTCAAAGATTGTCTAATGTTGTCCTCCCAGCGGACTCTGGGTCGTCCTCGGGGTCTGGATCCTTGGCTCTTTGTTTCCCATGCTTGTCGTGGTAGCCGATCTTCTCCCATTCTGACTTTAACAGATATTTAATTGGCTTTCATCTGTTAAAAGTCATATGCATTGTAAGAACAGCATCAGACCTTCACATTCCCAGCCACTATATATTAACATTTGTTCGTGTTAAATATTGTTTGACTAGATTGTGCAGTTCCCTAGGTCTGTCTATTCTTAACACCTCTTCTATATTTATAGGTAAGTTGGATGCTTGCAAATAATCTAATATTGGTATTCTCATTTGTTCATAACTCTTACATTTTAACAAGAAATGTTCTATATTATTGTCTTGAAGACATCCTGCACCATATATTCTCAATATATAATGTTTATAATAGGTTCTTCTATTCTGAAATAGCCTTTTCCCAGCTGTAGTCTGAGAAGTTTCTTATTACCGGGAATTTTCAATTCCCTAGATATCTGACATTTTCTTGTTGGAGCCTTGAACATCTTATATGCATGTCTTCCTTTCAGATTTTTATCCCACTCTGCTTTCCATTCATCTATCATTAAATCTTTAATTAAGCTCTTAATCTCTGATTTACTCGTCCCTACATTTATTAGATTTTTATCAGATCTACCTTTCTTGACTTCTTTATCTGCCTTTTCATTTCCTTCTATACCAACATGTGAAGGTATCCAAGCAATTAAGACTGAACATCCTCTTGAATATAAGTGTATAGTAGCCAGAAATATATCCTCTGCTATATCAGGTCTACTACATTCTCGTAAGTTTATAAGTGCTTCAATTGTTGAAAGAGAATCAGTTAAAACTGTTAGTTTTTTGGGAGGGTTATTAGAGAATATTTCTAGTGCTTTTAGTATTGCCACCATCTCTGCAGTGAAAATGGATGTATTTTCCGTGATTCTATATTCTTTTGCCATTTTCCATATTGGAATATATATTCCTATCCCCAATTTGCCATCCTCTCCCTTGGATCCATCTGTGTACACAGTAATGCTGTCTTTTGATATTTGTTGTATATATTTATTGGCTGTTTAAAAAAAATTTTTTTTTCTATATTATTTGTTTTCTTAAGTATTTCTGCTAGGTGGTAGTCCGTGTCTGGTTTCTTGATCTCCCAGGGCGGAATCACTGGCTTGTATTCACAACTGTTATTAATTGATGTAATTAAAGTACACAGATGGACAATTTCCTCCATACACTTCCATCATGTAGGGTATCTAGTGGTATTCATTGGATTGGCCTGAGTTGTTAGTTCGCATCTGGTAAAAGCTTATGTGCTGGGTGAGACTTATCTAGCATAACTCTGTTCATGTAATTTAGTCTTAACCCCTTTCTCCGTAATTCTCATAAAGCCACCTCTATAGCTCCCATTGATGTTGATCTGATTGCACCTGCTATTGTACATAAAGCCTGATGCTGAATTCTGTCTAATTTAATCTTGTTACAGTGTGCAGCAGAGTCATATATTATACTTCCATAATATATTTTTCCTCTAATAAATGATTTATATAAAGTGAGCATTGTCTTAGTGCTTGCACCCCATCCATTACCTTTCAAATATCTTAATAAGTTAGTCAATCCTCTGCAAGACTCCACTAGTTTATCTATGTGTTTATTCCAGTTCAGCTGTTGGTCCAATATTATTCCTAGATATCGAGTGGTTTGCACTGTATTAATGTTTTGTCCTTGGATATTTATGTCTATAATTTTATTTTTTACAACCCTACCTTTACTGAAGATCGTTCCCAATGTTTTATTTGTATTCAGCTGAAAACCCCATTTTATCATCCATTTACATACTTTATTTATTTGCTTCTGTAGATCCTTATATAATTTTGGCAGATGTCTCCCAGTCCTCCATATAGCAACATCATCTGCAAACTGTGACAATTTATTTGTTATATCATTAAATTTCTCAGCTAAATCATTTACCATTGTTGTAAAAATTGAAGGAGACATTACTGATCCTTGGGGTATTCCATTTTGTTGTTCATACAGTTCTGATCTATCATTGTTTACTTGAACAGTGAAATATCTATCTTGCAGGAAGTTCTCAAATAATTATATATTTTACCGGTTACTCCTATCTTCTTCATTTTAAAGAGAGCACCCTCTCTCCAGCATTCACCATAAGCCCTAGCTATATCTAAAAATACTACCACAGTTTTTTTATTTCTTTTGAAATCCTGATTTTACTTCATGTTCCAATTTAATTATCTGATCCATAGTGTACAACATGCTAACAGCTTGCTAGTAAAAAAGCAAAACAAGAAACATGGAAGAAAAAATGTGAGAGCCTTGACCTTAGAAGGAATTGAAGGAAGACCTTGAGACCGCTCGAAAATATGGCAGGAAAACCCCACAAAAGAAACCAAACACCTATGCACCTCACGAACACAGAAAATTGTCTACGTTACGACCACATGGCCTTCGTCAGTGACAAACGGACAAAATTAGAAAGAACGAACGAACGAACAAACTTTATTTTCAAAGGGTTTAGAATTGGGCACGCAGGCCCGTCTGACATGCTTTTCCTTTCTCTCACCTTTCATACTGATTTCATTTATTCTCACATGCATTTTACATATCAATTTCAAGGAATTCAACGTTGTAAAGTAAAATAAAATAGCACACTCATATTAACTACTTATAAGCATGACATAAAATATATTGAAAAGTACAAACATCGTCATTAGAGCTGATATTATAAGAAAATATAATCACATTAGGGGGGCATGTAATCAGAACTCATAAAGTATTCGAAAAGTCTACGATTGTATGAATAGGGACTGAGGTTGTTTCTTATGTTATGTGAAAGACAATTCCAAAGACGAGCAGCAGAGTACGCTAAGCTTTTCTTGAATAAGTCAAGCCTAGGTTTGGGTACGTGCAATTTGTTTAAGCGTTGACTGCGTCTTTCATTGTATTTGAACATTGGCCACATATATGCAGGAGCATTATGTGACAGGATTTTGTGAACAAATTTAGCTTTGTTAAACAGAAGGCGCTTTCTTAAGGGCAGTATTTGGAGATTGTTATATAGATCTACACACTGAGTTAGGCAGTTGTCAGAGACTAGACGCACTCCATGCTTTTGTAGTGAACGGAGTCTCTTTGTGTTGGACTTTGAGCAACCATCCCAGATTGTGGAGCAATAGTCAAGGTTTGCTTGTATGTGAGATATATAGAACAATTTTCGTGCGTCTTCATCTAGGAAATGTTTGATTTTAGCTAACTGGTAAACTTTCTGTGCCGTTTGATTGGTCAGTGCATGTACATGTGAGTTCCAATTTAGATGGTGGTCAACGACTATACCTAGAGTTTTATGTTCATTAACGTTTTCAATTAATGAGGTACCAAAGTAGATCTGAAGCGTTGTTTTCTCTGAATTTTGTAATTTTTGTCAAGTTGATATTAACATGCATTTTGTTTTAGTGATATTTATTAGCATGCGATTTCCGTTGCTCCACTTGATCAGATTATCTGTATCTTTATGTAACGAAAGGACAGCGAGAATACCATCGATTCCGGCCACGCCGATACACGGGTTGTATTATTTTTATTTATTTATTTATGTCATATCTCTTACTTAGTTCTCAACATAACAAGCACCACCAACACCACCGTCATCACAACTACATCTGCTAATTACTGGTAGGTTGAGGAAGAAGAGGGGGACTACACTAAGGCGTGGAGTAAGGTGTATGGATATGAAAAAAGAAAAAAAAAATGATTCGTCTTATTAGGACAACGGATAAAGGAAACAGCTGCAACGTTGGTTATTTTCTTCGTCTTTTGTCCTATGTCGTGGAACGACTTCTCACCGATTCTTTTCTTCTGTCTATTATTTTATATCTCTACTAAAATCTCTCGCTAGATTGTAAAATAATTCCCTTCAGTTGACTTTTTCATTCTTATAATGAAAAAGTCTCTCTCTCTCTCGCTAGTCTTAGATTTAACAGTATTTTACTAGCTCAGGATTCTCGGTCCAAGGTAATAAATTATTCACTTCGCCAGCGAAAGTCGAAGGTGGAACACGGTACAACGATTCGAACAGGAAGTCGACCGTCTTTGTTGTTCACGAACTGGACGCATGTAAAACAGCCGGAAACGATGGACGCTAGTGCGAGTTGAAATAAAGGTAACTTTATACCCCTGGGACCAGAACAGAATTTGCACACAACCCACCCCTGCCCGGAACAGATCCTGGAATATTGGAGGGAATTTTCTGCATTCTTCTGGTAACCATCGTTCGTAGCAGATGTGATTTTATGGGCCTCGGTCGAGGCTACTTTGTACTTGTTGCAAAATATCCTTAGTGAATTCGTTGAGCGAAGTAAGTAGATCTAATACTGCTGATTTTATAACATGAATAATCATATGTTTATCAACAGCTTGCTATTGCAGTAACTTTTTGTAAAGTTTAAATGCATTTCCATTTTCAGTGACAATAATTGTTATTTGCATATTTACAGATCACTCAAACTAATGTATGAGTTGCTGAGGTCATAGACCTAATTAACTCCTGATCTTTATCTCACAGCCTGGCAGAAATAAGACAGGGTTAAAATAATTGATGTATATTATTGTTGTTACTTTGAGATTTGCATATTGATCCAAGCAAAATAGAAGTGTATTAGTGGTTCTTCTATTTTCTATTTCTTATAAGACTTCTGTGTTCTCTGCCAAGACTACAAACTTGATAACAGTGTCTCAATCACTTCTTCTCACTTTGTCACATAAGGGACATTAATGTGTTTTTCATTATGGAAGGTTCTTTACATGTATTTAATGCAATCCTATGCATATACCATGTTGTATGATTGAAGAACTATTTTATGTATGATTGAAGAACTATTTTATTATCAGTTTATGAATGTTATTTGCTACAGGAACCAGGACTTTAAGAATGCTTGCAATTATTTAGCTATTTAATGAATTTACCACTTGACTGACAAAATGTAAGTCAGCAGTTCTCAAGCCTTGAGACCATGACGACCCTTCAAATGATTTACTGCTCGAGTAAGCAAGAATGTAAATCATTGGTTCTCAGACCTTGGCAGCAATGACACCCCACCGAGTTAAAGCAGCATAGGAAACTATTACCCAGTGGTTCTCAAACCATTGTTGACAGTGACCCCGGAATTAAAATACTGCTCTATGGGCACTAGGTGAACCAGTGGTTCTCAACCATTTGATGACCCCAGCCCCTACCTCACAGTTTGTGAAACTCATTGCCACATGGGGAAAACCACTGCTGTAAATAAGCAGACAGCCAGATAGAGACTGAGAACTCAAGATACACTATAATGTCAGTTAAGAAGTGGTAGTTCATATCTAATAGATAACACAGTTACTAAATAGTAGTTAACCTTGTGTTAATTTAATTTCTGATGGACGCTTACCGGCCATCAGACTTAGGAGATGACTGCTCTTGAAACCACTAATGGGATTTCAATTGTTTCCAGTCCACCCAGGTTGCGGTTACGAGGTACTAACCCAGGTTGCGGTTACAAAGCAAAAACTCAGGTTGCGGTTACCCAATACTAAACCAGGTTGCGGTTACCAGATACCTAAACCAGGTCCAGGGTACAAGTCCATGGTACCAAGATTACCCTTACCCAACCTTATCCTATCACCCAGTAACCATCCCACACATCCCATAAACAGAAGAGGCATTCAGCAGAGGTGACTTACCCCATCCTTATCTGTGATGTGCACTGAGTCCAGGGAAGCAGACTCTGACACCCTCTGAACCCATTAACTGTTATAAGACCAACCTACTGGGGCAGACCAAACCAAGAGAGTTCGAACCAAAATCATCTCCGCAGCTACTACAGTCCTTCGGGAGATGAGTATTAACACCTACCAGCAACACTACCATAGAAAAGATCTCTGGTCCAAGTGATGACCACACTAGTTGATTTTTTTTTTATAAACAGTAGAGCTAAACTTTTTTTCATATTTATATGTGTATATAAAAATGTAAGATTCCATACCCTTTTATCCAACTTTACATAACAGAGTCTGTTGTTATTTTTCTTGTTAACTTTATTTGGGTTGTATTTTGTTTTAAATATAAATCTACACCCTGGGGGCTCAGCCATAATTCAATTAACTTCTATTGGGTCGGGATATTTTAATTGTGGCTGGACACCAAATCTCTTTCTCAACCTTATGTGCTTTACACAGTCCTTTTGTAGGATTCCTGAGGAAGAATTTATCGTCCAGAAAATATCATGTTTAGGTACCAGAATCTCTTTTTTAAGTAAATTTCTAGTACACTATTTCCCGAGGAGAGGCAGTTTTCTTCAAACTCGGAAGCTATCAATAAGACATTATTATCTTTATTCTTCCATTCCATTCAAGCTGTCCTATCTCCTCAAAACACCTCGCGACAACTGGGACGCTCGTGTCCGGGATTAACTCTTATTTCATATTTAGACACTTGTCTGAGATATGAAAACTCTTTATCTTTCCTAGACCACTACTGCTGTAGGTACTTGTCACTTATTGGTGTCCAAGTCTAGGATTAGATTAAAGAGGGGACATATAAATTACCCTAGACTAAAATACATATAAATTTTTTTGCAAGAAAACACAGATTTTAAGTTGTGTTATGAGAACTCTTCTTGGTGGTACTGCTGGAAATTAGTTACCTATTGTTAACTAATTTTTTATTTGATGGTTATAAATGCTGGTTTGATTTAATATATGGTTTTGTAATACTTTAGTATAGTTAAGACTATAGAAAGTATTTTTGCCTTAATTATTGTTTGTGAGTTAGAGATCTCATACTCGCTCAACGAACCACTACGGATATAATGGAAGAATCTGTAGAGTTGAATGAGTGGAGAACATTCTGGACAGAGTTAGCCATTGAGTGTGAACTCTCCGGAGAAGAACTGGATACTTTTGTTTCACAAAAGATGGAAAAATGCAGGATGAGAGAAGCAGAAAGGAAGAAATGGAGAGCAAAATACACGGAAGAGAATGTGGAACATGAGAGACAAAGACAAGAAAAATCCCTCCAGTGTAAGGAAGAACTGGAAACTCAGTTTCAACCTACAAATATGGAATCCAGGGATAAACTTGAATCTAGGAATACTCATCATGCCACTCCTTTGCCAGTTGCATCACCATCTTCAGTGGTAAATATAACTGCACCACACGAAGCAAGTCTATGTCTCAGAATTCAGGCTCAGACAGAGCAGAGGTACGGATATCTAAACGGAGACATCTAGACCATCCTGAAAACAAGATTAAGCACAAGAGTGCTGATAATCTGAAGAGACCTTCCTCATCCTCAGCAAAAACTCACAACAGGCATACCAACAACAACCGCACCAACAACCTGGTAAATAGGATCGCTCAACCAAATAGGATCACTCAACGGAAAAGGATTACGCAACCCTATGGGAAGGGAAGGGATGTTCTTGAACATCACCTGTCGGCCAACTTACATCAGTTAGACTGTATGCGCCGAGACCCAATCCCACAGACTTCATACAAAGCTAAGGTCCCTACCATGGATGGGAACTTGACGAAGGCCCGGAGTGGATACAGGGATTCTCAAAATGTGGAGACTGCCACAGTAAATGGAGAACAAATCACCTGTTTGTATTATCAAGGTCTTGGGTGTGATGCCCTTGTCTCAGCCTCTGTTATCGACCTTGATCAAGTCACCGAAGAGGATGTTGAGGTAACAGCACCCATGATAATCAACAGAAGGATGATTTTGCCTTTAGCTTATGTAGAAGTTAGGTCGAACTTTGTAAACGGCAAAGTAAAGGCCGCAATATTAGATGAACGAATTTACCCGATACCTCAAGGAGGGAAATATATCATCTTAGGAGACTCAGCACGATCCAGAGATGGCGTGACTGAACAGGCTATGGAGACTCCAATGCCTAACTCATCTTCCAATATTTTCACTGAAAAGTTGGAAGAGTGCAAAGGGATTGACCACCCCAGTGCACTTAATTCTGAACAAGTTTTGATAGTCTCACCCACTATCTGCATGCAGAAAGTGAAGCCGGGCCAGAATTTCTTGGTACCTGGTGGGATGAAACATGTTTCAGAAATACCTTCCTTTAACATGGGAGAAGCGGCTGTAGAGGAACAGGACCCTCAAGCACTAAGACTTCACTCAGTTCCGATAACCTCACCCACTCTCTGGGATCAGAAAGTGAAGCGGGTCCAAATTTGCTTGGTACCTGGTGGGATGGAACATGTTTCAGGAATATCTTCCTTTAACACGGGAGAAACGGCTAAAGAGGAACATGAGCCTCAAGCACTTAGTCTTCAGTCAATTCCGATAACCTCACCCACTCTCTGGGATCAGAAAGTGAAGAAGGTCCAAATTTCCTTGGTACCTGGTGGGCAGGAACAAATGGTAGACTTATCTTTCTCTGTCCCTGGAGAAACAGCGATAGAGGATCATTCACGCTCTCATACCTGGGGAGATAGGTATGTGTCCTTAGACAGGTCACGCAATATGACTAAAATAAGGTTGTGTATGAGGTTGGCAACCTCATCACGCAAAACTATTTGCTATAGATCCAATTGTAAGCAGAGTGTAGGCTTTAGGGCAAGCTCTTTGCCAGGAGGCAAGCTTCAATGGAGGATCCATAAGGGAGAAAAGAAGAGGGGGATATTTTTGCGAGCAGGCTTGCTCAACCCACCTCAACTACTTATTGAAGAGGAAACGGATAGCCATGTGTGGATTACAGGCATACCGTTTGACAGAGGAAAAATAGGAAATATTTGGATTGAAGGAATGGAGGACACGATACATGAATGTAGTGTCCGACATAAGAGAAGAGTCGGCTCGAACTTAGTTGGCCGTTGGCCGAACTTTCAAAAGGGGGCTTATGTCGTGAAACGACTCTCCCGACTTCTTTCTTCTGTCTATTATTTTTTTTTCCCTCTCGCTAGATTGTAAAATAATTCCCTTCAGTTGACTTTTTCAGAAACCTAATAATGAAAAAGTCTCTCTCTCTCTCGCTAGTCTTAGATTTAACAGTATTTTACTAGCTCAGGATTCTCGGTCCAAGGTAATAAATTATTCACTTCGCCAGCGAAAGTCGAAGGTGGAACACGGTACAACGATTCGAACAGGAAGTCGACCGTCTTTGTTGTTCACGAACTGGACGCATGTAAAACAGCCGGAAACGATGGACGCTAGTGCGAGTTGAAATGAAGGTAACTTTATACCCCTGGGACCAGAACAGAATTTGCACACAACCCACCCCTGCCCGGAACAGATCCTGGAATATTGGAGGGAATTTTCTGCATTCTTCTTGTAACCATCGTTCGGAGCAGATGTGATTTTATGGGCCCGGTCGAGGCTACTTTGTACTTGTTGCAAAATATCCTTAGTGAATTCGTTGAGCGAAGTAAGTAGATCTAATACTGCTGATTTTATAACATGAATAATCATATGTTTATCAACAGCTTGCTATTGCAGTAACTTTTTGTTAAAGTTTAAATGCATTTCATTTTCAGTGACAATAACTGTTATTTGCATCTTTACAGATCACTCAAACTAATGTATGAGTTTGCTGAGGTCCTAGACCTAATTAACTCCTGATCTTTATCTCACAGCCTGGCAGAAATAAGACAGGGTTAAAATAATTGATGTATATTATTGTTGTTACTTTGAGATTTGCATATTGATCCAAGCAAAATAGAAGTGTATTAGTGGTTCTTCTATTTTCTATTTCTTATAAGACTTCTGTGTTCTCTGCCAAGACTACAAACTTGATAACAGTGTCTCAATCACTTCTTCTCACTTTGTCACATAAGGGACATTAATGTGTTTTTCATTATGGAAGGTTCTTTACATGTATTTAATGCAATCCTATGCATATACCATGTTGTATGATTGAAGAACTATTTTATGTATGATTGAAGAACTATTTTATTATCAGTTATATGAATGTTATTTGCTACAGGAACCAGGACTTTAAGAATGCTTGCAATTATTTAGCTATTTAATGAATTTACCACTTGACTGACAAAATGTAAGTCAGCAGTTCTCAAGCCTTGAGACCATGATGACCCTTCAAATGATTTACTGCTCGAGTAAGCAAGAATGTAAATCATTGGTTCTCAGACCTTGGCAGCAATGACACCCCACCAAGTTAAAGCAGCATAGGAAACTATTACCCAGTGGTTCTCAAACCATTGTTGACAGTGACCCCGGAATTAAAATACTGCTCTATGGGCACTAGGTGAACCAGTGGTTCTCAACCATTTGATGACCCCAGCCCCTACCTCACAGTTTGTGAAACTCATTGCCACATGGGGAAAACCACTGCTGTAAATAAGCAGACAGCCAGATAGAGACTGAGAACTCAAGATACACTATAATGTCAGTTAAGAAGTGGTAGTTCATATCTAATAGATAACAGTTACTAAATAGTAGTTAACCTTGTGTTAATTTAATTTCTGATGGACGCTTACCGGCCATCAGACTTAGGAGATGACTGCTCTTGAAACCACTAATGGGATTTCAATTGTTTCCAGTCCACCCAGGTTGCGGTTACGAGGTACTAACCCAGGTTGCGGTTACAAAGCAAAAACTCAGGTTGCGGTTACCCAATACTAAACCAGGTTGCGGTTACCAGATACCTAAACCAGGTCCAGGGTACAAGTCCATGGTACCAAGATTACCCTTACCCAACCTTATCCTATCACCCAGTAACCATCCCACACATCCCATAAACAGAAGAGGCATTCAGCAGAGGTGACTTACCCCATCCTTATCTGTGATGTGCACTGAGTCCAGGGAAGCAGACTCTGACACCCTCTGAACCCATTAACTGTTATAAGACCAACCTACTGGAGCAGACCAAACCAAGAGAGTTCGAACCAAAATCATCTCCGCAGCTACTACAGTCCTTGAGGAGATGAGTATTAACACCTACCAGCAACACTACCATAGAAAAGATCTCTGGTCCAAGTGATGACCACACTAGTTGATTTTTTTTTTTATAAACAGTAGAGCTAAACTTTTTTTCATATTTATAAGTGTATATAAAAATGTAAGATTCCATACCCTTTTATCCAACTTTACATAACAGAGTCTGTTGTTATTTTTCTTGTTAACTTTATTTGGGTTGTATTTTGTTTTAAATATAAATCTACACCCTGGGGGATCAGCCATAATTCAATTAACTTCTATTGGGTCGGGATATTTTAATTGTGGCTGGACACCAAATCTCTTTCTCAACCTTATGTGCTTTACACAGTCCTTTTGTAGGATTCCTGAGGAAGAATTTATCGTCCAGAAAATATCCTGTTTAGGTACCAGAATTCTCTTTTTTAGTAAATTTCTAGTACACTATTTCCCGAGGAGAGGCAGTTCTATTATAAACTCGGAAGCTATCAATAAGACATTATTATCTGTATTCTTCCATTCCGTTCAAGCTGACCTATCTCCTCAAATCTCCTCGCGACATCCTAGTAGGACCAATCACTTTTCTTCGTCTTTTGTCCTAGTAGGACCAATCACTTTTCTTCGTCTTTTGTCCTAGTAGGACCAATCACTTTTTTTCGTCTTTTGTCCTAATAGGACCAATCACTTTTCTTCGTCTTTTGTCCTAGTAGGACTGTTGTAAAACGAATGTGTAAACCCACTACTTTGTTAAATCACTAAGTCGAGATACAAATTTGCTTCAAACAATCAACGAGCACCGTTCACCAGTCTCTGAGACAGAATAAAATTAGCCATAAGCCCTGTTTTTCGGGACTCAGTCGGGGCCATCTTGTCTCCCAGCATGGCGGAAAACAGAATAAAATTAGGCTGTACGGAGCATGGTACTAAACCGCCTTTAGCCAATCAGCTTGCCACGCCGAGAACCTATCAAAAGCATTCTTTAAGCTTATATCTACCTATATATACGGGAGAGATTTATTAATAAACTCACACACACTCAAACACGAGGCCAGCACGACCTACTGGGACAAAAGAAAGCTGTCAACCTTTGATTTATTGCTTAACTGCGTGACCGGGAACTCTTGTTGCTTCACTAAAGTCGATTGGCCTGTTTAAATCTTGGAGGGTAAATATACTTACTATAAGCTTGTAGGAGAATAGGCCTACATCAGTCATTTATACTACCTACACCTGTATATAAATTTAATATAAATTGTTTTACTATGAATGTTGCTTACTTTACTGATTGTATCTTGAGGAATTAGGTATAATGATTGTATTTCCTGATATGATTGATGAAGACGAAAACCAACAGATATAACCAAAACAGTCCTTGTTAGGACTCAATCTATTGTCTCACATAACTTCAGTCTATTGTCTCAGATAACTCCAACCTGAAATATAACCAAAACAGTCCTTGTTAGGACTCAATCTATTGTCTCACATAACTTCAGTCTATTGTCTCAGATAACTCCAACCTGAAATATAACCAAAACAGTCCTTGTTATGACTCATATAAACTTCAATCTATTGTCTCGTATAACTCCAATCTATTGTCTCCTATAACTCCAACCTGAAATATAACCAAACAGTCCTCGTCTCATATACCCCTATCATCAGAACACAACAATATTGTTAGGATATATGTTACCAGCCAGTATAGCACTTGTAAGAGAAAACCTGGTATATTATAGGGGGAAGGAGATGGTTGTATCACACCTAGGTGTACAGATTATTGGATTTATTCATGTATTGAATTTATATTGTTGGATGTATTCATGTATTGAATTTATATTATTGGATGTCTCCATGTATTAATTTATCAGAAAGAATGTTTGCAAGTAGACACCTGTCTAATCTCGCTATTGCTAACTCATACTGAGCCATATTGTCATTCATCCTACATGCAGACACCTGAGACACGCTCATCTCATACACACTAGAAATAGGTGGGCTTGATGACATAAATTAGCCCCTATTTTTACTTGTTACAGGTTTTATTCGTGTCATCAAACCTGAGGTCGTATGTCCAGTCAATCCAGCTGCCTGGAACTTCGCAGGAGCACAGTGATTTCACAGGAGCTACATCTTTAGTCCCCCTCAGTCTTGGGTGGGCTAAAGGAACGATCGTCAGCAAGTGTTGTGTCAACCAAACTAAGAAGGACAGAACTTTTGAGAGATGAGTACACAGTAGTACCATTTCCGTCGGCAATTGTGAGCTATTAACGGTCTATGACGAAAAAGAGATTTAGCGTAGCAAGAGACAAGAATAACAGCATAGCTGATCAATTTTATATACTAAATTTGTTTCCTATAATTGGAAAACTTGTTGTAATATATATGATATATATGTAATATATATATATATATGTAATATATATATATATGTAATATATATATATGTAATATATATATATATATATATATATATATATATATATATATATATTACATATATATATATATATATAACATATATATATATATATATATATATATATATATATATATATATATATATATATATATATATATATATATATATATATATATATATATATATATATATATATATATATATATATATATATATATATATATATATATATATATATATATATATATATATATATATATATATATATATATATATATATATATATATATATATAGGTAAATCATTTGTAAACTTACAAATCCATTTCATTCCATTTTTTTCAACATTCACCCTTCAGCACAAGAGTAGATAGTGTTTATACTAAATAAATAATAAGGAAATTGTATTTGAACGACTTGTCAATTTTTAAATAATTGTCAAGTAAAATCTGTTTCCTTGTTTTTTAATATCACAGTTAGTTACACAGAGGGGGTGGCAATTTATGACTGTCTCCTCTCTACTAATTTTTCGAGATCAGATCATTCACAGCCGTAACTAATTTGTGATACCAGTAGTTCTCTCAGACACTGGGACTTCACCATTTTCTGCAGAAATTCTATTTCTGTAATTGTCAGTACTATACTGATCCTAGAACCAATAAAAACCTCACGCCACAAGGACCAATCACTTTTCTTCGATTCTTTCTTCTTCTTCTTATATTCATCCACTCTACTATTTACTACAATGTGTGCTCTGCCTCCTTCCCTTTTCCAGTTCTGCTGCCTAACTATCGTGGTACTTAGCTATTGTGGTCCATGTGTACGTTATCTTGTATATTTATACATGTAGTCCGGCTGCCTAATATCGTGGTACTGAGCTACTGTAGTCCTGGTTTACGTTATCTTATATATTTATACATGTAGTCCTGCTGCCTAACTATCGTGGTACTTAGCTATTGTGGTCCAGGTGTACGTTATCTAGTATATTTATACATGTAGTCATAGACTTACGATGTGGCTCCGTTCCGACGATTCCAACTAGACATTGTTGAGAAACAGGACACATACTTAAAACGCAAATGGCCAAGGGAAATAAATGTTTATTATCAAACCCAGTCAATATTTTAAAAGTTTAATGCCGTAGAACTGTTCTGTACTCTTCTATAAGCATGTTAACATTATCCCAAGCCACAAACGACCCTTAGAACATGAAAAATAAAATGGTTTATGTTTAAAACCTAGAATAGAAATTTTCTTTGAATATTTTCCCACTTTTTAATATATTTCTTTTGTGGCTGTGGTAAACCCAAGTCGTCGTAAGTCGCGAACGTTGTAAGTCGAGGACTAACTGTACTAATAATAGATTTGTTTATCTTGAAGCAGAAGTGTTGAAGAAAATAATGAAAAAAGATATTTCTCTGCCTTGGTTGCATTTATAATTATTACTGTGTTTATTTTCCATTGTAAATCCGCCAGTCTCCTTTGCAGAAATACTTCAACGTCTGACTCAATGTTTCTTTATGTGATGTTCGACACCTTTATCAGCCGTTACACCAGCCCCTGCAGCAATCAAGGCAACGATTGCACCACCGAGAAAAGATTTCATCGTGTTGTCAACCTGCCGAAAACAAATAAAGAAGAGCGTGCTGAGCAATGGTTCTTTGTAAGTAATACATTGGAAATAGTGATGACATAGGTAAGCTCAGTGGTGGCTTACTATTTTTTTTATCTCATTCACGTATGTTTCAAAATTTGGTAAAATTTTCAATGTCCAAATAAAAATACATTCTAAACATAAATACAAATAAAGATACTTGTCTCTCTTTGTAAAATTAAAAAAAATAAACTGTCAATAGTTAACATTCTTCCAACTATTCGTTACTTCCTGCACAAAGCCATCCCCCACCATGCATCACCTGCCATCTATCCATTGTGGGACCCCCATGCTTGCAGTAAACCAGGTAAAAGCCGGAGTTAAGTTTGGAGCTCGAGTGATTCACCCAAGCTTAGTGTGCAGCTCTGGGTTTTCAGCACAATGCACCTCATGTTTTTAGATCTAAAGGTCTTTTATATTTGGACATGCGCCCTAATATAACCGACTAGGTTGAACGAGACGCGCCTCGCCAAACGAGGCAACTTTTTTATATAAAAAAAATTGCACTTCAATCGATCCCTGATCGTTAGAAAGGCAACTCCAGACCTCGGAAGCTGCTTGTTTCTAGGATGCCACCTTCAATGTTTTTTAATGCACTAACCTTGACACACAAAAGATCAATGTGAATTCAATTTAGTGTAAGTTTGGTTGGTATCATTTTATGTTTATTCAGGGAACACACCATTGTTTCTGTCTCTGTCGTGAACACTCAATCATGAGATAATTTCTGACGTGGATACACTTTTCATACACGAAAGAAACTTAAAAGCATAAACGCCTAACTTCTTATTTTTATAAGTAAATTTAAACATCTAAAATACTTAGTTGGATAGTCAGAAACACCCCCCACCCCATTTTTTCCCCTTCAGCCAGGTCAAAAAAAAAAAAAAAAAAAAAAGAAAGTAAAATTTAAAACGACAAATGTTTTATTCGGCATATTCAGTTGTTATATTTCATTCTTGCGAAAATTCCTTTCCACGTCTTGCACAAAATTTGAATTCTAAGCAAACATTGTGTTCTATGAAAAGTGTTGTAATTTTTTTTATTCCAGGCATTCTAAACGTTATATTTCAAGTTTTGGAAAATATTTAGCCAGTCTTGCAAATATTCTTTTCCAAGTCACGTGGTTGCTTACTTGTCTTGGATGTGTGCTATTCCAAGTCTAGTCAATACTCTAAACCAGGGGTCGGCAAACTTTTAGTAGTGTCGTGCCGAAGTAATGTTGCAAAGTCACTCAGCGTGCCAACCTAAGTCCATCATATTTTTATATACAACAATTATTGAAACAATTTAAAAATGATCTTGTATTAACATGTTTCCGATAAATTAAATAACTATTCTATTCTTTGTAGATTATTCAATATTTTAATATAAATAGGAACAAATATCAATACAAATATTATGTTTTGTAAAATTTAAGTTCTGAACACATTAGTTTGAAATTTTATAATAAAATTGCCATATGTATATTTTGTTAAGACAGAAAGTCCAATAGTTTGAAGAACAAAACAATTAAATAAACCAAACATAAAACACGTTATTAAAATGTTAATATGAATAATCATTGATTATTATTGATCTGAGTCATTAATCAATTAATGGGACCCGTGTCCTTGCTTCTCCTTGGTTAATTGTTCAATATCAGGTGTGTGTTTTGTCAATTTCAGCTTCACACAGGCTTCTGAATGCACAAGTGTTAGGCGACTTCTCTGTGGACTTAAAACAGCTTTCATGTGTGAGAAAATTTGTTCTCATGTATAAGTTGACNCAAAAGCAGCTTCCTTCAAGAGTTTTTCGCCATTCTACAAATTTTATCGTCCATATCTCTGATGCTTTGAATTCGATGTACTTGTATGTGTTAGTGGTAATATCTCTGCAAAATATGTCTAATTTTGACGCAAATCCTTTCCAGTGCTCAAAAAGATCAAGTATTGTTTGACCCTGCCCTTGTAAACGCAAGTTTAATTCATTCAGATTTGTAGTTATGTCAGCCAGAAACATCAGCTTGCACAGCCAGTCCTCGTCATTCAATTCCGGGAAATGTTGTTCCTTTTCATCAAGAAACACCTTGATTGCTTCTAGACATGATACAAATCTGTTCAAAACATTACCTCGACTAAGCCAACGAACATTGCTGTACAGCGGGAGGTCCGCATTTGGTAAATCACTAAACAAAATTTCAGCACTGCTCAAAAATGTTTCCTTGATGTATTCTCCATCTGTGACAGGTTTGCCCTTCGAAGCCACACACTGTGCAATTTTGTAACTACATTCGGTAGCTTTATTTTTGGTTTCAATTACTTGATTAAAAATACTACTTTGTTTTTTTGTAGCCAGAAACAGCCATTTTTATGGCTTCACTTTTCTCCTCAGAGTTTTTAAACATGGACTGATGTTTGGTTTGATAGTGTCTTTGTACACTTGACGTACGGCACAAGACAATTTCATAACATAAAGCACAAACAGCACGATCCTTTTGTTGTATGAATCCATATTCGTTTGTCCAAAAGTCTTGAAACGAGCGTGTATCAAGTTTTTGTCTTTTTTTTTGATTCATTTTAACGGCACCGTATTACTTAATAATAACACCAACTTTTGTGCTGCGGTCAACGGACTGTACGGGCATGAGTATGCGACAGCTAAGAGAACTGTAGAGGTGGTGGTGGTCGGGAGAGAGGGGCAGGATAGGACGGAAATATAACTTTGTCGAGGTCAGTCTTTGTTGCTCCAAACTCACACTGGGAGTCAAAAACTGCGAGCAAAAACGAAATAAATACGCTCGTCCAGGCGCTAGCCAGACACTGTTGCATAATTATAATATTACGTCTTCGCTTGCCCGTCAAAATTTGCTTGGGATTCTTTTCAAGAATCTCATCCTGCAAACTACGGTAGCAGGTAGACGCAAGAATAGCGGGCGCCGCAAAGTATAACCACTCCCCATGAAATTCGTTGAAGAATGTTTGTTCTCGGAAACGGTCCGTAAAAACGAAGACTTACGTGCAGTATAGTATGATCAGGCCTTTAGTTTTCATCAGATCGCACATTCTTACATCCAATGTCTAAAAACTTTCGTTTTGAAGGGTTGTAAAAACAGGTATAGCTTTAAAAGAATTATATGCTTCTATTTAATTAAAAATTCAATTTTAAAAAAAAATGAGATCATATACTGTACAGTATTTTAATTCACTCAGCGTGCCATTGAAAATCGTTCCACGTGCCACGCTTGGCACGCGTGCCGTAGTTTGCCGACCCCTGCTCTAAACCAAGTCTTGCGAATGTTATGGATTTAAGTTCTGTGAATGCTTCATATTATGTCTTGCAAACGCAATATTCAATTTTTTTATAATGCTGTGTACCAATTGAACGTCCGATTGGCAGAGTGGTTCACCACTTTTCTCTCACGGCAAAGTTACCGGGTCCGCAGCCTGGCAGGTTCAGTTCCAGTCTACCCAGCTGTAAATGGGTACCTGACTCATTTCTTGAGTTAAAGAAGGCAAAGACGGCCAGGAAGGGAACCAATCACCCCACTTTATAAATATGAACCTAGTACAGGGAAGTCTCTAACGCTTCACTCATCTACAGCGGTTTCTGCCATGGGACTATCTTTAACTTTTTAACCTGAATCAGTTCATGTTTTATTCCACGTCTTAGATCAAATCTCCTCCACATCCAAGTTTCATTCATTCGTCATTCATTTTTCTTTGCGCCACTTGCGACATTGGTGGATCAAAGGGGGGTGGTGAAGGGGCGATCGCCTCTCCCTTGGGACTTTTAAAACCTTTATTTCATATCAACTGCCCCAGTATTTTTCCCCCGCTTGGAACTTAAATGTTAGTAAAGGTAAGGTCGCACGGCGGACGAATTAAAACATGTCTTGTACTGGACAATGGTAAGTACCCTAAATGTCACGAACGTAGTTTGAAAGTAATTCTACGTGGCGGGGCAATGACAGACAATAAAGGGAACCACCATACGACAATGAGAAACAAGACGGCGCTAAGCAGGCGACATCAAGGGGACTTCACTCTAGCAGCAAAAACAGAGGACTTTGTGACAAGAGGCGGATAATTTCTGTATCAGCGGCTAATCCCAAATTAAAAATAAAGGTTATGCTATAATGTAAAATATGTGCGAATTGTTATTAAATTTCGTCTCGGTGTATTTGTACCATATTTATACAAGGTGTCCGAAAAGTTACTGTGCACTTGAATATACGGCTGACTAGAGTAGCGGTTTTGATGTGAGAGTTGTTCGTTCTACCCTAGGCGTGACCTTGACAACAAACGAGAGCAATATGAAGAAGCGTGTTCAGACATGACTTGAGGCCCATGGTGGACATTTCCAACATCTGTTGTAGAAGAAACTGCTGCGTGGAACTGCAACGTTGTACGAGGTACTTTGCTGCACAGTAACTTTTAGGATACCCAGTATATATATATATATATATATATATATATATATATATATATATATATATATATATATATATATATATATATATAGATTTATGTGTGTGTGTGTGTGTATATATATATATATATATATATATATATATATATATATATATATATATATATATATATATATATACACACACACATAAATCTATGTATATATATACATAAGAGGGCTGTCCGGAAAAGAACCGGCCATAATTAATATTAAAGCTAATGATCCCTATTATCGAATTGGGTCATTCTTTATCTAGGTATTCCATGATTAGTTGCACACTGCTTTCCGAAATATCCTTAACATCTACACTTTCGTTTCCTCCATGTCTAGCGATCTTCCGACACTACTTATACCAAGCTAGCTTTTCATTGGTTAGTTACATCCACGGGGTTTGTACGATGATAATGGTTGAATGATGCCGAGGTATGATTCAGACTTCATTACAATAAGGAAAGCCGCTGTCTGAAGAAACTGAAGGAAACACACAAAGTCAGAGAGGGAACTTGTTAAATTAATGACACCCCAGGCGCGTGTAAGAGGCCGATTCAAGTCTCTTTTATTCATCTGAGCAAAACGTCTGTGAGCCAGGATTGGCGTAAGTTGTCATTTTACATTCTATATTTCTCATTACTAACATGTGAACTAATATATATATATATATATATATATATATATATATATATATATATATATATATATATATATATATATATATATATATATATATATATATATATATATATATATATATATATATATATATATATATATATATATATATATATATATATATATATATATATATATATATATATATATATATATATATATATATATATATATATATATATATATGTATATATATGTATATATATATCACAGAGAGTTTTATGATCTATAAATTTTCTATATTCTCTTCTTTTTTTTTCTACCCGTGTCCTCTATTTTATTATCACTCTTTATCCTTTTCCTGTGTTTTTTGCATTCGTACGTTTGCGACTATAAACATTACTATTTTCCCATTCAAACTTTCACCTGGTTTCGTTTTCTCATTTAGAAACGCAGTAGATTACCTAACGTGTCAGTCCCTTGCACGAGATAATTTTAGGTGGGATTTCAGTCTATCAGACATGATGAGCAGACAAATTGTCTACATTTGCAGCTGTCACGAGAGTTTTTCGTCAGGCTAGCTCCCGGCGAAGTGTGAAATTGCCCTCTGCAGTGGAGACGGGTCGTCCAACATTCGCATCTGACATGAGCGCTCACTGTCCGATAGTTAGACGGAGGTGTGAATCGCGCCAGCCATGCTCGCTCAGAGCAGACAGAGTGTCTGGCATTTCGCCTCTGACACGCGCGCTCACGGTCAGATAGTTAGACGGAGGTGTGAAGACGCACTGGTGGCAGTTACGGCATGCGTCTAAGCTAACGTAGGTGTTAGGAGAGGGGAGAGTTCGGGTTTTTGGAAATAGTAGGAGCCTTTGTCTGGTTTAAGATATTAACCAGAGTTTGAAACTTGATTGCACTCATTCTCCATTTGCAGTAGACGTGGTCACTTCGTTCTAGATACTTAAACGTATGTGAAATCTCTTAGTTTCGTTGTGATACCGTAGTTCTGTGTTGAGGTAAATATTATATTTAATATATCTAGATTTTGCGAGTGATTAAGTGTTAAATCGCCTATTTTATCCTACTAGTTTCTTTTGTGCAGATTGATTAATTTATAAGTCGGTTATATTCTCTAGCTGATGAGTTACAGTGGAAAACAGAATAAATTATAATTTCTAGCTTAAAATCATGTAGCTATAATGAATTTAATTTAACTGCTAAATAATCAGACGAGAATAATTTTTCTAAACTAACTTATAAATGCTAGATGCCCCATGAGTGTTGACGGAATACGTATGTATTCCTAATTCATGATGATTGATTTTTATATATAACTTATTTCAAGGGAAAGTTTAAACGTCAAGTCAAGCTCTACGCTTGCAGTTCAAAATGTAAGTTATATTGAGTACATAATATGTAAAATATTTCATATGTGTTTTTTCTTTATTCAGTGAATACTGGGGTAACCCAAACTTTGCCGGCGTTTAGTACAGAGACAAACCTGTGAGAAACATAAACATTTTATATCTTTAACCACGTGGGTTTTTCAAGTAACACCTGTCTGACAGGGCGTGTGCCTTCAGAGATAGACAGAATACCAATCCCACTAACGGGTTTTTCTTAAAAGAATAAATGCTTATACTGGGCCTTTGAGCCAGATCATATTTCTTCACAAACTCTAATGTACATTGTACATTGCCTTGTGGCGAGAATAATTACAGAAACAAAATTTACTCTTCCGACATTATTTGACCAAGTGTGTGGTGAACCAAAATTATCTGTTGAGAGAAGTTGTCCACCGGTCATCTTCCTAATTAAGGGAAACCTCGTGTTCTGACACTGTGTGCCCGCTGAAACCCAAACTCTTACCTCGTGAATAAGTGACATTAACTTAAATCTGTAAAGAAAGAACGATCGCCTGAAGCGGACGCTCCCCGGACACGTTGAATGAAACCAATATCTGCAGAGCTGGGTATCCTTTTCATCCACAGATAGACAGATTAAACGAAGTGTACATTAAGGCTTGCGCCAGACGGCGAACAACCGCACGATTGTAGGTAAGGTTGTGTGAGTCAGGACCCTGATGAAAGAACCGAGTGAAAGTAGACTGAAGGATGTTCTTCGTTTGATTCACTCACTTTGTAACTTTCCTTATGCAAGATTTTGTTGCTAAACTATATTTTTCCTTAGAATAGATACTGCTATCAAAGTCAGTTCATACCTTCAAAAGGGGAAAATATTAGACCCAAATCATATGTATCTGTGACTCTTTGGGCTATCATCGTTCTCCTAACGGGACTGTGGGCTAAACATCGAGGGAAGATCATAACTGTGGGTCTATCATTTCTTGTAGAAATTCCTTGATTTTTATGACTATTTGTATACGCTTTGATGTAATTTTATGTGTTGTGATGGAATTTTAGATGATAATTAAAACTGCCCTTAAACTTAATCAGCGTGTTGGTCAGTTCGTTCTAGAATATCTATATAATCATTTGTTATAGTTTTCTCACGTCTGTACGTCTAACTGTCGTCTTGTATGTGCGTGCACGTGAGTGGATAGAATATATATGTTATATATATATATATATATATATATATATATATATATATATATATATATATATATATATATATATATATATGTTTAGACTGTCTGACTCCTCTAAATCTGTCATAAAAGATAGGTGAAAGAGAGACGATTTCTCGATTTCAGAGACAGCCCCTATCACAGTCTACCATCCCACTCGTGGAAATCTATTTCTACTATTAACTCTCACTGTGGCTATCACCCATTCTAATCTATTCAGAAGGGACCAACCCAAGTCTTAATTCCCCTATAAAAATCTACGACAAATGGTTGCTCGTTCCCGGGAATTGAACTAAAAATCCTGAGCAAGGAGGACAAATGTGGTCTCGTCCGAAGGATTGTTGAACTTAGAATAGGAAGACGAGTACGAAAAATGGGGTCTCGTCTATCGGGATTTTGAACTTTGAATAGGAAGACGAGACGACAAATATTAGCTCGTCAGTAAGATTCTGTATTCTGATATAGAGTAAGAGTGTGATGTCTTGTGAGTTTTGTATCTTTTAAAAATAATTTATCCTCCAGACGAATCGGTCTGTTTATGGGCGTGCTGACCACACAATTAATAATTGGTTTTTCCACAGCTTTTTGAGTAATATACATTTGAGTTACAGGTTGATTTTGTCGGAATATATGTTAATTAGTGATTTTGTAATACTAACGCTGGTAAAGTTCGTGAGTGTATAACATTCGCAGGGTTCTGAAGAAGTAGGTGTTTGAGCTAAGCTAAGGAGTGCGTTCAGACAATTACGTCCTGTAAATTGCCTCCCTTACCCTAACTGACTTCAGGGGTGTACTTTTAGTGGACTTAAAATTAAGGGATTTTTTTTTCTCCTTAAATTTTTGCAATAATTATTATGTTTCTACTGTAGCAACTTATTTTCAGTGAGTAATCTGTACCATTTATTTGGCGTAGTCGTCTGCATTAGATGCTTTATTGCCGATTAATAGCAGCGATAGTTAGACACTATATTTTGGAGGAGGTATCCCAGGGTGAAGCATATCATCTTTTGATTTTGGTAATTTCTCGTAAGTGGTAGGAACCAGTGTATCCTTTTTCTTGTTTCTTTCTCGTCTAAGTCTTAGTCACCGATTTACTATGGCAGAGAGGGCGAAGCTTAGGCAGATCCTCAGACAGGAAGCAAAGGAAGAGGGATTACAAGGAGAAGAAGCGAAAGCGTTTGTCAACGAAGAACTTGACAGATATGATGCGGAGCAGAAGGAAAAATCGGCGGAGAGGAAAGCAGCCGAAGCTAGAGAGCAGAGGAAGATGGATGAAGAAATGGAAATCCGACGGGCGAACGAAAGAGAGAAGGAGAGACAGCATGAGGAAAGAGAGAAGGAGAGACAGCATGAGAAGGAGAGAGAAGAGAGACAGCATGAGTTAGCTCTTAAAACTCTAGAATTCCAAAGTCATGGTGCTGCCTCTACCTCCAGCAATGGAGAGTCTTCTCCTCATTCTTCCTTAACTGATCCTTCTAACACTCAATCTCTTCAACTCAACGCTATGTCTTTCACTCTTGAGTCTTTCCCTTATCCTAATGAGAAGATTGACACATGGTTAGAAAAATTTGAGAAAATTGCATTTCTGTACGGTTTAGAGAGGTCGCGTTGGTGTATGAAACTTTCCCAGGCCATTAAAGGCTCTGCTTATGATGTTTATTCTAAACTGAAAAGTGGCCAACAAGACAACTATGACTTGTTGAAGAAAGCTTTGCTGGAGCGCTTTGAAATGAATGCGCGAAAGTTTCTGCAACTGTTTCGCAACAGCAGGAAGGAGAGCTCTGAAACATTTCAGCAGTTCTCATCTCGTCTAAAGGGATATCTGACAAAGTGCCTTGAGCTTTCACAGCTCCCCTCTACCTATGAAGGTCTGGAGGAATTTGTTTTAACAGAACAAATAAAGAACACTTTGTCTGCAGATACCCGGAGATTTCTAGCTGAGCAAGGTGCAGAAAAGCTTGAAGACATTTTGGAAAAGTCTGAGCGATATCACAATGCGCTGGCTGAACTACC
Source organism: Oreohelix idahoensis (assembly GCA_024509875.1). NCBI lineage: Eukaryota > Metazoa > Mollusca > Gastropoda > Stylommatophora > Oreohelicidae > Oreohelix > Oreohelix idahoensis. Next base: position 171,017 of record JAMPIV010005349.1, read on the forward strand.
GGCCACAAAACGTAAACCAACAGAAGAGCATTTTCGGAAAAATAATCTAGACCAATCTTCTCCTTCTCATGCTTCTAATCAGAATAACCACAGAGAAACTGGACCTCAAAACCCCCCTCCTAAAAAAATCTAAGTTCTACAAAACCAAGTACCCCAGCAACCACAGTAAACAGTCTGATCAACCCGACCGCCTTTCATGGCAGCGTAGCCAGAAAGGACAAGGTGGCAAAGGAAGAACTCATGCGCACGTGACTAAGGATCAGAGCAAGCACACCGAGCCGAAGCGCATCGGATGCTTACAAACAACAGACTCGCAGGAAAGAATTATTGTCAGTGATTCTCAACCGGAGGGAGAGAGGCCCTCTACGCGAGGTACGATTGTTTTAAACGGGACTTCAACTTATTATTTGTTTGACACGGGGCTTTCGTTTGATTGCATTGTTGCCAGGCACCTGGTCAAACCCGGTCAAGAGACAGAAGAAACCGTTAAACTTTGTGGAGTCTTTAAGAGTGATGCACCAACAACGCTTCTCATTGCATTGGTTGAGATCCACTCCGATTTTGTCAGAGGTGTGATTAAAGCGGCTGTTATGGATGACCTGATCTACCCAGTCATACTTGGCTGTAGATATGTGTTTATTGGGAAACCGGAAGAGCCAATTGTGGCAATAGTAACCACAAGAGGGCAAACTAAGAAGGAACGGGAGCCTGCGCCAAATTTGTTACCCATGGAACTTAAAGAGGCACAACAAAAGGACCCTACTTTGGAGCCCTGCTTTAGGAAACTGCCCATGGCTAAGGACCCTAGACAGCACGGGGACATTTTTTCAAAGGAGGGTGTACTGTATCGCAGAACGGGCAAGCCTGACCAAGGTTACAAACAATACAGAAGCCAAATCCTAGAAATGGGGCACTCTCTTCCCTTTAGCGGACATATGCAACAGAACGCCACAACGCAACGAATACAGACTCACTATTGGTGACCAGGGATGAACACTGATATACTCAGATACGTGAAATCCTGTGCCCAGTGCCAACGGGTAGCACCCAAGCACTGGACCGCCCCAGTTCCCATGGGGCAAATGACAATAGTGGGAACTCCATTTGAACGGGTTGTGATCGACATTTTAGGACCCTTAGAAAGGACTAAAAGAAGGAACAAGTTTATCCTGACCTTAGTCGACACATGAACTTTATGGGCAGAAGCTATCCCGCTAACATGCGCAGATGCCAAGCATGTCGCAGAAGCCCTAGTGCAGATTTTCACTCGGTCGGGATTTCCTCAGCAAGTGTTGACGGATAACGGATCTCCATACCGAAACCTGTTGATGGATGAGATCGTGAAGATCTTGAGGACCCAACACATCTACACAAAGCCTTATACTCCGGCCGGAAATGTGCTCGTGGAACGTGTTAATGGAAACCTCAACATGATGTTAAGTAAACTGGCACAAGTGAAACCTGAAGATTGGGATCTTTGTATTCCTGCAGCTTTATTTGGCTACAGAGAATCTCCTCATACTTCCACAGGATTTCCGCCAGCTACGCTTTTATTCAAAAACAACCTGGCGGAGGACTGTGGAGGCTGAGGTGCAAAAAATGAACCAGAGTTGGGGCACTGTACGAAGGATGGCCGCCGACCGAGCGAAGTAGAATCAATTTGTTGTTGCCCTACAAGACGCCACTAGGCGTGATGGCCACTGACTGCTTTGACGGTCGGCGGCTAAGGATCAAAGAAGAAGAAGAACGCTTTTATTCGGCAGACCTATCAAGGGGCCGCTTGAAGCCTTACTTTGGTCGCTGACAGACCAGAAGGCAGATGAGACAGTTGTCTCAGCCAGTAAATACGTATCGGATTTAAAGGAAAGGATAAAATTAGGATGGGACCTAGCAACGACTAACTTTAAGCGAGCACGCACAAAACACATTAACCGATACAGGAAAGTCGCGAAAGAAAGAAAACTGGAAGCAGGAGAGAAAGTTTTGGTGTTACTCCCTACCGAGAACAACCAACTGAGGATCGGATGGCAAGGGCCATTTACCGTCCTGAAAAAGATTTCTAAGGCTAATTTCCAGATCTCTATTCAAGGAAAGGAGAAGGTTTTCCATTTAAATCTGTTAAAGAGATACTTGGAAAGACCAGTGCCAACCTCCGACCATCTCCTGACGATCGCCAAAGCTGACGAAGATGACTATAGTGGCAGGGAAATTCCACTGCACACACACGAAATCTTTCAAAAATGTCAAAAATGGCGACGCTCTTTCAAGCGCGCATGGGAGACATTCCAGAGAAAGCAAATGCTGGGGCAGACTTCATGAGTAGGACTTGCACAGAGATGGAGGGGGGAGATGAGAGAGAAGAAGACAGACACCCTGAAGCTACTGATATAGGAAATTTATTTCCATAACGTAGACATGGAGTGCTTCCATATCTTAAAGGGGGGACGTTCTGTCACAGAGAGTTTTATGATCAATAAATTTTCTATATTCTCTTCTTTTTTCTACCCGTGTCCTCTATTTTATTATCACTCTTTATACTTTTCCTGTGTTTTTCGCATTCGTACGTTTGCGACTATCTTCTTCTTCTTTGATCCATAACCACCAACCGTCAAAGCAGTCAGCGGCCATCACGCCTGGTGGCGTCTTGTAGGGCCGCAACAAATTGATTCCACTTTGCTCGGTCGGCGGCCATCCTTCGTACAGTGCCCCAACTGTGGTTCATTCTTTGCATCTCAGCTTCCACAGTTCTCCGCCAAGTTGTTTTTGGTCGGCCTCTCTTTCGCTTTCCCTCGGGGGTCCATAGCATAGCTGTTCTTGCGATGGTATTAGGGTCCCTTCTGAGGACATGGCCAACCCAACTCCAGCGTCTGCCAGCTATGATGGTGTGCATGTCCTCCTGGTTACTCCGAATAAGTAGTTCTTGGTTGCTGATGCTGTTTGGCCAAAAGATTCGGAGAATTTTCCTTAGGCAGATTGTGTGGAAGGAGGACAGTTTCGACATTTCCTTCTCTGTTACTCTCCAACATTCCGCACCATAGAGAAGCACAGAAAGTACGCAGCTCTCATACAGTCTTAATTTGGTGTTTGTGCTGTACTGGGAAGACTTCCAAATGTTGTTGAGAATAGCAAAGGCTGTTCTCGCTTTATTCATTCTGTTGTTAATGTCCTTGCTTGTTCCGCCGTCAGGTGTTACTATGCTTCCTAGGTAAGTAAATGTGTCTGTCTGTTCTAACTTCTGGTTCCTTACTGTTATTGGCTCAGGATTGCCCACATTTAGTGTCATGACCTCTGTCTTCTTCAGATTGATGTTCAGGCCAACCTGCTGGCCATACTTATTCAGTCTATCAGTTTTGTCTTGAATGTGTTGGTGTGAATGCGCGAGCAGTGCAATGTCATCTGCATATTCCAAATCTTCCAGTGTAGAAAACGTTGTCCATCTAACTCCCCTTGGACTGCCCTCTGTTGTCTGGCGCATCACCCAATCTATGACTGTCAAAAATAATGTTGTTGATAAGGGGCATCCCTGTCGTACTCCTGTTTTCACTTCGAAAGTTATATTACTCGATCCAACACTGCACGTAAAGTTAGAATAGAGGCTTTTTATAATGGAAACAATGCGGCTGGGAATTCCATAAGCCCTCAGAATTTTCCATAGGCTGTCCCTGTGTATGCTGTCGAAAGCCTTTTCAAAATCAACAAAGTTAATGTACAGCTGTCTCTGCCATTCTGAGCACTGCTCTATAATGTTTCTGAGGGCAAATATATGATCTGCACATCTTCTGTTCTTTCTGAAGCCCGCTTGTTCTTTCCTCAGTTTATGGTCAACTGCTTTTGAAATTCTCTGGATGATTATCCTGCCTAGTATTTTGCTGGGAACTGAGAGGAGGGTAATTCCTCTCCAGTTGTTGCAGTCTGCAAGGTCGCCCTTCTTGGGCAATTTGCCAATTGTTCCTTTACTCCACTCTGTTGGTGTTGTCTCAGTTTCCCAGACTTGTGCAAATAGTGGTTCTAATAGTTCTGCTGCTAGTTCAGGGTCTGTCTTGAATAGCTCAGCATTTAGATTGTCGTAACCAGGCGCTTTTCCATTTTTTAGCCCTTTGATAGCTGTGATAATTTCTTCTTTTCGTGGAATGTCTGTATTTACGTCTAAGTCGCTTTCAGCCTCAGGAACATTCAGCTGAGTCTCTGGTGGTTCCTTATTCATTGTTTCTCTGAAGTGCTCTGCCCATCTTGTTTCCTGCCCCTGTTCTGTGGTGATGAGATTTCCTTGCTTGTCTCTTACTAACGTTATGTTGTTTGCACCTCGTTTTCCACTGATAGCTTTAGTTATTTTATAAACTGGGCTTTGTTCATTTCTCAGTGCTGCCTCTTCTGCCTGTCTTGCAAGGTAATCCAGAAATGTCCTTTTGTTAGCACGGGTTTGACGTTTTACTTCCTTGTCCAGCTGACTGTACTGTTCACTATATATTGCCTTTAACCTGGGAGACTTAGCTTCTGTTTTCTTTCTTTTCATTTCCTTTCTCTTCGCTATGGTGTTTAGCGTTTCTGGTGTTATCCAGTCTTGGCTCTTTCTTTCCTGGAATCCCAAGCATGACTTGCTGCTTTCTTTGTATATTGTTGAGATGGTGTTGAATTTCTGGTCGACATCGTCGGTCTCTGTTCTTTCCTGGCTTTTGGTAATCAGATATCGTCTCTTTACGTCGTCCACGAACGCTTTTCTGGTGAGGGGGTCCTTAAGTTTCGTGATGTTATATCTTTTCTGTTTGACTGCAACTGGTCCAGCAGCTCTGAGTTTCACCTTCAGTCTTGCTACTACTAGGTGATGATCACTTCCCACATCTGCGCCTCTTCTTACTTTCACGTCTTGTAGTGCATGTCTCCATCTGCCATTTATCATTATGTGATCTATCTGGTTTTTGTCTCGTCCGTTTGGTGATTCCCATGTTAACTTGTGCACTTCTTTGTGTTGAAAAAGTTTTCCTTCAATGACCAGGTTGTTAATACTGCAGAAGCTTATTAATTTGTCCCCATTCTCATTTACTGTTCCACTGCCGCATTTCCTCATTACTCTTTCGTTATAATTATTGTGTGTTCCAACTTTCGCATTTAGGTCTCCTATTACTATAATAAGATCGTACCTGGGTACAGTTTCCATTTCCTTTTGTACCTGTTGATAGAACTCGTCCTTGATCTCTTTATCGCTGTCGTTTGTTGGTGCATAACATTGTATAATTGTGTTGTTGGTGAATCTCCCTCTCAGTCTTGCTCATATTAGTCTGTTGTTAATGGGTTTCCATTCCAGTAGAGACCTTTCCATTCCTTTCTTAAGGATAATGGCTACACCTTCATTGTGCTGACCATCCTCTCTGTAGCGAGATTTGTTAACACTTGCTTGGTTGTAGCGCGACACACGCCCACGCGACACCCACACACACAGTGCAAGGTCGGCTCGGCGGGTCTTTCTTTGAAGTTTAAGGACGGGAAATGTAAATTACGGTTGAAGCCAGACAATATTACTAAAGAATGAGGAAATAGATATATATAGGAATGTATGACGGACTTTAAAAGTATGCATTTACTGAAAATTAAATTATTAACTACCGGAGAACGCCCGGTTGGAATAATATTAAATAAATATAACTCAACAAAGGAGATAGACTAGGAATTATATCCAAAAGGATATTATTCAAATATAAATAGTTTTAAAGATAATTAATATTTTTCACCTTCATCACATCGGCTAAAAGTTAGCGAATAATCTTTAAAAATTTATTACACTAACAAGCCTCAACGGATTTGGATAAAACTTATATGGAATGAAAGCCTCATATGGGGAAAAGGGAATGATACATAGGAAGGACGGAAGAATATAAGTGTGTAGTGAACAGAAGAGAAAAACAAGTACAAGAAAAACACAGATTTCTTCAAATCGCCTCAAATCAGGAGATGAAACTAAAATCTTTTGGTGAATTTGGGAGGTGCTTTCTCGTACGGGCGAGAGACTGAAATATAAGGACAGAGCGGCGCATTGGAAATCACACACACCAAATCCAGAAGCCAGAGTGAGAAACTGGAAGACAGCATCTGCAAGAAAAGTTATATTTTCACGCTGCATGCAGGGCAGATTAAATTAAGCCAATACAGTCTCACCGTGAGCTTATTAATCCTAAGAGGGTTTTTATGATCAATGTTTATGATCATTCCTGATCGAGAAACTAAAGACTTGAAGAAGTTGATTCAGCTCACTGAAGCCTAGAGGTCAACCAATCTTCAACACCTTAGTCCCCCGTAGTTATAGGGCGGGCTGAAGGAAAGTCTTCCGTACTCCAGTGTTTCGGAGGAACCTCGAGCAGACGTGGCTAAAGTTGAGTTTCTTTGTATCCATCCAACAAATCCTGTGAGCAGTTTCTAAAACGACTGTTTAATGATGACAACTAGATGGCAAGAGATAATGTGACAAACTTGTTTTATAAGTTCAGTGGAAGATAAATCCAAGACTTTTTAGCTTGTTTATTTGATTTGTAACTGTAAATAATCATACATTTTACCATCTTACAACAACCATTTCTCATTACAAGAATATATAGATGTACATAATAAATTGGATAATTGTACTCATTTGACTTGTTAAATTTTTAACTGTTAAAATTTTGAGTTACCTTTTCAAATTTAATTATATTATCACATAGGGTTACGATAGCGAAAGTAGCAACTTATACTTCTGAAGCCTAAATCTATTGTCCAGCTCAGAGTATTCACAGCTGTAACTCACTTGTGATACCAGTGTACTTCTCGGGCACTGGAACTTCATACTTTCTGGAGAGAGATTCTACTTCTGCTCTACCACTATTATCATAATAGGAAAACCTTTCGCTACACTCTCTACCAGAATAAAGTACTGTTTCCCGTGTAGCTGTTTTAATTCTCCCCATCCCTGTCCATCTGCTCTCGCTTATTCCCAGGATATGTAGTTTGTAATTCGTCATCTCTGCTGTGATCTGTCTCAGCTTTCCTGCCTCATTCATAGTTCTGACATTCCAAAAACCAATTCTGGTTTCGTGTTTTGCGGTCTGGGCATCCGTTTTCATGCCAGTGGCTTCCTTTCGGCTTTCACCACTGTCATTCATACGAGCCTGAGACTCCGGATGTCCGTCCCGCATCAAAGTTTTTTCATTTATTGCTGTTTCCGTAACATGTGCGATTTTTTACACAGACAGGGGTGTCGGCCCTGTGCTAAAACCCCCAACCTGGAGGACCAGGGTACCAGCTTTTGTCTGACCCCTACCCACGCAGACCAGTCCAGCTTGGTTGAACCTACCAGGAGTAAAACTCCCACTGGCATAGCTCTGGGGATTGTCAGGATACACAAGCTGCCATACCGCTACAAGGTATAGGTACATTGATGGCAGGTTTGCGACTATAAACATTACTATTTTCCCATTCAAACTTTCACCTGGTTTCGTTTTCTCATTTAGAAACGCAGTAGATTACCTAACGTGTCAGTCCCTTGCACGAGATAATTTTAGGTGGGATTTCAGTCTATCAGACATGATGAGCAGACAAATTGTCTACATTTGCAGCTGTCACGAGAGTTTTTCGTCAGGCTAGCTCCCGGCGAAGTGTGAAATTTCCCTCTGCAGTGGAGACGGATCGTCTAACATTCGCATCTGACATGAGCGCTCACTGTCCGATAGTTAGACGGAGGTGTGAATCGCGCCAGCCATGCTCGCTCAGAGCAGAGTGTCTGGCATTTCGCCTCTGACACGCGCGCTCACGGTCAGATAGTTAGACGGAGGTGTGAAGACTCACTAGTGGCAGTTACGGCATGCGTCTAAGCTAACGTAGATGTTAGGAGAGGGGAGAGTTCGGGTTTTTGGAAATAGTAGGAGCCTTTGTCTGGTTTAAGATATTAACCAGAGTTTGAAACTTGATTGCACTCATTCTCCATTTGCAGTAGACGTGGTCACTTCGTTCTAGATACTTAAACTTATGTGAAATCTCTTAGTTTCGTTGTGATACCGTAGTTCTGTGTTGAGGTAAATATTATATTTAATATATCTAGATTTTGCGAGTGATTAAGTGTTAAATCGCCTATTTTATCCTACTAGTTTCTTTTGTGCAGATTGATTAATTTATAAGTCGGTTATATTCTCTAGCTGATGAGTTACAGTGGAAAACAGAATAAATTATAATTTCTAGCTTAAAATCATGTAGCTATAATGAATTTAATTTAACTGCTAAATAATCAGACGAGAATAATTTTTCTAAACTAACTTATAAATGCTAGATGCCTCATGAGTGTTGACGGAATACGTATGTATTCCTAATTCATGATGATTGATTTTTATATATAACTTATTTCACGGGAAAGTTTAAACATCAAGTCAAGCTCTACGCTTGCAGTTCAAAATGTAAGTTACATTGAGTACATAATATGTAAAATATTTCATATGTGTTTTTTCTTTATTCAGTGAATACTGGGGTAACCCAAACTTTGCCGGCGTTTAGTACAGAGACAAACCTGTGAGAAACATAAACATTTTATATCTTTAACCACGTGGGTTTTTTCAAGTAACACCTGTCTGACAGGGCGTGTGCCTTCAGAGATAGACAGAATACCAATCCCACTAACGGGTTTTTCTTAAAAGAATAAATGCTTATACTGGGCCTTTGAGCCAGATCATATTTCTTCACAAACTCTAATGTACATTGTACATTGCCTTGTGGCGAGAATAATTACAGAAACAAAATTTACTCTTCCGACATTATTTGACCAAGTGTGTGGTGAACCAAAATTATCTGTTGAGAGAAGTTGTCCACCGGTCATCTTCCTAATTAAGGGAAACCTCGTGTTCTGACACTGTGTGCCCGCTGAAACCCAAACTCTTACCTCGTGAATAAGTGACATTAACATAATCCGTAAAGAAAGAACGATCGCCTGAAGCGGACGCTCCCCGGACACGTTGAATGAAACCAATATCTGCAGAGCTGGGTATCCTTTTCATCCACAGATAGACAGATTAAACGAAGTGTAAACTAAGGCTTGCGCCAGACGGCGAACAACCGCACGATTGTAGGTAAGGTTGTGTGAGTCAGGGCCCTGATGAAAGAACCGAGTGAAAGTAGACTGAAGGATGTTCTTCGTTTGATTCACTCACTTTGTAACTTTCCTTATGCAAGATTTTGTTGCTAAACTATATTTTTCCTTAGAATAGATACTGCTATCAAAGTCAGTTCATACCTTCAAAAGGGGAAAATATTAGACCCAAATCTTATGTATCTGTGACTCTTTGGGCTATCATCGTTCTCCTAACGGGACTGTGGGCTAAACATCGAGGGAAGATCATAACTGTGGGTCTATCATTTCTTGTAGAAATTCCGTGATTTTTATGACTATTTGTATATGCTTTGATGTAATTTTATGTGTTGTGATGGGAGTTTAGATGATAATTAAAACTGCCCTTAAACTTAATCAGCGTGTTGGTCAGCTCGTTCTAGAATATCTATATAATCATTTGTTACAGTTTTCCCACGTCAGTACGTCTAACTGTCGTCTTGTATGTGTGTGCACGTGAGTGAATAGAATATATATGTTATATATATATATATATATATATATATATATATATATATATATATATATATATATATATATATATATATATATATATATGTTTAGACTGTTTGACTTCTCTAAATCTGTCGTAGAAGATAGGTGAAAGAGAGAAGATTTCTCGATTTCAGAGACAGAATCTATCACAGTCTACCATCCCACTCGTGGAAATCTATTTCTACTATTATCTCTCACTGTGGCTATCACCCATTTTAATCTATTCAGAAGCGACCAACCCAAGTCTTAATTCCCTTATCAAAAATCTACGACAATATATATATATATATATATATATATATATATATATATATATATATATATATATATATATATATATATATATATATATATATATATATATATATATATATTGCCATGTGAATTTTAATATGTGAAAATCGCTAGTGGATGTCAAACTCGGCGTATAGAATGATGATTTATAAACCACCACTGCACGGGCTGGTAATTGCTTGATTGCTAGTTTCTTAAAGAGAACCAAAAGCAAAAGGTAGTCCCAGGTTCCCATGGAGCAAGGAGGGAAAGATGAAAGAAAGGATGTAGATTCTAAGTATAACAACTACAGTTTCAAACGAGTGTAAATGTCTATGTGAGAATATTTATTTTAAAATTACTGGAAGTTTCAAACTTTTCAAATCAGTGTAAACATAACTGAAAACATATTCAATTTATATTGTGAACACTATTCAATCAGTGGAAATGTAAATGTAAACATATTCATCTGTACTATTAAACTTTTCATTTAAATGTAAAGTAACTATAAAAACTATTCAATTTAAATGTAAAGAAAGTTTTATCCCGAAGGATTAAATTTAATTCTCATCGAGGGTAAATTCTCATTTAAATGGAATGGTAAACTGGGAAGATAGGGACCCATCAGCATGGGTTGGAAAATGCAATAGGATAGCTTTTCGTTTCTATTCTTTACCAAAGTTATTGGTGGTACCAGAAGAAAGTACTATCTCTGGAACAAGAAGTGACAAGTGGCCTACGCTTTAAGACGAGCAACCAACTTCCGTAGACTCTCCTTTATATTTCTGGGAAACGAGCTATACCCTTCAACCTTGACCAGCGACGAGCGAGAGAAGTGTGAACAGAACCCATCAGCGGGAGCAGAAACTACTATTGGCAGTTAAGTGAAAAATATACGCTGCCAAAGTGAACTTTTTTTCATCATCTCTATTACCAAACAATAATGAAACTTTTCTTCTAAACTATTCAATTAGTTTCAAACTGTTAAAACTTAAGCGATTATTAAATTTTGTTACGTGTAATCTTACAAATTTAACTTCGATTTAAACCTTTTAAATGTACTGCATGTTTTTCTCTGTCAATTTACTACACACAATCTAAACTGAGCTATACCAGAATAATAAGAATTCCCCTGAGTTAATCAGAGGTGGGGCTTAAAGGAGCTAACATAAACCATTGTTTAATCCTTCACAAAAGTTTTCGGCAGATTCTAGAATTAACGTGCTGAACCAAACGCAGGATTGTTTTCGCTTATCTGAATATCTTGTGAAAACTTCTTTGTGGTAAAAGCGTCATTAACCTTCTATCTACATATCTGCCAAGGGTAATCTTGTGCGAAGGTAGACGCATTTGAAGCCCATATTAGATACTCTTGAGTTTTAACCACTGCTGGACCACTGCTGCAAAGCAGGGAAGGCAATACTGTCACAACCAGCACTACAGCTAGCCCCCTCGTAGTAAGCCTGCACCAACCATTGACATGCTCTTGTAACGTGGTTTCTATGGCAAGTTGTTGTACACGCTGAGGTTGCTAGCCCCATGTATTAATTCATATTAGTAAGACATGTCTGAGAGTGCAGTAATTCTGTTCTTTCTTTTTCTCTTTAGAGACCCCACGAGAGCTACATGGGGCACATCTATGGTTGGCTTCCTCCTCACCTTTCACAACTCGCCTTTATATATTTCTTCCTTCCATAAATAGAGCTTCATTTTGTTCAATGCATGCAGATTTCGAAGACTTCATTCACTCTCCTAAGTATTTCATTTCTTCATCATCATTTTTCTATGTGCTCCCTGCAGAGTATGGAGCCACCACTGCAGCCCGTCAGCTTGCTAAAAGCCTGCGCCAAGCATTCATATGCTTGCGCAGTGGTGTTTCCATAACAATTTGTTTGACATGATGAGGTTGTCAGCCCCATACATAACCTCACATTAGTCGCCTTGTACGAGATACCTAAGGGTGTAGTAGCTATATTCTGTCTTTGTCTCTTCAGAGACTCCCGGGAGCTGCACCAGGTATGCATATCATTCTATTGATTTTCTCGAACGTGTTTTGTACAATTCTATCACAATACGTAAAAGCAACTAAACTTATATCTATGAATTTATGTTTCTTTATTTGCAATTGTCCTCATTAATTTTAATACTAAAACAGTATACATGAGTCGTCATTTAGTATTATAGCCTCTTTGAGGGCTATATGCCTCAGATCATTTCTATTAATCGAATATCATTCTGCCAGGGTCTCTAATTTTTTGTTTAACACCTGGAATTTCGTCGCTGTGAATATACCTATTGATAAATGTGACATTTTCTTATCTTGTGTACCTTGGTGTTCCTCTGGAAAATTTACTTTCCAGGTAATAGGAGTGTGGTCACTTTCCTCTTATATATCTCCAACTTTATTTCCTTATTCTAATTATAACTTTATGAATTCTATAGTGCGTCTTCTTTATTTTGTTCCTCTTTATTTCTGTTGTTGAGATGCGCAAAGTGCTCACATAAAGCATTACATTGAACTAAAATGTAGTCAGCATTAGTTCCGCCTTACCTGGTCACTCTGGGAGATGTTGTATCGACACCATTTGGCAAAGTGCTCACAGTTGGCGCGGAAAACATTATAATAAACTTTTCCAACTTTTGACTTTGCTCTTTCCACAATTGTTGCAGGATCAAGAGAACTGACGATTAAAATTGAAATGGCAGTGATATATCTAAAATAACGTCTGCATACTTACACACAAATTCATCATTTGTTGTATGATTAAACTTTTTTTTGGCACTGTTACCAGCCAAGTTCTGAATAAGTAAGCTATAGAGAATGTTAACAATAACATACATCTTTATAAATCTACTAAGATTTCCATTTGCATGAAGGACATAACAAAATAAAGTCACAATTAAATTGAAAGAAGCAGCAGAACATTGTTAAATCTCCATTCAGGAAAATAAAACGACAGGTTTATTGTGATGACAATAATTCAGCAGAAGAGAACGATAATAATATTCCTACTCCACACAGATCACAATATTTAACACATGGTATGTGTTGAGGATTTTTGCATGGTTTGCGAGCATTTTGGTTTGATTTTGATTTGGTTGGTCGCACCCTGCAACACCTCAACTAGTTAGACTTCAAAGGGTACGCGTAAAGCGTTGGATGACGCATGAAGCCTAGTAACAAGCATAGTCTTAGTGTAGCCTTCGGGCATATGGCAGTGTTTTAGAATTATGTGATAGAGCCACTAGCTAACGTGTATAACCGTCAATGTGTGGGCTTCTAAAGCTGATATAATAATATGCGTATAAGGACCGGTGAGTCCATAATTGTGTAAAGCGTTAGGGATAAAACGCAAAGGATTTATATACGCGATATTCGGGAATTACGAACGTGAAGTTAATGTATAACGCTAATGAAAGCGACATGGCTGGCGAGGCCAAATTGAGAATATTAGACAGACAAAGTTCTGACGTGAATGTTAGGCATTGATCCTATGCAATAATGGAATTAGCAGAGATGCATTGATGCTGCTTAAATATGGTAATGCGCCAAGTAGTTGGATAAGGATAATGAACAATCATTATGACGGTTAAAATGAACGCACAATGTCTTGTGCAAGATAAACTACAAACTGTGATGTATCCAGTTTCTTTCAATGTGGAAAATATGTTAATTGAGTAATTCATGCTGTATTGTTATTGGAGCTATTAAAATATATGTGAAGTCGTCCACACGAGACTTATCCTACGACGAAGTTCATAAAGTTACAGTTCAGACTGTTGTGTTGATTTGACCGTTAATCTTCAGCTTGTTGGTCAATATGTAAAACTCTGCCATACTAATGCGAATTCAAAGAGATAATAGAACACAACGAAATATCAAATAGGAAATGAAGTTTATTGACTAAACGTTCACACTAATATGTCTGAAACTCAAAATGAACCCACTGTTGCAGCAGAATATAATAGTCAGCGAAAGACAGAAGAAGAACATTATATCATACGAATTTAGCACATAAAAGAAAGTCTGCAATAGTATGTAGTAGCCCCTTCAGTCATAATTGACCAAGGAAATGCGCCCCCGAGGTCACAGTCCTTAGCTGCTTATTTTCTTGGTGTTCCTTTCGACGTTTTCTTTCTCTTCTGCATGTTGTGTGAGCTTCTTTTAGCTCAATCTGAGGTGGCTCCGTAGATGGTATCGTTACTTGGTGCGATAGGCAGCTTCATCCTCCCAGGTTGTTGGATTTATGTCCAATGCCCTCATGTTTCTCTTGCACACATCTTTAACCTCAGCTGCGGTCACCCAACTGTCCCCTCGCCATCTGCCAGCCGTCCGCAGATGATATCTCTCGGGGTGCGACCTTCTTCCATGCAGCGGACATGGCCAAGCCAGCGTAGTCTGCGCTGTCTAAGCAGTGTATATATGCTCTGATGGCCAGCATGTGACCTCGACATTTGTCACTTTTTCTTTCCACGAAATACTGAGGATATGGCGTAGACACCGTAGATATAAGATATTGAGCCTTCTTTCTTGCCTAGCATAGGCTGTTCATGTCTCGCTGCCATATAGAAATGTGCTAGTGACGCAGGCCTTATATACACAGCTTTTTTCTTTGTTGTAAGTTTGGAGTTTCCCCAAACAGGCGTTGTAAGTGTAACGGTATTGCCTCCCTGCTTTGTAGTAGTGGTCCAACAGTTGTCAAAACTCAAGAGTATCTAATATGGGCGTCAAAGGTGTCTACCTTCGCACAAGATTACTCTTGGCAGATTTGTAAATAATTGGGTAAATACGCTTCTATCTCAATGGATTGTACACAAGATATGTGCGGATTCCGAGCGAACCTAATTTTCACACTCAGACAGCTTAGTGAAAAGGCCCTTGAGTATAAGAGTGAGATCCATCTTTGTTTCATAGATCTGGAAAAGGCGTTTGACAGGGTCCCCTGGAGCAAACTTTGGGATTGCTTGGCAAGGAAGAACATTCCAGCACCTCTGATTCATGCTATACAGAGCTTCTACAAGTCTTGCAGAAATTATGTGAGGACAGCAAACCATAAGTCAGAAGAGTTCAGGACCACCACTGGTGTAAGACAAGGTGATATCCTGTCACCTTACCTTTTCATACTCCTCATAAACGATATCATTAAGGCATGTAAGGAGAGAACAAGAAAGTATTCAGTGGGGTACTGGAAGATGAGACAGGTCTGTATTTCGGAGCTGGCATTTGTTGATGATGTTGCCCTGATTGCTAAATCAGAGGCACATCTCCAATTCAACCTGCAAGTCTGGAAGGAAGAGCTGGAGAAGAGAGGGATGGTCATAAACAGCTCTAAAACAAAATCCATGGTGATATCACGAGAAGAAAGAAGACATCAGATTAAGCTGGGAGAACAGATCCTGGAGCAGGTAGACCACTTTAAATACCTCTGAGCTATTATTGACCGAAAGGGAGGCATCAAAGAAGAGTTGGCCACTCGAAAAGCAGCAGCTGGGAGACTTTTTCAGGCCATAAATCGAGGATTCCTCAGCAAGAGAGAGGTTGGTAAGAAAACGAAGATGGCTGTATACCGCTCCACCTATGTCCCAGTCTTGACATATGGATGCGAGTCATGGGCATGACTACAACCCACAAAAGCCAGATCCAAACCTCAGAAATGAGGTATCTGAGGAAGGTGGTTGAAGTAACAAGAAGAGAAATGGTACTCAACCAGACGATACGTCAAGGCCTTAAATCCCACCCCCTGCAGACCCAAGTAGAACAGTCCCAACTAAAATGGTTTGGCCATGTCTGCAGAATGGGAGAAGATCGGCTACCACGACAAGCATGGGAAACAAAGAGCCAGGGATCCAGACCCCAGGACGACCCAGAGTCCGCTGGGAGGACAACATTAGACAATCTTTGAAGGACCGAGGACTAGAATGGAACCAGGCCAGGAGGAAGACAGCCGATAGGATGGTCTGGCGCTCTCTCTTCCAAACCTCTACACCTCACGGTAGAAGGGGAACGACTAAGTAAGTAAGTAAGATATTCAGATAAGCGAAAACAATGCTGCATTGGCTGAGCACGTTAATTCTAGAATCTGCCGACACGTTTTGTGAAGAATTAAGCAATGATTAATCTTAGCTCGTTCAAGCCCCCACCTCTGATTTACTCAGTGGAATTCTTATTATTTTGGTATAGCTCTGTTTAGAGTGTGTGTAGTAAATTGACGGAGACAAACGTGTAGTACATTTAAAATGATTAAATCGAAGTTAAATTTGTATAACTACAAATAACAAAATTTAATAATCACTTCAGCTTTAACACGGATTAAAATAATTGAATAGTTTAACAGAAAAGGTTCATCATTGACTGATAGTAGGTTTTATGAAAAAAATTTCACTTTGACAGCTTAATACGTTTCACTTAGCTGACAAAAGTAGTTTCTGCTCCCGCTAGGTTTTTGGGTTCTGTGCAGATAGGTCTCTGGAGTTCTCACGTCTCTGGTCAAGATTAAAGGTGCAGCACGTTTCAAGTACAATCAAGAAGTAGCTGTCAAGCTGGTCCCCTGTTTCTACGTCAGTCAACTTCTACCCTCACTTTGTTTCAGAGATAAGTACTCTCCTGGTACCACCAACAACTATGGTAAAAGATGATTATTGCGTTTTCCCTTTACATGTTTATGTGTCCCTTTTCTTATTCCACCATCCCATTTATCTCAGAATTTACCCTCTATAAGAATTAAACTAAATCCCTCGAGAAAAACTTTCTTTTACATTTAATTTGAACAGCTTTACCTTTATTTTACATTTAAATGAAATGAAAAGGTTAATAGTACAGATAGAATATGTTTACATTTACATTTCCACTGTTTGAAAAGTGTTCACAATATAAACCGAATCTGTTTTCATTTACATGTACACTGATTGAAAAGTTTGAAACTTTCATTAATTTTGTTTTAAAGTGAATATGTTTACATAGACATTTTCACTGGTTTGAAACTGTAAGTATTAAAATCAAAATGTACATCATTTCTTTCATCTTTCCCTCCCTGCTCCATACGGAACTTAGTGTCGCATAGAGATGTATGATCAAAAAATTTTCTATATTCTTTTCTTTTCTACCCGTTTCCTCTACTTTATTATCGCTCTTTTATCCTTTTCCTGTTTTTCGCATTCGTTCGTTTGCGAATATATATATTTTCCCATTCTAACGTTTACCTGTTTCTTTTTTCTTACTGAGAACGCATTTTATTACGTCAGATGTCAGTCTCTGCAGGTGAGCGAATAGTGCGAAATTCGTCTCGATAGACATGGGATGGCAGACATATCGTCTAACATTTTCATCTGACACGGCGTCCTTCGGCCAGTTTCTCGGCCTGAGGCGTGGAAAGCGCCAGACATACATCGCCCAGAATAGCCGTATGTCGGAGAAGGCGTTAAGACGCGTATTGACAGGTTATGGCAGGCTTCTGAGTTAATGTGAAGTGTTAGGAGAGGGGGAGATACCGGCGCTATTTCGGATTTCGAAATAACGTGGGATGCTTTGTCTGTTTCATATATCCTAGCAGGAGTTTAAACGTGACTTCATTCTGTTCTCCAAATTTGCAGTAGACATGTTGTTTCGTGCTAAAGAGAATAAGCTGTATAGCGAAGTCTGAGTTTGTTTCGGAAATTTTGCCGAGCTTCTAGACTACCAATAAATATAAGCGTATCATTCTAGTTTGTGCGATCGCCCGTAGTTCTGTGTGGAGGTAATTATTATTAATATCTATTGTGTTGAGTGATCTAGTGATAAATCGCTTATTTTCATTTTACTAGTTAGATTTCTGTGCAGAAGAAATTGATATTAAGTCTGTTATATTCGCTAGTCGACATGTTACAGTGGAAAGCAGAATATATTATAATTTCTAGCTTAAACTCATGCAGCTGTAAATGAATTAAATTAAACTGCGAATAATCAGTCGAGAATATTTAAAAAAAAAAAAAAAACTAACTTAAAACTGCACTGATTCATCATTGAGTATTGACGAAATAAGTATGTATTTCTAATTCATGATGATTGATTTTATGAATATAACTTATTACACGGGAATTTTAAACGATAAGACAAGCTCTACGCTTGCAGTTTATAATGTAAGTTATAACCGAGTACATAGTATGTATAAGTATTTTATATGTTGCTTTCTCTTTATTTAGTGAAACTGGGGTGACCCAACTTTGCCAGCGTTGAGTACTGAGTAGTATCTGTGAAGAACATAAACATTTTATTCTTAAAGACTTGGGTGTATAAAGTAAAACCTGTCTGGCATTGCATTGGCATCCAGAACGACAGAGTACCCATTCCATAAACTTTAAGATTTTAATAAAATAACGGGCCTATCGCGCCAGATTTAATTCTTCCTGAGAGAAACCTCAAGTACATTTCAGCCCTTGTGGCAAGTAAAATATTACAATCAATAAACATTCCGACGGAGTTGTGACTAGTATGTGGTGTGACCAAATAAAATTCTATACTGAGAGAAGGTAGGTACCTGACATTCGTAGTTACTAGAAATCTAAGCTATTGACACTTTGCTCGCTGTTAACGTTCGTGCCTGGACAATTTTAATGTGACAGAACCAGATATCCCTAAATAAAAAATACCAAGGAAACGTTCCCTGAAGAAGCGAATTCAACCTATCTTTTTGGAGCTGGGATTCCCTTGGCCAATGTCTAACCCTGGAGATTCTGTATGTGCATGTCCTAAAAATTGTTTGTCCAGAAGTTGCTACCAAAGCTGTAAGTACGAACGAAAGCTAGTGATCACAGCTGACTGAATAGAGTGAATGCAGGACTGAGCGATTCTTTTATTGTTGTATTTTGGCACCCATTTTTTTGATGTCTTAAATTTCTTTATGCAAGTGTTGTTGCTAACAATATTTTTCCTTAGGATAGATCAGAGTATCCAAGTCTGTTCATACCTGTAAAGGGAAATCTTAGACTAAATCATATGTATCCATGACTCTTTGGGGCTATTACTTTTCTTCTAACAGGACTATGGGCTATACATCGAGGGAAAGGATCATACCAATGGATCTATCATTCTTGTAGCAATTCATTGACTTTATGACTATTTGTATATGTTCGATGTAATTTTATATGTTGTGATGGAAGTCTATTATGATAATTAAACTTCACATAAACTTAATCAGTGTGTTGTTCAGCTCGTTCCAAATTATCTATATTTTCATTGTCATAGGTTCACGTCTGTGTGTCTATTGTAGTCACTTATGTGTGTGTATGGGAGGTATATATATATACTACTATATATTATATTAGATTTGTCTGACTAATCTAACTCTGTTGTAGATGATAGGCTGACTGAGAGAAGCTTCTCGAGTGTCAGAGACAGAATCTACTATATTTCCTCCACCTCACTCGTGAAATCTATTTCTATTTTATCACCTCCCACTGAGCTATCACTTATGTCTATGTCTATTCAGAAGGGACCAAACTAAATCTTAATCACCTATCACAAATATACAATACTTAGGACTATTGATGCGTTTAAGTTCTCCTTAAGAAACTATCAATAAAGCAATCACCAGCCCGTGCAGTGGTGGTTCATGAAATCATCATTTTATTCGCTGAGGATGCCTGCCTCAACTGACTTGGACATCCACTAGCGATTGTCACACATTAATATTCACAAGGTAATATTTACATATTAGTTCACATGTTAGTAATGAGAAATATAGAATATAAAATGACTACTTACGCCAATTCTGGCTCACAGACGTTTTGCTCAGATGAATAAAGTTAAGGCATTAACCGATGCCTTTTTACACATGTACTTGGGGACAATAATTAAATTTAATTCCCTGTCTGACTCCGTGTGCTCAGTTTCCTCAGTCCCGGTTTCCTTGTTAAATAGATTGAGATGTCCTGGGCTGTTTTGTAAGTCCGTCAAGATTCTCCAATAAAAGGCCCGGCCTGATAAAATGGAATTTCTGAATTCTAACTTCTGGCAAGTCTGGTTGTGTCTTGGCAAGCGTAAATCTCACAGTGAAATAACTCGGAAACGTGTCAGGTTATATTGCCTGTACTCCCAGCAGTTTGTTAAGAAGCTAAGTAAAAAGCCAATCGTTTTCAAACATGCATGTCCCGTGCGGAAATTCAACATATTTCCGACATGGGAAAATTTTGCACGTGATGCAAAAGTCAACTTTCCCATATATGGTATGAAAACATCCGATTGCCTGCAGGCGAACTCACCAACACATCTGTAAACTCATACGACAATGTGTTTCAGATGTAACAAATTATTACTATCTAAAGTAATCTTGTCATAACAAGTCGGACAGAAATATGTGATGACATACGTGTCTGTCCAAAATGTGTTGCGCAGACGAGTAATCTTGTTATCTCTCGCTTAAGTACACAACTCTACGCGAAAACTAAGCAGACCAATATGGGTTTACCTGCGCTTAATCTTAGCAAAGCTGTGCCGCGCCTAGCAAGTGTGAGGTATACAGCAACAAGGAGTGTCAAATGTTTTGACAATATCAAATATCTGCTGCCTAGCAGAGAAAGAAAAGGGTGCGACCCGGAAAAATTGCAATAAAATCAGTACACCAAATGTAACTGATTACTGCCGTAGTGAAAGAGAGAGCGAGAAGAGGTCGCCTCAAAATCCATCTCGTGACAGGGAAATGAGCAAAGGAAGCTGCATTTTTGCCAATGCGGCTGTCAATCTCTGTGTCCATGTGATATACGAGGTAGACCAAAAAAAAAAACACATGGAGAAGAGAACTAGATACAGAGGTGAAATTGATGAGGAAAACATGGAAAGAACTTGAGCGGATGGCACAGGACAAGAAGACTTGGCATATGTTGAAGGCCTATGCTCGTCGGGGAGCTAAAGTTTCATCTTTATTTTACATTTATTATTTTATAAATTAATAAAATAATTAATATTATGTATTATTATTTACTATTATTAAAATAATATTAATAAATTAATAAAGTAATATAGTAATAAATGATGTGATATACAATATGTAAAATGAACTAAAGATTGGTTTTGGCTTTAAGGACCATTTTCATTGCACACGGACAACTCCATCAATGCTCCGATCTCCTCCCTTAGATCCCAAGAGGATCTCATCATAGTGCACAAACTCCGTAGCACCGGAGGGGATCCCACTGTGTATACAGGAATCACACATTCTATAAATAGTTTTGTGGGGGTAGGCTTCCCTAATTTTTGCAAATTTAACCAGGGCAGCGACCAATTGGCCTACTCTTTACGATTTCAAACTGCTGAGGGATTGCACACGTTACCACCTATTTTTCTGCCCCGTATCCGAGAAGGTTAGTCATCCGATCTCACTGCTTTGCAAATGGGGGGGGGGGGGGGGGGGGGGGAAAGGGGGAAAGAGGTGGAGTATGACATAATTAGGATCAACCGATTCTGAAAAGAATTCCATCAAATATATTCCCTGTATTGGGAATCGAACCCAGTATCTTTAGAATTAGAGGCGGACGCCATACCTTAACCACCCCGACACCCCAAAAACTAAAGAAAAGAACCATTAATGAGTGTAACTCTGTCACTTATAAAATAACTGCCAATCATCTGCTGTAAGACAAATCGCCAATACATGTCGCCAGTGAGCCCCGAAAATCCAAGATTTTTAAAAGAAAAATAAAATGTTGCCTTAGTTTGGTGAGGCGCATCTTGTTCAACAAAGTCGGTTATATTAGGGCTCATGTTCAAATATAAAAGCCCTTCTGGTCTGAAATTTATATTGTGTAGAAAAATCCAAGACAAGGCCTTTAGAGCTGTCAAAAATATGAGGCTCGCCAAAGGGTCTACTTTTTTATAATACGTATTCAAGCTGGCATCTGAAAATATTCGCGGAACAAGGCGATATCCTTGACGCTGACTTAAACGTCAAAGGTAATTCCCCTGAACATCAAAGTAACACTATGTAGTCATTGATGTTGTATTGTGCAGGGCTGTAAGAGTTCAACTGAAGCTGTTAAAGGTCAGCTTAAACGTTTCGAGAACCGACAACGACAGTAGAACAGACCATTCCAAGATAAAATAGAAAATATGACCAAATAAATATCTGCACAAATTAAAAGCTTCATTATAGCAGACAAACTGGTATGTTTTTACACGATGAAGGGATGTAAAGCCCAAATTAAATTTTAAAAAAGCCCGTTAATTATTGGAGCAGTGTCGATCAGTGATGCCACAGCTGGGTATTTCTTACTAGATCTGGGTTTTTGGGCTTCCGTCTGGGTATCTGGGTAATTGTTTTCCAAATGTGCATTAATCTGGGTATATTTGACAATTGGCATTTACAATGTATGTATATTCTGTGCACTGAGCATTATACATTATATGTATATTATAATTAAATGTAAAACATTATGTGCTATATATTTTTTATTCCTCATCTCATCTCATAATCGGAACCTCTTCTACCCCGTGAAACGAGGTGTAGAGGGGACCCAAACAGCACAAGGCTCTTGGGCAAAACATGTAATCGGAGTGACTGGCAAACAGGTGATTAGCCCATTGTGCCCGAACTTGCACTAATCGCTATAAAACCACCCGACAATCGAGACGTCATACCAGCCAAAATGGACAGATCCTCATATACCCGAAGGTTTCGAGGGATATCCTTCCTCATCTGCACAAAGGCATTTATAGAGGAACACTCAAAACCCAAAGGTCTGAGGAAAAGAGCAAAATCTGGAACGAACACAGCAATCTGTCAGTTGTTTTGTAACTGGGAGGTCCCCACATAAAGTGGTGCACCACACACAGTCAGTCAAGACAGAAGGTCGCCATCATTCTATTTTTTATTCCACTTAAATTTAATTCTTGTTTTTAACCACATCAATGACGTTGTTTTTTTTACTCGTTTACATCAGCTATCTATTTCCTGTTATTCTGTTAATGGCTGTCATCTGCAATACTCGGTCATTTTTGCGATGTGTTATAAAGTCTTTTTTTTTACATTATTAGACTTAAGCAGATAAACAGCATATTGGGTTTTTTTTGGTTATTATAAGATTATAAAATGAGCGATGATGAAGGTACGCTTGGTAGTTGTAGCAGCATGACGATACACACGCCACCGCGTAAAAAGTGAAGCCATGGTATCAGTTGGCTTTTTGTGCGGAATGGCTAACAGACAGTGAACTGAAGGATTGGATAAAGCCGGACTCTGGTAACCGCTATGCTGCGATTTGTACGGTCTGTTCCTGTACATTAACTAATGCCAACAAAACAGCTTTATTGACACATAAAAGCACACAGAAGCACATGAAAAACTTCGAAGCCAAAAGCAAAACTCTGAACATTAACAAGTTTTTCATCAAACCAAAAGAGCCCTGTCTCCAAGACAAAATTGCTAAAGCGGAGATAGTGTTGTCGGCTTTCATGGCAGAATATAATACTCCGTTTTCGCAAGCTGATCATTTGATTGAATGTTGCAAGCAGATATTTCCAGACAGCACAATTACTCAAAATATGTCACTGAAGCGCACCAAGGCTGCCTATGTGATGCAGTACAGCATTGCTCATTTTGAGCGGCTTGAAGTTATAAACATTTGCAGAAATTAGAAATTTTCTATAATCGTTGATGAGAGTACTGATATTTCTACGAACCAGATGTTGGCAGTCGTTGTGCGATTCTGTGACACAAAAACAAAAAAAGTAGTTGATTCACTGTTAGACCTCATTGAGGTGAAGGATGGGACTGGTCTTGGCATGTTTACAGCTGTTAAGAAATTGTTGAGCACGCATGAAATCCCGCTAAGTAACGTCATTGGTTTTGCTGCAGACAACTGTGCCACTATGATGGGGACTGCAAGTGGTTTACAGGCACATCTGAAGAAAGAGATTCCACATGTCTTTGTTCTCGGCTGTGTTTGTCATTCATTTGCACTTTGTGCAAATGCTGCCAGCAACCACCTACCGTCTTGGCTTGAAATTTTCATAAAGAATGTCTGTTTTTATTTTTCGCGTAGTAGTAAAAGAAATCTCCAGTTCTTAATACAAGATGTAGTTCAGGCCCAGAAACATAAATTGTTGAAGCTGTGTGAAACACGCTGGCTGTCCCGTGAAGCAGTCATTGAGAGGATCCTTGAGCAATGGGATGCTCTGCACTTGTATTTCCAATCCGAAGCTTCAGTGGACCACGTCGACGGTGCGGGGCAAATCCTGCAGACGATGAACACTGTTAGCACGAAGCACATGCTTCTATTTGTCGGCTACTTACTGGGTAAAGTTAACGTCATGAGCATGGAATTCCAGTCCGAGAACTTCCGTCTTCACAAAGTGTACACGAGTGTAACAAGAGAGTATCGTTTTCTTCTCAGTATGTTTATTAGGCAGGAAGTATTGCAGCATGAGCATCGCACTCTTGCCGACATTGATCCTTCGAATGTACAGGTGCACAAGAAACTGAATTACATTGAGCTGGGTGGACGATGTGAAGCGCAGTTAATGCGACAACCGTTACGAGATAAAGAAGCCCAGTTTCGCAAGGATGCATTGGCATACCTGATTGAACTTTGTACTCATATACGACGCAGGTTCCCACTTGAACAAAACAGTGTTCTGGTGCAAATGTAGCTGTTGGATCCAAAGCAAGCTCTCGATATCAACAAACCTTCTGTCATTCCATTAGCAGCGCAGTTCTCAAAAGTTGTTTCAGAAGAGAGCCTTGATCGTCTGTCTGATCAATGGCGAGAACTGGCATCGTACCGAAAAGATCTTGGACATCTAGTGGATGAGGATCCGCCCGCATTCTGGGTGGCACTGCAACAAGTAACAGATGATAATAACCAGAAGAAATTTGATGTTTTGGCTGACATCATGTGCACGCTTATGGCACTACCTCACTCTTCAGCATGCGTCGAAAGAGTGTTTTCGAAGGTTAACTTAGTTAAAACTAAACAAACCAACAAGTTTTTGCGTGAAACAGTTTCCAATCGAATACTAGCCAAGCAAGCAGTTGCCAAAGACGGAGTTTGTCATAAGTTTAATCCTAGTACAAGCGTGGTTGAAGATGTGCGTGAAGGACGTTGTCGGCAGAGATATGCAAAGATTTTGGAACTTCACAATCAAGATTCCACGTTGTCAGTTCATGCATATGATCTTGACGAAGGAGAAGTTGTTGACATGGATGCCGAGTCTCTGACAAGTGACATTTTTCAACAGTAACAAGTTACAACTAACATTTTATATTTAATTTGAGGAACATTTTGTTAATGTAACTAATGTAAGTATATTACTGTTAAAATATCTCATTTTCAAGAGTTCATATATTGGGGTGTTATTAAAATCATTGTTATTTTGGTAATTAAAAAAAAGAAATGAAGAAATACATAAAAATTGGTAGTACGCAGATTATTTGTGCTAAAGATGCACATAAAAGATTATGTAAGCATCATCTATTCCGTGTATTTGAGGCATACAATATTCTGGGTATTTCTGGGTTTTTTTTAGAAGAGCATCTGGGTTGATCTCTAGAACTTGAGTGGCAACACTGGTGTCGATACCTGTTGCTGCCGTTCTAAGCGCTGAAGAATTAAATCTAGACGGAAACAGCTAGATTCAACACTGTCTGTGAAGTAAGACTGACAGATGAAAATGCTCAACTTCAGCAGACATGACGTTTAAGACTATATAAATGTAAACTGAAAGGTAGTGATGTTCAAATGTGAGCTAGAATGTTCCTTACGTAACTGTTTGTAACTATAAGAGATATAGACGTGACACATTACCTTATTTCACCGTCCTTATCATTCTTTTTGTAAGCTTTGTTGTCTTTAACAACTTCCCAGAAGTTGTGGATGCAAACTTCAGCTTTGTCAAATAGTTCGCCACTGATAGAACACACGTGCTGTGATCCGACTTGCCTGCCTTCCTGAGTGGAAGTAACATGAGCCACTTTTTCATTCCCTGCAACATTACACACAATTTATTTGTGCGGGTGCATGGAATAATAAATAATTCAGTATATTTAACCTATACCGGTACATTATTTCTGCCACACAGTAAAGGTAAAAATTTTAAAGTAAACATTAAGAATATAAACTAAATGAAATATCAGTATACTTATGTCGATTATGGGTCGTCCACATTTGAGGTCACGCAGTGGGAAAAAGGGGGGGGGGGGGGGGGGGGGGGGCGTTAAAATTTGTGAAGTTGTGTGACAATGGTGGGTGGTGGGGGGGGGGGGGTTGGAAAAATGTGACGTCACACAAAAATAGATGTCATACTCGCTTCTTACATGGTTAATGATTGCGAGTGCAAGTTCTCAGTATGTTGGTAACCGAGATGAAGGAGAATAATGCTAAAAACGGATTGGGGGGGGGGGGGGGGGGAAAAGATTTTGTTTAAAAAGGTAAGCAAAATAAGAACAGAAGCAAGCCAAAAATACAGCAAGTTAAGCAAGTACTGAAAGAAAAGAAGAGTTGATTTACCAAGATAAACGCCCCAATGACTGTAAATACCACGATCAAATTCAACCAGGTCTCCAGGTCGAAGACTTTTCAGAATTGTTTCGTTGTGGGTGCGATTGCTTAGATCAACTGCCATATCTGTGTGACTAACCTTCTTGCCTGTTAAATAAAATTGCAATGGTCATTCGTAAATGTTACAAGAAAGCCTCATATGTTCTTAGCAGATATGGATGTTGCATATTATACAGTAACATTTTGTCTACGTTTCTCCTTATTCTCAACCAAAAGTTCTCCATTGTAAAGTCGTGGCCTTAATACTACTATATTCTATCTCGTTCCCTTACAGTCTCGTTTCCTAACGCCAAGTTCACCATCACCCATGGCTTCACATGTGAGTCACGCAACGTCATCTATGCTATTATATGCAAACGTTGCACCATTACTTACATCGGCCAAACGGGCACACGACTGGGCGACCGATTCTGCAGACACCTCTACGACATCTCTCAGTTTAAATCCACACCTGTGGCCATCCACTTCAATGGCCCTGACCACCACGGTGCCACTGACATCCAGGTGACAGCAATCAGATCCTGTTCCTCGGACGCCAAAAGTCGGTTTCGCCAGGAACAACGCCTCATCCATCTTATGGGTTGCCTTAAACCACACGGCTTGAATACCCAACATTCTTTTGTCTGAGACGCCTTTCTCTATCTAGTCCCTATTGTATTATGACTGTCTACTTTGATGTGATCACCCACTTTTTTTTTTTTTTAAATTTTAAATTTTAAATTTTTATTTTATTTTATTTTATTTTTCATTTTTTCATTTATTTATTTATTTATTTTTTATTTATTTTTTTTTTTAAATTTTATTTTCATTTATTTATTTATTTATTTTTTTTTTCTTTTTCTTTCTTTATTTTTAAAATCGCTTTTCCCTCACTTTATATATTTTAATATTAATTAATTAATTATTTTTTTTCCTCACTCTTTTCCGGTCCTTGTTTTCATTATTTCTTATGTTTTGTTTTTAATGTACTATCGACTTCTGCTTTCCGGTTTAGTGGCAGCCATCTTGCTTCACCATGTGACTGGACATAAGGGAGTTGTTTTTCTCTTATTTTTATAGTTTCATGTTCTCTACTTAATTCTCATTTTCTTTCCCTCCTGTCTCTTGTTTGTCTGTCCCTGACGAAGGCCTTGTGGCCGCAACGTAGGTTTTTCTTGTCCTTTCTCCTTGTAAGACGTATTACTATTTGTGTGTGTGTGTTTTTTTCCCCCATTTAACTATATTCTATCTCCACTTTTCGCTAAAATTGACGTCATAAATCGACATATAATAATCTATCATCCTACATAATATCTTTCAGTTACAAGTTTGGACAATCACGCCAAATTTCATTTTAATGTTATTTATCTTTCTTTTCAAAATATTTATAAAAAACTGAACGTTTTTCTCAAAACAAGCTAAAGTGGAGATGGAATAAACCAAAACTAAAGTGACGAAGTGTTTCCGCATTTGTATAACATCACAACACGATATTAAAATCATTCATTCATTAATTTTCTATTCGCTCTTTATGAAGCATAGTGCCACTAACCGTGCAGTTTCCAGGGCAGAAATAATATGGCTACTGCTCCATGAGGCATGTCGTACAAGTTGACTGATATGAGGTTATGTATAGGACTGGCAACCTTATCACGTAAAACCCATTGCTATAGAAACCAACAATGCATGAACACGAGAATGTTTAGTCCAGGCTTCCAGCAAGGTGACCATCTGCAGTGGTAGGAAGATAATAACGTCTGTTTAATATGGCTGTGCAAAAAGCTATCAGAAATATCGACGATCAGACAGCAAAATAAAACTTAACATTTCCGAAGTGACTTGTCTTTTTCTTGACGTGGCACGAGAGCTAGCATGTCTTCATGACTCCGACAGCCATGACATACAGTGGCTTTTAAAAAAAAAAAAAATTTGTCTCGTTTGGGCGAGGCGCTCCGTTCAACTCCGACACAGGTTCGTTGGTTATATTAGGGCGCATGTCCAAATATAAAAGCCCGTATGGTCTGATTATGAGTTACCTGACTTCTTGGAACTGTGTTGTGTGTAATAGCACACCTTGGAACTGTGTTGTATGTAATAGCACACCTTGGAACTGTGTTGTGTGTGTAAGTAATAGCACACATTGGAACTGTGTTGTGTGTAAGTAATAGCACACTTTGGAACTGTGTTGCGTGGGTAACAGCACATCTTTTTTGTGATCTGCTCTTCATGACGGCAGGTCTGATATCCGTAGTGAAATTGACAGAGATACAACGGTAAAATTCCTCCAAGGATAACATTTAAGGATAAAAACATAATGCGTAGGCTGCTGATGTACATGATCGCCTAGACCGCGGGTCATCACCCTCCATAAATTTGACTTGCTAGACCGGAGGGGAACGGAGGATCAAAAAGGAAAAAAATATGACTGGAAAGGCTAAAGAGACGCAATTGGGGGGGGGGGGGGGGGGGGGGGGGGGGAAATGGATGAAAGTAAAAAAAAAATTCAAGTCCCCCAAATTGACACGAGGTACGGAATTGGACGTTTTGCGATACCAAGCGCTTGATTTGAATTTGAGCGGAAGAACGCAGATGTCTGAAAAAAAATTACAAAAAATTAAAAAGTAAATTTTTCTTAATATTAATGTTAGGAATATAAAAATTAGCTGGCCAGATGGCCTATTCTGAGCAGTGAACGAATATGGTTTTAATTTTACAGACGGATAGATAATATTGAAAATAATGACAAAAGACAGTGTAGTTTACATCAGCCACAGACTGCATTGAATCTAACATATCGTTATTTGCACACAAAAACACGACCTTGGGGACGCAGATGTTCAAATTTACTTGGCATAGAAGTGAAGGGACATTGGTGGTAGCTGTGTCTAAATATAACTTTTTACAACAAAAATTTGAAGGGGAGAGAACGGTTGGGTCAAAAATCGAGCACAATTTTGTAGAAACACAAGTAGAGACGGACAGACTAACAGATAACCATCCATACGTGACTGAAGCTTGACTGAAATGACTTTAGTGAGGAAATTTGAAATTAAAAATAAACCTCGGCAGTGATTGGCCACAGACAATCATATCATTAGCGCTCAGAGCGCATTTGGGGTCATTCTTCAATAATTGTTCAGTGTTAGACACAGATTTTAAAGTGTGGTGTTTTCCCATATGAAAGACAGTGAGTTAAATTTAGGGACGCCATCCTATAGCCAGCAGCTCAGCTGAGTTTTGCTAGCACTTCTGTGTTAATTATTCATAATCTGGTAAGATTGAAATTATTTCTTTATATATTTTGAATATTGTTTCATGTTCGAGTGATTTGATACTGCCATATCATAATCTAGCCTTACAAACAAGTAGGGATTTTGCTCTAGACCCCCCGCCCAAGTCAGGGTCTAGGGACTAACAATGTACCTAAACACCAGCAAGGATTATGCAAGACCGATCAAGAGTTGAGAATAAGGAAACATATTACCTATCCTCTTTTAGGGTAGAAAACTAATAATTATTTTTCAGAATCTATAGTCTGGGAGGATCTATCGGATGTAAACCCACCATGGTAACTGTGCTGTTTGGTCAGAGAGATCTGACCTGTCTGTATAATGTGGTTGTTGTGTCAGTGTGGTGTCCAGACGTGGGTAGAGAATAGATTTTGACACATGGCCCATACTTTGATTGCAGAGCTGCGAGTTTCTGTCGTCCACGAAGAAGTATCTATTCGGGTGGTGATTTACACAAGTGTATCTGTGCAGTCCTTGTGACAGAGACCACCATTAGTGCCCGCCAGCACGGAGAGGTGGGACCGCCTGATTTCAGCACCAGAGCTACAAATACCAGATGAGTGAGCCTCTGGTCTGCTGGATATTCACCAACCCCATTTAGTTGCAGATACCCCATAAAAATTCCCACCATTTTCTGGACACTATGTAGTCAATATAGACAGGTGTGATGAGACCACCCCAACAGCACAGACAATAAATATCCTCCCTAGTAGCTGACTACCAGAACATTTTAATAAAACTAACTATTCTAGTACTTAAATATGTACACTTTTGCATTTATTATGTAACATTCCATGCATAATTTTCATAAATTTTAAATCCTTCTTTTTTAAAACAAGTTCTGGTCAAAATAAAACTTGATCCAGAACAAATAAATGTAATATAATTATATCAAAAACTTTACACACGTGAGTTAGTTCAGTGTATTGTAACACTTGTTAATCTTATTAGTCTTGTTAAATATCTATGGGTATATTTATAACTATCACACCACAGTACACATCATAACCCTAGACACTTTACGCAGCTACATTCATAAAAAAAAAAAATTAAGTGTGAGGTCGTAGTGGTAGCAAGAAAGGCCTTCTGACAATTCTCAATTACATTTTATCTCAGGAGCCTTCACAGCTGGCCTCATACAATTTACATGTAGTACCATCATCATCATACAAAACCATCAATACCACTACATATATTGGGGTCTTGTCCAGGGATAATTAGCCCAACAGTAATATTAAGATCTCCTGGTGGGAGAAATAAAAGTAGGGAAATAAATTGTAAAATTTCCTTTAAAATTAAAAGTGTCCCTGCAGATAAAAGTTGGTGAATCTTCACAGCCAGTAATAATTAATTAGTTAACTGGTTAGTTAGAATTAGTTAGACTATAGTAATTAGAAGTACTTAGTGTATTTACTGGTTAGAGATTTAGCTTATATATTATTATATTGTCTAAAAAGTATGGCTGAGCTAGCAAAGTTTAGATCAGCTGCTGTGCTCACTGCGAAGGAGATGGGGATGGATGGTCAAATTTTAATTCAATACGTAACGACTGAATGTGATAAATATATTGAAAGGGAAGATAGAAAGGTAGCTGAAGAGAAGAGGTTACAAATTGAGGCTGATAGAGAAATTAAGAGGCTGCAGATTGAGGCAGAAGAAAAACGACAGCAAAGGGAGGCAGAAGAAAAACGACAGCAAAGGGAGGCAGAAGATAAAAAGGCCGAAAGGGAGGCAGAGGAAAAAAGGTTGACTGCCGAAAGGGAGGCAGAAGATAAAAAGGCCGAAAGGGAGGCAGAGGAAAAAAGGTTGACTGCCGAAAGGGAGGCTGAAGATAGAAGGTTGCAGAGGGAGCACGAATTACGACTAAGGGAGCTGGAATTACAAGGCCCGGCCCCTGAAAATGGTGCCAGCCCTTTTGCCTCAGATGCTACGCCCAGTATGGGAGCCTCAAACTCAGCTATGGGGTTTCATTTAGACCATTTTGTTGAGAAAGACGATGACATAGAGGGGTACCTGGGACGTTTTGAGTTATTAGCTACTACATATGGGTTAGAGAGAGAGAGGTGGAGTTTAAAGCTATCACAGGGATTGAGGGGTGCTTCTTATGAAGTATTTGCCAAAATGAACAGGGAAGACCAAGACAATTATGACATGTTAAAGCAGGCTTTGTTATTAAGGTACGAGAAGAATGGTGAATTTTATCGTAAGAGATTTAGAAATGCCAAACTGTTGTCTGGGGAGACATACCACCAATTCTCTGCCAGACTAGAAACCTATTTGGAGAAATGGACGGCTCTGGGGAAGACCCAAGATCTTAAAGAAATGATCATGATTGAGCAATTGAGAGAGTCCATGGCTCCAGACATGAGAAAATTTCTCATGGAACAAGGTGCAGAGAAGTTGGGGGAAATTTTAAATGTTGCTGAGAGGTATCAGGCAGCCCAGGCAGAGGTAAGTGGTGCTAAGAAGAAGCACATAGACAATTTTAAAGCTCCACAGCAATTTAATAAATTTGATAATAGAGAGCAGGGAAATAAAGGTAGGACAAATTTTGAGCGGCCAAGAAATGACTATCGCGACAGAAACTCACAGTTCAATGACCAAAAGTTCAATGAAAGAAAACCGTTGAACCAAGGAAAAAAGATGGTGTAAATGGTGCAAGAAGGATAACCATAACACCGAATTTTGTAGAAGGAAACCTTCAAACATTGCTGCAATGAAGTCGGGGACGCAAAGATTAAAGGTTAATCCTAAGGGACAACAGGAACCTTATCACCCCCCAGTTTGTGAGGATGTTATTTGTAATGGGGTCACCATAAGGTGCCTTTATGATACAGGTTTGGATTATGATTCAGTTGTGAAGTCTAGCCTAGTGGACCCAAGTCAGTATACCACAGAAACAGTGGAAATACAAGGGGCGACTAAGGACATACCACTCATGACACTTCCCATCGCAAGGATAACGGTGAAAACTCGCTATGTGGAAGGAGAAATCAGAGCAGCAGTGATAGATGAACCAATCTACCCTCTGATATTGGGGTGTAGATACGTCTTCTTGGGGAATCCCGAGAAACCTGTGATCATGGCGACAGTGCAGACCAGGTCACAGAAGAAGGAGGAAGAAGGTGAACCTATAAACGCTCATCCAGAGGAGATGAGGAAGGCGCAGGCTGAGGATAGGACACTCAAGCCCTGTTTTAAAAAATTGCCCAAATGCCACACACCTCCGAGCAAGGGGGAATATTTCATGAAGAATAAATTATTATACAGGAAGACAGGAACTAGATCCACTGGTCACGGACAGTTAGTTCTTCCCAAGAGATATAGGGCAAATTTGATAAGGAGCTTACATGTTGGAAAAGATGGTGACCATGAGAAAGTCGGTACCATCTGCCAAAAGATTGCTCTAAAATACTATTGGCCCGACGTAAATGTCGATGTTGAAAACTTTGTAGAAGCATGTGGCGTATTTCATGAGGGAACACCCACAAAGGGAAAATATGTGCAGGACCTAGAACCGCCACGGGGCAACTTTAGGCCTGAAAGGAAAACTAATTATACACGGGTAGACAAAGTGGAATGGGAGCCCCCTTTTCACACCCAGTCTTCACTTGAATGGATTAACATGGCCGCTATGCGAAGAGTACAAAGAAGAAATTTAACCCAGGATAGGATGACAATCCCTCGGTCAGACTTATATAAACTGGAGGAACAGACAAGAGAGCGAAGATCTCTCATAAACAATCTTAAGTGGGGAGACAAACCCCAGAGAAAAATTGGTAGTGGTCGATTTGTGAGTGATGATTCTAGGAAGAAAAGTCCTCATTATAAAGCTTCTAATGGACGGGACCAGATGAGTTCCATGAAAAATAAGTATGATAAATTAAAGATCCAGATGTAACTTTATTAAGGACCTGGACAGATGAGAAGGCGGAAGAGACTGTTACCTCATCGTATCAATATGTGAACGAACTGACCACTCGTTTGAAAGCTGGATGGAAACTGGCAAATGATAATTTGAAGCAAGCCAGGAAGAAACATGCAGCATATTTTAATAGGAAGGCAAAGGACAGGGAACTGGCAGTCGGAGAGAAGGTGCTGCTTCTACTACCGGGAAGCCAGAATAAATTACAAATTGGTTGGCAAGGTCCATATACGGTTCTAGAGAAGGTGTCTAGAACAAACTATAAAATTGACAAAAAGGGGAAGGAAAAAGTTTATCATGTAAACCTGTTAAAGAAGTATCTGGACAGACCACTCCAGGAAAGCACCCCCTTATTGACCTTGGCTATTGCAACCCAGATGCAAAAAGAACCACTCACCTCACATGAATACCCATTACATCCTTGTGAAACAGCAGCACAGGTAAAAGTCAGTAAGCACCTGACTAAAAACCAGAGGGAGAGAGTTCAACAAGTTCTGAGGAACATACAGATGTATTAACAGATAAACCAGGCCATACAAATTTGCTACAGTATGACATGAAACTGGTAGACTCAAACCCAATCTGTATGAGAGCCTATTCTATTCCGTTCGCGAAGGAGAAGGCATTAAAGGAAGAAATAGATTATTTATTGAAGGAGGGGATTATTTCGCACAGTGAATCATCTTTTAGTTCTAGTGTCGTTTTGTTGAGGAAACCGTCTGGGGAACACAGACTGTGCATAGATTACAGGAAACTGAATGCTGTCACAGAAGGACAAGTGGATCCATTACCAGACACAAAACAGCTATTTGCCAGACTGAACAAGGCAAAATACTTTTCAAAGGTGGATCTTAGTAAAGGCTATTACCAGATCCCAGTGAAGCCTGAAGTGAGACCTTATTTGGCTTTTAGCACTTCGGATGGACATTATGAATTCAATATGCTACCATTCGGACTGAAAAATGCTCCGAGTGTGTTTTCAAGGATGATGCGAAAATTGTTGGACCCCCTGAATAACCCATGTATCACAAATTTCATGGATGATATTCTCGTCACCACCGAGACATTTGAAGAACACATTGAAGCTCTGGAGATGTTGTTTGATAGACTTCGGGAGGCGAACTTAACTGCTAGGCCAACAAAATGTTGTATTGGATGCAAAGAGTTGGAATTCTTGGGACACACTGTATATCAGGGTAATATGACCCCTGATCCTAAGAACTTGGAAAAACTGCAGAGAGCACCTAGGCCGCAAACCAAAAAGGACGTGCGATCATTCGTGTCGTTATGCGGATTTTATCAGAAATACATCAAAAATTTTAACGCCATTTGTGCTCCTCTGACTGATCTGACTCGCAAGGGACTTCCAGATAAAATTATTTGGACTGCACAATGTGAATTAGCGTTCCAAGAGTTAAAGGAAAAACTCACTAGCAAGCCTATTCTCAAACTGCCTGATTTGACACAGGACTTTGTCTTAAGAACCGATGCAAGTAATGTGGGACTAGGAGGGGCTTTGTTGCAAAGATCATCTTCACCTGATGGGGAACTTAAACCAGTCGCTTATGCAAGCCGCAAATTGAATAAGGCGGAACAAGGATACTCCACAAGCGAAAAAGAATGTTTAGCATTAATCTGGGCAATAAAGAAGTTTCAAATCTATCTGTATGGTAGGACATTTGTGGTGGAGACGGATCATCAGCCTCTCGTGTTCTTGTCTCAGGCTAAGCATGAAAACGCAAGATTGCTGAGGTGGTCTTTATTGCTTCAACCTTATCAGTTTAGTATCCAATATATCCCAGGCAAATTGAATGTCGGTGCAGATTTCCTCAGTCGGCACCCCTGTGATCAAAATTAGAGTAATGGCAGACGTGAGGAGTAATTTTACCTATGTGTATCGCTGGTTTTGGAACTTGCCATAGGCATGTTTTCAGGTGGGGAGATGTGTAGTGAAATTGACAGAGATACAACGGTAAAATTCCTCCAAGGATAACATTTAAGGATAAAAACATAATGCGTAGGCTGCTGATGTACATGATCGCCTAGACCGCGGGTCATCACCCTCCATAAATTTGACTTGCTAGACCGGAGGGGAACGGAGGATCAAAAAGGAAAAAAATATGACTGGAAAGGCTAAAGAGACGCAATTGGGGGGGGGGGGGGGGGAGGGGGGGAAAGAAAAAAAAAATCAAGTCCCCCAAATTGACACGAGGTACGGAATTGGACGTTTTGCGATACCAAGCGCTTGATTTGAATTTGAGCGGAAGAACGCAGATGTCTGAAAAAAAATTACAAAAATTAAAAAGTAAATTTTTCTTAATATTAATGTTAGGAATATAAAAATTAGCTGGCCAGATGGCCTATTCTGAGCAGTGAACGAATATGGTTTTAATTTTACAGACGGATAGATAATATTGAAAATAATGACAAAAGACAGTGTAGTTTACATCAGCCACAGACTGCATTGAATCTAACATATCGTTATTTGCACACAAAAACACGACCTTGGGGACGCAGATGTTCAAATTTACTTGGCATAGAAGTGAAGGGACATTGGTGGTAGCTGTGTCTAAATATAACTTTTTACAACAAAAATTTGAAGGGGAGAGAACGGTTGGGTCAAAAATCGAGCACAATTTTGTAGAAACACAAGTAGAGACGGACAGACTAACAGATAACCATCCATACGTGACTGAAGCTTGACTGAAATGACTTTAGTGAGGAAATTTGAAATTAAAAAATAAACCTCGGCAGTGATTGGCCACAGACAATCATATCATTAGCGCTCAGAGCGCATTTGGGGTCATTCTTCAATAATTGTTCAGTGTTAGACACAGATTTTAAAGTGTGGTGTTTTCCCATATGAAAGACAGTGAGTTAAATTTAGGGACGCCATCCTATAGCCAGCAGCTCAGCTGAGTTTTGCTAGCACTTCTGTGTTAATTATTCATAATCTGGTAAGATTGAAATTATTTCTTTATATATTTTGAATATTGTTTCATGTTCGAGTGATTTGATACTGCCATATCATAATCTAGCCTTACAAACAAGTAGGGATTTTGCTCTAGACCCCCCCGCCCAAGTCAGGGTCTAGGGACTAACAATGTACCTAAACACCAGCAAGGATTATGCAAGACCGATCAAGAGTTGAGAATAAGGAAACATATTACCTATCCTCTTTTAGGGTAGAAAACTAATAATTATTTTTCAGAATCTATAGTCTGGGAGGATCTATCGGATGTAAACCCACCATGGTAACTGTGCTGTTTGGTCAGAGAGATCTGACCTGTCTGTATAATGTGGTTGTTGTGTCAGTGTGGTGTCCAGACGTGGGTAGAGAATAGATTTTGACACATGGCCCATACTTTGATTGCAGAGCTGCGAGTTTCTGTCGTCCACGAAGAAGTATCTATTCGGGTGGTGATTTACACAAGTGTATCTGTGCAGTCCTTGTGACAGAGACCACCATTAGTGCCCGCCAGCACGGAGAGGTGGGACCGCCTGAATTCAGCACCAGAGCTACAAATACCAGATGAGTGAGCCTCTGGTCTGCTGGATATTCACCAACCCCATTTAGTTGCAGATACCCCATAAAAATTCCCACCATTTTCTGGACACTATGTAGTCAATATAGACAGGTGTGATGAGACCACCCCAACAGCACAGACAATAAATATCCTCCCTAGTAGCTGACTACCAGAACATTTTAATAAAACTAACTATTCTAGTACTTGAATATGTACACTTTTGCATTTATTATGTAACATTCCATGCATAATTTTCATAAATTTTAAATCCTTCTTTTTTAAAACAAGTTCTGGTCAAAATAAAACTTGATCCAGAACAAATAAATGTAATATAATTATATCAAAAACTTTACACACGTGAGTTAGTTCAGTGTATTGTAACACTTGTTAATCTTATTAGTCTTGTTAAATATCTATGGGTATATTTATAACTATCACACCACAGTACACATCATAACCCTAGACACTTTACGCAGCTACATTCATAAAAAAAAAATTAAGTGTGAGGTCGTAGTGGTAGCAAGAAAGGCCTTCTGACAATTCTCAATTACATTTTACCTCAGGAGCCTTCACAGCTGGCCTCATACAATTTACATGTAGTACCATCATCATCATACAAAACCATCAATACCACTACCACCTGCGTCTTCAGTAAATGGTGCTGTGACTGACATTAACGTTTACAGTTTGTCTCAGCTGACATCTTAGAGTGGAACAGTCACTGTTCGATGGCGCAAGGCTGACAACAAGAGGTACCGGTCATCATGTCTAATGGTGCATCAAGGGCGACCTGGCCGGTGGCGATCCTCCACACTTCCTGTGGGCTGAAATCTCTCCAAAATTCTTTGGATAGTAGAGTGTGACACTTCAAGCCGTCTAGCAACCTCACGGACAGATACACCACTTTCAACCCACGCTATAGCCCTCATTCTTTGTAAGGTGTCAAGACTTCTTCCCGGTGGCATGATTTTTGCAAGTGATGAAACTATCCCAAGTCTGCTGATTGTAAAACAAATTAAGAGTGAACTCTGTTCACGAAAAGTCGCCTTTGCACGTGGAATGTCAATCAGCACGATTACTTCACCTGTTTGGTTGTACGGAAGTTTGAAAAAACAGATTAAAAATGTGAATTTATGGTCAGCAAACCAAATTGCACATGGTCACCATGGTTGTCGGTGAGTTGTTTTTATGCTTAACGTGCATAGAGGACTGTCAGAGGAAGATATTGCACCCATTTTTACTAAAAACTTCCTTCATTTAATCATTCTATGCGCTTATATAAAAGTGTATTGAAAATAATAGGGTGGCCCTTGACTTTTGACGAGTAGTATATATATATATATATATATATATATATATATATATATATATATATATATATATATATATATATATATATATATATATATATATATATATATATATATATATATATATATGATGGGGCCGGGAAGACACCCCTGAGGCCCCACCCCCACTTCAGTTCAAGGCATGTTTTTCGCCCAGATTATTTTCGATGTGCGCGAAGCATTCTGGGGTTGTGAAAAGTCTGAAGTAGAAGATATGTAATGAGGCCATAATAAAGCCTACATATAGTTGTGGTGTATAGTTGTGAGTCATATTTGATATTCGTGTGTTATATTAAATAGCTGTAGGTTTTATTTGTGTTTTCGCTATTCCTAAAGCGATAATCGCGTGTGATATTTAAGTAGCCAAGATTAATACGCCTAGCGC
The DNA here is from genome assembly GCA_024509875.1 of Oreohelix idahoensis. Lineage (NCBI taxonomy): Eukaryota > Metazoa > Mollusca > Gastropoda > Stylommatophora > Oreohelicidae > Oreohelix > Oreohelix idahoensis. The sequence continues at coordinate 209,879 of JAMPIV010005349.1, forward strand.
GCAGTAAAGTGAGTGATTAGCCTAGTGCCTATAAAAAGAAATAGCGAACCAGCAGCAGCCCTTTTTAAGTATCAGTCCAGACAAGAGAGAACGAAACGAGGCGCCCTGTGTACCCACACAGAAGAACACAAAGACATGACACATTAGCATCGGGCACTGTTGGGTGTTTTGTTTTGTTTAGTTTTGTTCCGTTATGTTTGCTAGTTTATTTGTTTAATGTTTGCTTTGTCACTGAATGGGTTGTAAAAATAAATACAGCCCCTGCCTCAGAATAAGAGTTTTTATGGTAGGGTGGGCGAGATGATGATGCCCACCCCCACTTCAGTTCAAGGCATGTTTTTCGCCCAGATTATTTTCGATGTGCGCGAAGCATTCTGGGGTTGTGAAAAGTCTGAAGTAGAAGATATGTTAGTTTTGTTCCGTTATGTTTGCTAGTTTATTTGTTTAATGTTTGCTTTGTCACTAAATGGGTTGTAAAAATAAATACAGCCCCTGCCTCAGAATAAGAGTTTTTATTGTTGTTCGGGTCGGCGCGAGTGTGAAAAGAGAGTGATCACATATCACAATATAATCATCATCATCATCTCGCCCACCCTACCACACACATATATATATATATATATATATATATATATATATATATATATATATATATATATATATATATATATATATATATATATATATATATATATATATCTTCTTCGATCCTTAACCACCGACCGTCAAAGCAGTCAGTGGCCATCACGCCTAGTGGCGTCTTGTAGGGCAACAACAAATTGATTCCACTTTGCACGGTCGGTGGCCATCCTTCGTACAGTGCCCCAACTCTGGTTCATTCTTTGCATCTCAGCCTCCACAGTCCTCCGCCAAGTTGTTTTTGGTCGGCCTCTCTTTCGCTTTCCTTCAGGGGTCCAAAGCATAGCTGTTCTTGTGATGGCATCGGGGTCTCTTCTGAGGACATGACCAACCCAGCTCCAGCGTCTGCCAGCTATGATGGTCTGCATGTCCTCTTGCTTGCTACGCGTAAGCAGATCTTGGTTGGTGATGGTATTCGGCCAAAAGATTCGGTGAACTTTTCCTAGGCATGTTGTGTGAAAAGAGGACAACTTTGACATCTCCTTCTCCGCGACCCCCCAGCATTCCGCACCATAGAGAAGCACAGAAAGCACGCAACTCTGGTATAATCTTAATTTTGTGCTTGTGCTGTATTGAGAGGACTTCCAGATGTTATTTAGGCTAAAGAAGGCGGTTCTTGCCTATATATATATATATATATATATATATATATATATATATATATATATATATATAATATATATATATATATATATATATATATATATATATATATATATATATATATATATATATATATATATATATATATATATGCTACGTCAATCTGTTACTCATCGAGACGATGCCTTAGGTTGATATTTTTGTTGAGATCTCATTTTGCATTCCACTGTAGGCTTCTACTGCAGCATTCCACTGTTGGATTCTACTGCAGCATTCCACTGTAGGATTCTACAGCAGCATTCCACTGTTGGATTCTAATGCAGCATTCCACTGTAGGATTCTACTGTTGCATTCCACTGTAGGATTCTACTGCAGCATTCCACTGAAGGATTCTACTGCAGCATTCCACTATAGGATTCTACTGTTGCATTCCACTATATGATTCTACTGTTGCATTCCACTGTAGGCTTCTACTGCAGCATTCCACTGTAGGATTCTACTGTTGCATTTCCCTGTATGATTCTACTGTTGTATTCCACTGGAGGATTCTACTGTTGTATTCCACTGTAGGATTTTACTGTTGCATTCCACTGTAGGATTCGACTGCAGCATTTCACTCTAGGATTTTACTGCGGCATTCTACTCTTGGTTTCTACTGTTGCATTCACTGTAGGATTCTACTGTTGCATTTCACTGTAAGAATCTACTGTTGCATATCACTGTAGGATTCTACTGCAGCATTCTACTGTAGGGTTCAACTGTTGCATTTCATTGTAGCACTCGTTGGTTTAATTGTTGGTCAGTCGCGCTTGCTCTTTCCTTCTGTGCCACATGGGTGAGCTGCATGCTTGTAAATAGTCTAATAGTTAGATCGTTAGATCTTACCTCTGACATGTTTAGTAAGCAGTTTTTACCTTACACTGTTTACTTGCAACATTCCACACCATAAAGTTCTTTACATTAAAATATTCCATTCTTAGCTGTAGTCACATCCCATTCTTATTGCTGGGTATCTTTAATTGCCTAGATACTTGACATATTCTTGTTGGGGCTTTGAAAAGCTTCCTCTGCTTTTTTGTGTGTTTTTATTTCTCCTAATCCAACGTGCGATGGCGTGCGTGCTGTTATATTGAACCAACGTCTACTGCATAAATATAAGTTAGCCAAAATATTTCCTTCGTTATAAATGCCCTGCTACGTTTTCACGAGTTCTTTAGTGCTTGAATTGCCGACAACGATTCTGTTAAAATAATCAGTTGCTTGGGAGATTTGTTACAGACGACGTCTAGTGCCTTAAGCATGGCCACAACCAGCGATATAAAATAGGTGTGTTTTCTGTGATGCTATAGTTTTGCTCATTTTCCATCTTCTTTCTTCTTCTTCTTTGATCCATAACCACCAACCGTCAAAGCAGTCAGCGGCCATCACGCCTGGTAGCGTCTTGTAGGGCAGCAATAAATTGATTCCACTTTGCTCGGTCGGCGGCCATCTTTCGTACAGTGCCCCAACTCTGGTTCATTTTTTGCATCTCAGCTTCCTTAGTTCTCCGCCAAGTTGGTTTTTTCCATATTGCACCTTTATTCCTAATGCTTCAACTTCTTAGTTGGAACCTCCAGTGGATACTCTGATACTATTCCTCGTTATTGGTTTTTTACATACCAGAAATCACGTGCTAAGGATGCTAATGATATAAACCACCGATGAGTGCATCTGTCTCATTGATGAAATGCCTGCTCTACATCTGCTTCACGAGTACCCCACATATGAGTAGCGCAGCAAGCGCGTGTGACCGTCACCGTACCAATGCAGAACAAACTTTATGAAGATGTCAGTAAACTGACTGCAACCACTGCTTTCTTCAATGTGTATTCAAGCTGACATCTTAGGTTGTCACAGAGTAAGAAATCAATGCAACAAAATAAGAATTATGGGATATGAGGAGGACATAATCTTAACAAGTGATTGTTATGTATCACGTTTCAGTTCCTAGTATAGTGTAGGCTTCCAATTAGTTTAAACCAAGCCTTCGTCTGTTGCGTGGGTTGTCACCAAGGTTGCCACTCAAGTTCTAGAGAAAAACCCAGATTTTCTTCTTAAAAAACCCAGAAATACCCAGATTATTTTATGCCTCAAATACACGGGATAGACGATGCTTACACAATCTTTTAGTGCAACTTTAGCACACATAAGCTGTGTGCTACCAATTTTTATTTATTTCTTCATTTTTATTTTATTTTTTATTACCAAAAATTCACAATTATATAAAAATGATTTTATTAACCCCCCAATATATGAACTCTTGAAAATGAGATATTTTAACAGTAACATACTTACAGTAGTTACATTAACAAAATGTTCCTCAAATCAAATATAAAATATAAGTTGTAACTTGTTACTGTTGAAAATTGTCACTTGTCAGCGACTCGGCATCCATGTCGACAACTTCTCCTTCGTCAAGATCATATGCATGAATTGACAACGTGGAATCTTGATTGTGGAGATCCAAAATCTTTGCATATCTCTGCCGACAACGTCCTTCACGCACATCTTCAACCACGCTTTTACTAGGATTAAACTTATGACAAACTCCATCTTTGACAACTGCTTGCTTGGCTAGTATTCGATTGGAAACTGTTTCACACAAAAGCTTGTTACGCTTCAGTGACATTTTTTGAGCAATTGTGCTGTCTGGAAACATCTGCTTGCACATTCAATCAAATGATCAGCTTGCGAAAACGGAGTATTATGCTCTGCCATTAAAGCCGACAACAGTATCTCCGCTTTAGCAATTTTGTCTTGGAGACAGGGCTCTTTTGGTTTGATGAACAACTTGTTAATGTTCAGAGTTTTGCTTTTGGCTTCGAAGTTTTTCATGTGCTTCTGTGTGCTTTTATGTGTCAATAAAGCTGTTTTGTTAGCATCAGTTAATGTACAGGAACAGACCGTACAAATCGCAGCATAGCGATTGATAGAGTCCGGCTTTATCCAATCTTTCAGTTCGCTGTCTGTTACCCATTCCTCACAAAAAGCCTGATGGTACCATGGCTTCACTTTTTTACGCGGTGGCGTGTGTGTCGTCATGCTGCTACAACTACCTAGCTTACCTTCATCATCGCTCATTTTATAATCTTATAATAAAAAAATAAAATAAAAAAATGCTGTTTATATGCTTAATTCTAAAATTTAAAAAGAATACTTTAAAACACATCGCAAAAATGACTGAGTATTGTAGATGACAGCCATTAACAGAATAACTGGAAATAGATAGCTGATGTAAACGAGTCAAAAAAACAATGTCGTTGATGTGGTTAAAAACAAGAATTAAATTTAAGTGGAATAAAAATTATAAAGCACAAAATTTTTTACATTTAATTATAATATACATATAATGTATAATGTTCAGTGCACAGAATATACATACATTGTAAATGTCAATTGTCAAATATACCCAGATTAATGCAGATTAAAAAAAAAAATTACCCAGATACCCAGACGGAAGCCCAAAAACCCAGATCTAGTAAACAATACCCAGCTGTGGCAACACTGGTTGTCACATTATACCAATCTTCTTTATCCTCTTTGCTGGAGAGCACTCTCATCTTGGATGGTCGATTTCAAAAACTGAATATAGATTTCTGATTTACTTGACATTTTTGTTGCTATCTAAAATTATTACAGAATTTGTTTTGTCGAAAAGCTTGCATTCTTCTGTCAAATGTCTGTCTATGGCCTCCTTCAATCTCTCAAGGATGATCCTGTTTAATATAACCGTATGTGTTTATCTCATACAGATCGTGTTCTGTCCCAGGCTTCTCTCGTCACAATATGGTTTCTCTTTCAAATGGGTTGATGGAAACCATTCTGTCTGTCTGCTCTTCTCTTGGAACCGGGTGGACTTGGAGGACATGTGGTCCTGTTTACCATTCCTTCTCACAAGATTACTGAAGAATCTTAACAAGAATTTACCGAACCACAAAAAAAGAAGCATACCCCATAAGTGCTGATATCACGAAGGGAGACCAAGAAAGTGCTACTAAGAAGAAATCTAATACAGCATCAGCATATATTATTTCTTACCATCAAATCATTTAAAACAGTGGTTCCCAATCTGTGTTCCGCGGACCACTTATGGTCCGTGGCGCATTATCAGGTGGTCCGCGGCTGCGTTATCGATTTGGTTTTAAGTGCTTTGATTTTGCTTTCATCCTCACTACGTTTTTAGCGCTATAAAAACAAAACACAGAACCGTTTGCAATTAGAACCAGCTTTGGGACTGCCTTTAACGTCTATGAAAACTAATATTGAAGCGAAATGCAAGCACAATATTCCCATTAAATATTTTGTAATTTTAACCACTGAATTATATGAATACAGTATATAGCATTTAACCAATATGTATGCAACCAGTATTTATGTAACCAATAAATTGTATGTATAATTTATTTTTCATTACTATTACCTTGTCATCTGGCAAAAAATTAACAACTTGTGTTATTGAATATAGGCATATTCATTTACTGAATAAAAACAGTTATGTATTTTGGCATTGCGATATTACTTATAAGCTGGTGGTCCGCAACTTATATGTAGCTAGAAAAGTGGCTCTTAGATCTAAAAAGGTTGGGAACCACTGCTTTAAAAACAGAGCCTAAAAAAACAAACAAAGAAATAATCATTTCTCTTCGTAGCAAAATCGAAAGATCAGGAAAAACACAGAAGACATAAGAAAATAGATATAATAGTAGCTATTCTCTAGTAGTGAGCAAATGATTGGCTAAGCTTAGAGCCCTTGCCTCTCGTGGTAAAGTTATATCACGTTGCAGGATTGAAACCTGGTAGTAAATAGCCTCAAGCTGACCACTGATTACTCTCAAAATATTCAAGTAGACGTCTGAAGAAGAAACCTGCCAGAATCACGCTCTAGTAGATCCAAATGTAAATGGGTTCCTGACTCATCTCTAGAGTTAGGGAAGGCAAAGGCAGCGAGGAAGGGAACTGGTCACTCCCATCGCATACACCAGGACCTAGTATAGTGAAGTCTCTAGCACGTTACTCCCCTACGGCAGTATTTATCTGGGACTATCTGTTTTTTAGCATCAGTATACGTGAGAGAAAAAAATAACGGGGAAGTGAATTGGAGACAAACTAGTAAAACGGATATAGAAGAAACGGCATGACCTTGAGCTGGCGGCATGTATTTCAATGCCTATGCTTCTTAGGGAGCTGACGGGTAATAATGAGTACCTGTTCCACAGTCAAAGACATAGACATACTCATATAGATATTTCATAGACATCTCAAATAGACATCTCATGTAGACAGCTCATATAGATATCTTATATAGACATCTCATATAGACAGTTCATATAGACATCTCATGTTGACATCTCATATAGGCAGCTCAAATAGACAGCGCATATAGACATTCATACAGACAGCTCATATGCACATCTCATATAAACCTCTCATAGAGACATCTGATAGAGACATCACCTACACAGCTCATATAGACATCTCATACATGTGACAGAATGGGGCGACCCCTCTTGATCTTTGTTTCACTACGGCAGTACCAGTTTCATTTTTGTACTGATTTTTATTGCGTGCTTTCAATTGTCGCACTTTCTTTTAAACCATCTCTGCTTTGTTTAGCAGATATTTTCTCATTTTTAAATATTCTTACACTCCTCTCAGCGATAGTCGTGAAGTCTGTGTGTTTACCTGTCTATCCCTGAGGATAGAGTAGACGGTTGACCGACATAAATCTTATTGTACCACAAGGGTGCGACTGTTTTCGCACGTAAATGGCCAAGCGAGTTTACTTAGCGCTGATATGGCTTGTGTGACCACCTAATTATTGTCGTGATAAGACACAGCTCAGATGGTCAAAGCGGGAGTTTGTGTTTGCACAAATAGCGCTGGTCCAGAATCGACCTGGTGGGATGACAGACACACCTGAGCGGAAATGTTGTAATATTTCCGAGTAGATGTAAGAAGTTATATGTAATCATTGACAAGAATATTTGAATGTCACGATTGCCATATATGGGAAACGTGACCTCTGCATTTCGTTCAAAATTATCCCATGTCGGAATATTTTGAAATTCCCCCCCCACCCCCCCCCCCCCCCCCCCACCCCAACCAGCACGTTTGAAATGATTGGAGCTTTTTCTTAACTTTGCTACAAAAATGCGGGGGCAGGACAGTGAATATATAACCTGACACGCTTCAGTGTTTAGACACTGTGAAAATTTACTGTGAGATTCACGCTTGTCAAAGACACCAGACTAACCAAAATGTTAGAATTCAGAATTTCCTTTTATCAGCCTGGACCATTTATTGAAGAATCTTGACGGACTTACAAAAACAGCCCAGGAAATCTCTATCATTTTAATAAGGAAAGCCGCTGTCTGAGGAACATGAAGGAAACACTCGGAGTCAGATAGGGAATTAAAGTTAAAATGAACGATCCCAAGTTGGCGTGAAATAAGGCATCTGTCAGTGTCTTTTATTCCTCTGAGCAAAAATGTCTGAGAGCCAGGATTGAACTTTATTAAAAATGGCTGAAACTGGCCTCGACATTGTTCCGATTGCAGCCTGCAACACTAAGAAGTATCTAGTTGGCGCCATAATCTAGTCTGCCTGTGACATATATCTCTACGGTTGTGTTCAATAAAACTGTCTATTTGGCCTTGTCCAGCCTGGCCTTTGACATTATTTTTAATGTTGAAGACTACGGCTGTGTGCAGGGTCACTTACATAGCACTAGATGGACATTGGTGTGAGTAGATTTATTACTCATGATATAATATAAATAATAAAGAAAGCTACGACTTGACCCAGCGCCCGTCTCAATATGTAGTTACATTCCCCCAACAAACGGAAATTCCCTATCATATTTTTACATCACAAGAATAGCTGCCTCCGACGCCACTTCACCTCTCATCGTCTTATATTCTCATCACTAGCTACACACAACACAACACAAAACCAAAATCGCCCCCACCACACACCGATCATTAATCATCTTCCTCTATAAAAAAGGTATCCCCTTTTTATTTTATATTTTCCTCTTTATTCTATAGCGGGTAGGAAAAAGGGAATTCACTTAGTGAGTGCTTATAAAAATTCCTTCTTCTCAAGTCAAGCAGTAAAATAGTTGCCTGAAGGTTTTGGAACAAATCGGTTGTTATGTTCATTTAAAAAGATAAAAGCACAACTCCTTACAATAAAAAATATTAAAGCTACGTCTAAATCAGCTTGTTGTTTGTAACAAGACTACAATACATCCACATAGATAACAACGTTCTGATGAGCTCACTTTTGAATAGTGTACCTATACCTAAACTTTCACGAAATACACACAAAATCTCCTGTTATTGCTTAAGAATACACTACCTCCACAATAATTGGTCAATCTACACAAGTCTGCGGTGTGACCTCTTTAAAAGTGACAGTGAAAAATCATCATATAATCGCTCCTGTAAAGTTTTTTTTTAATTGTGAAGTTATGCGCGCATGCGCATACGCCCTCGGTTTATATTCAGCGTTGAGCTAGCCCTAAATATTATAGAAATAATGGCTTAACAAAACTATTTAAAACACTACAGATAACCAATAGTGATTTTACACTGTGAAAAGGACTATCAAACCAAGAAAGCTAACACCAATTAGTTGTAATTCACAGCAATACCTACACACAAACCACCAGACAAACACTTTTTTTGGCGGTTCTCATTACACAACAAACGGGGGGTTGGGGAAACGTACTAATAGACTCAATAAACATCACAATAAACTAGCCTTTTAGTTGTACTTACCCAACAACGGAAATTCCCTGTCCTATTGTTACATCGAAAGCCGACAATTTCCTCGCTTCATAATAATAATATAATAAAAATTTAAATATAAACACTTATTACGCGTCTGTGTTTATACGTTTCCTCGCGTCGCTTACATTTGTATCCTATCCACTTACAATACAAGCACACAAAAACATTTTTTCACATCGACAACGCGTCAACTATCAATTAGTTTTTCGACTAATCAGCCCTCTGACATGCGCAACATGTCTGGACACGTTTCAAAACCAGATTAAACTAGTTTTCCTTCCTATAAATAGACACTTGGGAGACCAACGCCCAGATACTCACGTTCATACTTTACTGAAGAGGTGGCGTGATAACGACAGACACTCGCTCGCGACCACAACGCACTGAAGATGACTGCTCTCGTTCCTACAAACTGGGTCTACATGAAAAGAAGTGATGAAATGCTTAAACCGTTGGATAGTGGGCTGAAGGCCGCGTCTGTAAGTTTTTACCGAGACCAACCTTTACTACACGTGCGAAAATACTTTGGTGAATCATATCTAAAGTTTCCTACCAAAACCGGCATTACGTTGACTCGCCCTGAGTTTGAACATTTGTTGGCTTTACAAGGCGAAATCCTCGCCGAATTTGACCGACTACAGTTACCAAACACGGATACCTGTCCTACTACTTGCCCCAGTAACACGTTTGACCACTACATCAACTCTAGTTGTTATCAACCAATATATCCAGAACCGAGTTGGTTTCCTAACACCAACCCTTGTCCCCCTACAGCAACCACCGACAACCACCTGGCCGATGTCTCTAATCTATCACCGAAGAAACAGAGACCTACAAAGCGACTGAGACTAGCGCTTTAGCTTGACATTTCGTCTTCTTTTAAAAGAATTAAACACATTTATTAAAAAATCTTGGTCTTTGTTATCTATGCTGTCTAAATATGGTATGTATAAATATCGTGTGTATACATACTAATATCTGTTGTAAAATATATATTGTATAAAAAGACAACTCCGCCAATGCCGGTCCCAAGCCCGGATGAAAAAGGAGGAGGGCGGCCTGCATGGAGGCCGTAAGGAGGCAGCCCCTCCACCATGCAAAGGCACAACAGGCCAATCACCTGTTTGCTTTAAATCATGATTACGCGAACTACAAGAGAGAAAACCGGACTGATTCTAAAGGCGACGAACTGGAACGGACTACGGACTACGACTTATGGAACTTGGAATACAAGAAGTATAAATGGGAAGGAAGAGGAGCTGGTGGAAGAGATGAGGAAAGCAAAACTAGAAATCCTGGCTATAACGGAAACGAAGAAAAAAGGACAAGGAGTCATGGATCTCGATGGCAACACGTTGCTCTACAGTGGTGTACCCATATCTGAAAGAGCTAAAGGGGGCGTGGGTTGCATTGTGGCCCAAAATCAAAAAGATAGTATCAAGGGATGGAACTTTGTCTCGGAGCGCATTATGGTTGTAAAACTAAAAGAAGGAGAAACCATAGTCAACCTGGTCATAGTGTATGGGCCAAATGAGGATGAGAGAGCAGAGGTCAAGGAGGAATTCTTCGAGCTGCTTCAAAGGACAGTGGATGACTGCCTAGATGAAGTTATTATGCTCGGAGATTTTAATGCCAGAGTTGGAAATGACCATGCTAGATGGGGTGGAGTTATCGGAAGATATGGAGAAGATACTCTCAATGACAATGGAAAGCGACTCCTTAGATTCTGCAGTGAGCAGAATCTGATCATTACAAACACAAAGTTCCCCCATAAGCGCATACATGCATACACTAGATGTGAACCAACCAAGAATGAGAAGTCAGTGATCGACTATGCCATTGTTCGGAGAAGCTCATTCAGATATGTCCGAGATGCAAGAGTCTGGAGGGGGCCAGAGATTGGAAGTGATCACTACCTGCTAACAATCAAACGAACAACTGAAAGAGTTGCTCAGCCTAGGAACTGCCCAACATCACGCAAGAAACCAAGTAAACGAGCAGGAGAAATGAGCATTAGGACCTACAAGCTTAGAGAGCCAGAAATTAAGACCAGATATCAGGGGCTTATTGCTACAGCAGTGAGCAACACAGAAGAACGACCTGATGACTTGGAAACCCTCTGGAATAAATTCAAGGATATCATAAAGACAGCTGCTGCAGAAGCATGCGGTGAAGTCCGACTTGGGAACCAGAGAAAGAGGACACCTTGGTGGACAGAGGAAGTCAAAGAGAAAATAAGAGAGAAGAAAATGGCATGGAAACAATACTTGGGAGCTAAAAACACAACAGGACAAATGGAAAAATATAGAGAATATGTGACACTCAGAACAGAAGCAAAGAACAAAGTGCTAGCAGCAAAACAGAAGTCCTGGGAAGAATTTGGAGAAAAGCTAGAAAAAGATGCACAAGAAAACCAGAAATTGTTCTATAAGACCCTAAAGAACATGAGGAAAGAAAAACAATGCCCTCTCAAATTTATAAAGGACAAGCAAGGCAAATTGCTTACTGCCCCGAAGGAAGTAATGGAAAGATGGAAAGAATATTTCTCAGAACTCCTGGATGGTGAGCATGATGAAGCATCAGAAATAATAAACACTAGCACAGAAGAGAAAACCAATGATGGTGAAGATGACATAAAGATGGAAGAACTGAGGGCAGCACTGGAGAAAATCAAGATGGGCAAAGCAGCAGGGCATGATGGTATAACACCAGAAATGGTTAAGTACATGGGAGCATCAGGCGACCTATTACTCTTAAAGGTCCTACAGGCAGCATGGTGCAACAAGATCATACCAAAGGATTGGGAGATTGCCATCATAACACCAATTTTCAAAAAGGGTGACAATCGACAATGTGGAAACCATAGAGGCATATCCCTTCTCAGTGTCCCTGGTAAAATCTACTCTTGAATCCTAGAGCAGAGACTCCGACGCCTAGCTGAGCCACAATTGGATGAGGTCCAGTGCGGATTCCGAGCAAACCGAAGTACTCAAGACCTAATCTTCACACTCAGACAGCTGAGTGAAAAGGCCCTTGAGTATAAGAGTGAGATCCATCTTTGTTTCATAGATCTGGAAAAGGCGTTTGACAGGGTCCCTTGGAGCAAACTTTGGGACTGTTTGGCAAGGAAGAATATTCCAGCACCTCTGATTCATGCTATACAGAGCTTCTACAAGTCTTGCAGAAATTATGTGAGGACAGCAAACCATAAGTCAGAAGAGTTCAGGACCACCACTGGTGTAAGACAAGGTGATATCCTATCACCTTACCTCTTCATACTCCTTATGGACGATGTCATCAAGGCATGTAAGGAGAGAACAAGAAAGTATTCAGTGGGGTACTGGAAGATGAGACAGGTCTATATTTCGGAGATGGCATTTGCTGATGATGTTGCCCTGATTGCTAAATCAGAGGCATATCTCCAATCCAACCTGCAAGTCTGGAAGGAAGAGCTGGAGAAGAGAGGGATGGTCATAAGCAGCTCTAAAACAAAATCCATGGTGATATCACGAGAAGAAAGAAAACATCAGATTAAGTTGGGAGAACAGGTCCTGGAGCAGGTCGACCACTTTAAATATCTCGGAGCTATTATAGACCGAAAGGGAGGCATCAAAGAAGAGTTGGCCACTCGAAAAGCAGCGGCTGGGAGACTTTTTCAGGCCATAAATCGTGGATTCCTCAGCAAGAAAGAGGTTGGTAAGAAAACGAAGATGGCTGTATACCGCTCCACCTATGTCCCAGTCTTGACATATGGATGCGAGTCGTGGGCAATGACTACAACCCACAAAAGCCAGATCCAAACCTCAGAAATGAGGTATCTGAGGAAAGTGGTTGAAGTAACAAGAAGAGACATGGTCCGCAACCAGACGATCCGTCAAGGCCTAAAATCCCATCCGCTGCAGACCCAAATAGAACAGTCCCAACTAAGATGGTTTGGCCATGTCTGCAGAATGGGAGAAGATCGGCTACCACGACAAGCATGGGAAACAAAGAGCCAGGGATCCAGACCTCCAGGACGACCCAGAGTCCGCTGGGAGGACAACATTAGACAATCTTTGAAGGACCGAGGACTAGAATGGAACCAGGCCAGGAAGAAGACAGCTGATAGAATGGTCTGGCGCTCTCTCTTCCAAACCTCTACACCTCACGGTAGAAGGGGAACGACTAAGTAAGTAAGTATAATAAAAAGACAACACAACACAATGCCGAATCATACACAATACAACAGCACACAAAAACGCACACCCATCAGTTACACAACACCACACAACAATTAAAATACCTACACACAAAATTACCAGACAAGAACAAAACCAATACCACCTATACCCCATGGCTTTTACATTGTCTTACTCCAGCGCTACACCTCAACCGATCTATGAGTCATCACCCAGCAAGTCAAAATCAATAACCCCGCACACTCTCACTTAAAAAATCCCTTAGTAACCTACTAGCCCGCCATTGTCGATTTTTTATATTTTCCGCCATTATCGATTTTTTATATTTTTATATATATTGTATGTATATATGTATAAACAAACACACCAACACACAATACAACAACACATAACAATTAAAATACTTACACAAAATGGTATAGTCAAGTCGCTAACACTTCACTCCTACCTCTAGGCGCTGGCCCTAGTATAGTGACACGTCTCTTTCACTCCCCCCTCTAGAACTCTAACACTTCACTCCCACCTTTAGATGCTGGACCTGGTATAGTCAAGTCTCTAACACTTCACTCCCACCTCTAGGTGCTAGACCTGGTATAGTCAAGTCTCTAACACCTCACTCCCACTTCTAGATGTTAGACCTGGTATAGTCAAGTCTCTAACATTTCACTCGCATCTCTCGATGCTGGCCCTGATATAGTCTCTAACACTTCACTCCCACCTCTCGATGCTGGCCCTAGTAAAGTCTCTAACACTCCACTCCCAACTCTTCATGCTGGACCTAGTCACGTCTCTAACACTTCATTCCCACCTCTCGATGCTGGACCTGGTGTTTTCACGTCTCTAACACTTCACTCCCACCTCTAGATGCTGGACCTGGTATAGTCAAGTCTCTAACACTTCACTCCAACCTCTCGCTGCTGGTCCTGGCATAATCAGGTCTCTAACACTTCACTCCCATCTTTTCATGCTAGACCTCGTAAAGTCTCTAACACTTCACTCCCTTGAAAATATTGTACACACCTCCTCAACACCTGTTGTAAACATAAACAACAACACACTATAAAAAAAATAATATATCCCATAATATCTAATAATTAAACCCTAAATTTAAAAATTCAAAAATTCCCAATAAAATTTATTATTAAACATTAAACAAAAAAATAACCCCCCCACTTTTCCAAAAAAACCAACAAAAAACACCACAAAACATCCCAAAAAAAAATCCAAAAAAAACCAAACCAAAAAAAAACAAAAATCAACAAAAAACAAAAAACCTTTCAAAAAAACCCATAAACACCAAAACCCCCAAAAACAAAAAAAAAAAAAAAAACACAAACATACAAACCAACACAAAAAACAATCATACTCCCCAAAACCCAAAAAAAAAAACCACACACACCACCTAAAACCAAACCCCAAAATAAAACAATTCAACACTTAAACCCAAAACAAAAACAAAAAAAAACAAATAAAAACCCCCCAAAACAAAACAAAATAACCAACCCACCAAAACCAAAACCCAACCCAAAAAACCATCAAAAACACAACCCCCCCCCACTAACATAACCCCCACCTTATACTAAAAAAACCCCCCCAACAAAAAAAATTAAACAACCATATCAACACCACAACCCCACCAAAAAAAAAACCCCAAAACCCACAACACACAACCCCAAAAAAACACCTAAAAAAAAAAAAAAAAAAAAACAACAAAATTTAAACCACCCCCCCAACCAAAACACAACAAAAACACTCCCAAAATACCCAAACCCAAACCCATATAAATAAAAAAAAAAAAACCAACCAAATTACACATCACCAACCCCCCCCCTAAAAACATCCAACACAAACAAACCCACTTTCAAAAAAAACCCCCAAATCAACCTCCCATAAAACCCCAAACCCAAACACCCCCCACTTATAACCTCAAAAAAAAAAATAAAAATCCCCAACCCCCAAAAAAAAAACACTTTCCACATAAAAAAACCAAAAAACCAAAAAAAAAAACCCCACATCAAAAACCCCCCAAAAAAAACATCAATCCACAAACCCTAAAACAACAAAAAACCAACCCCACCCCCACACCAAATATCCCAACAATCAACATAACCCAACACAAAAATATAACACACAAACCTACCCCACCAAAAAAACCCAACCAAAAACCCTAATCAACCATTCAACCCACAAAAACCTAAAATAAAAACACAATTAACAAAAAATAACCCCCTTCCATCCCCCCCCCCCCAACATCAACCCCCCCACCCCCCAACCCACCCAAAAAACCCCACATCCAACTCTATAACCCACCAACAACCATAAACAACACACACCAAAAATACAAAAACCAACCCTTAATTAAAAAACAAAACCCCCACCCCCTACCCAAATCAAAAAAATCATACTTAAACCAAACAAACCCCACAAAAAAAAAAATCACCCCCCAAATATCCTCAAACCCCCAAAATCCCCCCCCAACCCTTAAACCAAAAAACCCACTTAATCCCAAACCCCCCAAAACAAAAAAAACCACAAAACCATTCAAAAACCAAACCCCCCCCCAAACAACCCCCCCACAACCCCCACCCCCTAACCCCCCCCCCCCCAAAAAAACCCCCAAACTAAAACCACCCAAAATACTTTAAACCAATTTAACCCAAAACCAACCCCAACAAATCCCAAACAACTACCCAACCTTAACAAATCCAACCCTCAAACCCCACCCCCCCCAAAAATCCCATATCCTCACAAAAACATCTAATAAAAACCAATCCACAACACCTCCCAATTTACTACACCCCAAACCCCACCCAAAACCAAAAAACCCCCAAAAACACCATCAAAACCCCCCCCAAAAAATCAAAATCAAAACCCACAAAATAAACACATATAACACCCACATCCCCAAAACCCCACAATCACACATTATACCAAAATCAACCTAAAAAAAAAAAAAAAAAAAATAAAAAAAAAACAAACCCAACCAAAACCCAACCAAAAAAATACCCTAAAACCCCCAACCAACACCCCCACCCAACCAAAAAACCCATCTAAAAAAAATACCACAAAATCCAACAAAAACCCAAAATAACAAAAACAACCCCACATACCCATAACCCCCCATCAAAAATAAACCCCCAAACCCACACCCCAAATCCCAAAACCCATCAAATCAACCCAAACCCACCAAACCCAAACCCCCCAAAACCCACCCCCACCAAAAAACCATAAACACCACAAAAAACCAACAAAAAAAAAAAAACCAAACCCCATCCAAAAAAAACCCCACCAATCCCCCCCCAACCCAAACCCCAATAAAAATATCCCAAAAAAAAAACAAATCTAACCCATAAAACACCCCCCCACACAAACCAAACCCCCACCCCCCCCCCCAAAAAACCCCCAAAAACCAAAAAAACAAAATCCCCCCCCCAAAAACCTAAAACACCCCAAAAACTAATACAAACCCCAAACAAAACAAAAATCTACCTACACCCCCCCCCAAAATACATCCCCAAAATCCCCCCAAAAACCATAAAAAAAATACCCAAAAAAACCCCTAACACCAAAACCAAACCCCACAACAAAACCCCAATCCCACAAAAACCTACAACAAACCAAAACCTTAAAAAACCCCCAACAAAAAAAAAACCTCACAAAAAATTTTTCAAAAAAATAAACCCCAAAACCCATTAAAAAACATAAAACCAAAAAAAAAAAATCAAAACAAAAAAATAAAACCCAAATCAACAAAAAATTTAAAAAATAAAAAAAAACCCACCCAATAAACCCCAAAACAATCACCCCAAAAAAAAATCCATAATTCCCAAATTCAACAACCTACCTAAAAAACCAAAAAAATCCCCCCCAAAAAACCCCACCCCAAAAAAAAAACCAAAAAAAAATTATAAAAATAAACCCCAAAAAAAAAACCAAAAACTAAACTAAATCAACAAACCCACAACCCCCACCCAAAAAAAACCATAAACCAACACCAAATAAAAAACACCCTCACAAAAAACCAAACCCCTAAAAAACACCCAAAAAACAAAAAACAAAAAAACCCCCCAAAAAAAACAAAATTAAACCTACCCAAACCAAAACCAAAAAAAAATACACCACACATTACTAACCCCCCCAAATTCCCACCCCAAATCAAAATAAAAAAAACCACCAAAACCAAAAAAACCCAATTCCTCTCAATCCAAAACTAAACAACCAAAAACACTAACCCCAAACAACCCCTAAAAACACACTAACCACACACCCCAACCAAAAAAACCAAACTACCCCCCAAAAAAACAAATAACATACCCATCCAACCCCTCACCAAAACACAAACCCAAACTCAAAAAACAACCAAAAAAAAAAAAAAAACCAATATCCATCAAAAAAAAAAACCAACCCATAAAAAAAAACAAAACAAAATAACATCAACCCCACATCAAAACCAATAAAAAAATAAAAAAAAAAACATAAAAACAAAAAACCCCTAAAACCAACCCAAATCCCAACCCCAATAAAAAAATAAACCCCCCCAAAAAAACCCCCCCCCCCCAACAAACCCCATTTTAAAAATTACCCAACATTAACCCAACCCCAAATCACCCCACCAAAAAACAAAATTAAACCCCCCCACCAAAAAAAATCCCACAATTCCAAAACAAAAAACCCCAAAAAAAATCCACACCCAAACCCAATCACCCCCCATTAAAAACCCCCTAAAAAAAAAAAAAAAATTCAAACCAAACACCAACCTACACCACCCCAAACCATCAAACCCCAAAAAAAATTACAACCCCCAAAAACCAAATCCTACCCCCTAACCCCTACAAAACCCCAAAAACCCAACCCCCCCCCCAATACAACAACAATTTACAAAACCCCATTCAAAATCCCAAAAACCTCCAATCATACCCCCCCCAAACCCCCCCCCCCAAAAAACCAAACCCAAAAAAACTTATAAAAAAATTCCAAAAAAAAAAAAAAAAAACCATTCCCACACAAAAAAAAATTACCCCCCAAAAAAAAAAACCATTCACCCCAACAAAACAAAAAAACCCCCCCTCCCCTAAAAACCCTTAACCTCAAAACCAAAAAACCCTAAAAAATTATACCCCAACCCCCACAAAACCCCCATCAAAAAAAAACCCCCCCCCAAAACCAACCCCATTCACCCCCAACCCCCCCCCTAAAACCCAAACAAAAAAAAACCCCAAAACAAAACCCCAAAAAAACCCCAACACAAACAAACACAAACCAAAAAAAACCAAAACCAAAAAAAAAACCAAAATAAACCAAAATACCATTAAAATATCAAAAAAACCAACCCCCCTAAAAAAAAAAAACCCCAAAAAAAACCCAAAAAAACCCAAAAACCCAAAACCCCTTAAAATCACCCCATAAAAACCTTAAAAACACAAAAACCACATTACAAAAAAACACCAAAACAAACCAACAAACAACCCCCCTAAAATCCCCCCAACACAACAACAACCAATCTAAACCCCCCCTATATCCTAAATCCCCCAAAAAACCACCAAAATAAAACCCAAAAAAAACATTAAACCACCCCAAAAAAAACTCATCAACAAAACCAACCTATTAACAAAAAACAACCCCCTACCCCCACTCAAATCACACACCCCAACCCCCCCATTCCACAACCAAAAACCCCCCCCCCCCAACCAACCAAAAAAAACCACCAAACCCCATATTAAACCAAAAAACAAATTAATAACCTACCACCAAACAATAACCAAACCCAACACCCCCCTTCTAACACCCTTACAACTAAAATTCAAACCCCAAACCCCCCCCCCAAATAAAACCCAACCAAAAACCTAAAAAAAAACCCCCCAAAAAAAAATTAAATTAAACATAAAAAACCCAAAAACCCCCCCAAAAAAAAACAAAACCCTAACCAAAAAAACCAAAACCAAAAAAAAAATCCCAACACAAAAAATTCCCCCAAAAAAAAAATACCCACACCCACTAAACCCCCAATTACCAAAACCCAAAAACACAAACCCAATACCCTATAAAAAAACCCCAAACCTAACCCCCCCAATATAAACCAAAAAAAAAAACACCATCCCCCAAAAAAATACCAATCTAACACACACCAAACCCCCCCAAAAATTCTAAACCCCCCCCCCCCCCAAATTAACCAACCCCAACCCCCAAAAAAAAATCTATCAAACCCCCCCCACATAAACCCACCTAATATTACCAAAACCCCCTACCCCCAAACCCCAACCCCCCCAAACCAAAAAAAAAAAAAATACCCCCCCCCCCCCACACCCAACCACCCCCCCAACAAAAACCCCCCCCAAAAACCCAAAAACATTCATCCCCATAACAACCCCACCCCAAACTACAAAACACAAACTAACAAAAACCACCTACCAATCCCACACAAAAAAACAAACCCCTAAAATCCCCACCCCACAAAAAAAAACAACTCAACAAAAAAAACCAACCCCCCCCACAAAAAACTCAAAAAAACCCCCAAAAAAAAAACCCCCCAACATTTAAACCACCCCCAAAATCACAAACCCAAAACCACCCCAATAAAAAAAACAAAAAAACTAACCCAAAACAACAAAAAACCCCAAACATACAAACTACCCAACCAACCCAAATCACCCCACAAAAACCACCCAAACATAAAAAAAAACCCTAAAAAAATACCCCATCCAAACCAACCAAAACCATCAAAAACAAACAACCATAAAAAAAACCCCCCACAAACCACCAACCCCCCACTACCCAAACCCAAAAACTAAACCAAAAAAAAAAAAAAAACAAAAAAAAAAACCCCCTAAAAAAAAAAATCTAAAAACCCCCAAAAAAAAAACCCCCCAAAAAAAACCCCACCACTTCAACCCCTTAACTACCAAAACACCATCAACATCCCCATCCAAATTTTCAAACCCAATCCCCAAAAAACCCCAAAAACCCCAAAAACCCCCCAACAAATACCAAACTAAACCCCCCCAAAAAACAACAAAAAAAAAACCCCAAACACAAAAAACAAAACCCACATAACACAAAACCCCCCAAACTTCACAAAAAAAAACCCACAAAACCCAAAAAACAAAAAAACCCAAAAACCCCCCAAACCCCCCCCCCCCCCCCAAAAAAAAAAAACACACCAATAACAAAAAAAAAAAAAACCCCCCCCCCCCCCCCCCCCCCACAAAAAACAACCAAAACCCCAAAAAAAAACCCCAAAACAAAACCAACCCCCCCCCAAAAAACCAAAAAAAAATCCCCCAACAACCACCATCAACCCACAAACAACCCCCCCCATTTCCCAAACCCCAAAAACCCCAAAAAAAAAAAAAAAAAAAAACAAATTCCCAAAAAAAAAAAACCTATAATCATTCAAACCCCACCCACCCCAAAACCCAAAAACCAAAAAAACAAACACAAAACCCCCCAAAACAAAAAAACAAAAAAAAAACAAAAAAAAAACCAAAAAAAAAACAAAAACCAAATTACCAAAAAAACAAAACCCAAAAAAAAAAAAAAAAACATAAAAAAACCACAAAAACCCCAAAAAAAAAACCCCAAAAACCACCAAACCCCCAAAACCCCCCCCCCCCCCCAAACCCCACAAAAAAAAAAAAACCCCAACTCCCCCCCCTTTAACAAAAACACCACCCAAAAAACAAAACAAACATTAAAAAACCAAAATTAACATAACACCCAAAAAAAAAAACAAAAAACCCAAAATAAAAAAACAAAACAACCCCCCCAAACACCCCCCAAAAAACCCAACCCAAAACCCAAAAAAACAAAAAAAAAAAAACCAAAAAAACAAATAAAAAAAAAAACCACACCTAAAAAAAAAAAAAACTACCCCAACAAAAAAAACAAAAACCCCAACCATTAAACCACAAAAAACCCCAAACCAAAACCCCTAAAACCCCCCAAAAAAAACCAAAAAAAACCAAAAAAATCCCCCCCCCCAAACCAAAAAAACCCCCAAAAAAAAAAAAAACCACAAAAACACAATAAAAAAAAACCCCCCAAAAACCACCCAACCAAACCAAACACCCCCCCCCCAAACACAAAACCCAAACCCCCCCCAACCCCAAAACCAAACCAAACCCCCCCAAAAACCCCAAAAAAAAACCCACCCCAACAACCCCCCAACCCCCCCCCAAAAAACAAACCAACCCCCCCCCCCAAAAAACAACCACAAAAACCAACCAAAAACACAAAAACCACCCCAAAAAAAATAAAAAAAAAAACCCCCAAAAAAAACAAACCCCAAACACCCATAAAAAAACAAAAACAAAAAAACCCCCACCAAACCCCCAAAAAAAAACACCCCCACCCCCCCAAAAACAAAACCCCCCCCCCCAACACCAAAAACCCACCAAAACCCCCAAAAAACCAACCCAAAACCCCCAAATACCCCCCCAAAAAACACCAACCAAAACCAAACCCAACCCCCCCCACAAAAAAAAAAACCAAAAAACCCACCAAAAAAAACCCAAACCCCCAAAAAAACCCCAAAAAAATACAAAAATACAAAAAACCCCCCACCAAAACCCCACCCCAACCAATTAAAAAAAACACCCAAAACCCCCCCCCCCCCCCCCCCAAAACACCAAAAAAAACCAACAAAAAACCAAATACCAAAAAAACACCCCCCAAATATACCCCCAATCTCAAAAACAAAACAAAACCCCAAAAAAAAAAAAAACAATACCCCAAAAAACAAAATCAAAAAACACCCCAAACAACCAACCACAAAACCCCCCCCAACCCCAAACACCCCCCAAAAAAACCAAACCCCCAAAAACCCCAAAACCCCCCACCCAAAAACAACAAACACCACAAAAAACCCCCACCAAAACCCAAAACCCCCCCCAACCAAAAACCCCCCCAAAAAAACACCAACCCCCACAAACCCCCCAAATCAAACCCCACAAACATAAACCACAACCCACAACAAACACCCCAAACAACACAAAAACACCCCCCCCAAAAACAACAAACCAAACCCCCCCCCCCCCAAAAAAAAAACACCCAACCCAAAAACCCCCCCCAAAAACCCCCCCCCCCAAAAAACCCCACCCCCAAAAAAAAAACCAAAAACAACCCCAACCACCCAACACCCAACCCCCCCCCACCCCCCCAAAAACCCCCCCCCACCAAAAACCAAACCCAAAAAACCCCCCACCCAAAAAAAACCCCCCCCCAAAAACACCCCAAAAACAACAACAAAAAAAAAAAAAAAAACCAAAAAAACCCCCACCCAACCTAAACAACACCAAACCCCCCAAACAAAAAAACCCCCCCAAAAAACCAAAAACAAAACCCCCCCCCAAAAAAAAAAAAACCCCAAAACCCAACCAAAAACCAAAAAAACAAAAACAAAAACAAAACCAAAAAACCAAAAAACCCCCCCCCCAACCCCAAAAAAAAACCCCCCCCCCCAACCCCCCCAAAACCAAAAACAAAAAAAAAACCACCCCAACAAAACCAAAACCCCAACCAAAAAACCACCCCAACCCCCCCAACAAAACCCCCCAAAACCCCCAAACCCAAAAAACCCCCCCAACCCCCCCCCAACAAACCCCCCCCACACCCAAAAAACAACCCCCCCCCCCCCCCAAAACACCCCAAAAAAAAAAAACCCCCCCCCCAACCCAAAACCCCAAAAACCCCAAAAACCCCAAAAAAAAACCCCCCCCAAACACAAAAAAACCCACCCCCCCCTCCCCCCCCCCCAACCCAACCAAAAACAACCCCCAAAACCCCAAAAAAACCCACCAACCCAAACAAAACCCAAACAAAAAAACCCCCCCACCACAAACCCCACCCCCACCCCCCCCCCAAAAAACCCCCAACACAACACCCCCCCCCCCACACCCCCCCCCCCCCCCAACCACCCAAACCAATACCAAAACCCCCCCAACCCCAAAAACCCCAACCCCCCCCCAAATACCCCCCAAAAAACAAAAAACAACCCCCCAAAACCCCAAAACCACCCCAACCCCCAAAACCCAAACCACCCCCCCCCCCCCCCCCCCCCCCAAAACCCCCCCCCCCCCCCCTACAAAAAAACAAAAAAACCCCCAAAAACACACAACCCCAACCAAACACACAAAAACACCCCCCCCCAACAAAAAAAAACCAAACCAAAACCCAACACCCCAACCCCCCCCCCCCCCCCCCCCCCAACAACCCCCACCCCCCCCCCACCCCCCCCCCCCCACCACACACCAACCCCCAACCAAATTTAAACAAAAACCCCACACAAAAAAAAACAAACCACCCCCCCAAAACAAACCCCAAAACCCCCCAAACCAAAAACCCCCCCCACAAAAACCCCATAAAACCCAACCCAAAAAAAAAACACCAAAAACCCCCCAAAAAAAAACCCAACCCCAACCCCCCCCCCAACCAACACCCCCCCCCCCCCCCCCCCCCCAACAAAACCCCCCCCCCCCCCCCCCCCCAAAAAACCCCCCCCCCAAAACCCCAAAATCCACCCCCCCAAATCCCCAAACAATCAAAAACCCCCAACAACCCCCCCAAAAAAAAAAAAACCCCCCAACACAAAAAACCCCAAACCCCCCAAAAAAAAACAAAAAACCCAACCCCCAACCCCCCCCCCCCCCCAACAACCACCCCCCAAAAAACCCCCCCACCACCCCCCCCCAACAAACACACACACCCCACCCAAAAACAAAAAAAAAAACACAAAAAAAAAAAAACCCCCCCCCCCCCCCCCCCCCCCAAAACAAAAACCCCCCAAACCCCCCCAACCCCCCCCCCCCCCCCCCCCCCCACACAACCCCCCAAAACCCCCCCCACAACCCCCCCCCCCCACAAACCCCCAACACCCCCACCACCCCCCCCCCAAAACACCAAAACACAAACACCCAAACCCCCAAAACCCACCCCAAAACCCAAAACCCCCCCACCCCCCCCAAAAAACCCCAACCCCCCCCCCCCCCCCAACCCAACCCCCCAACCCAACCCCCAAACCCCCCCCCCCCCCACCAAAAAAACCCCCCCCCCACCCCCACCCCCACCCCCCCAAAAAACCCCCCCAACCCCCCAAAAAACCCAAACCCCCCCAAAAAACCCCCCCCAAAAAAAACCCCCCCCCCCCCCCCCCCCCCCCCCCCCCCCCCAACCCAAAAAAAACCCCCCAAACCCAACCCAAAAAACCCAAAAAAAACCAAAAAAAAAAAAAACCCAAACCCCCCACACCCCACCCATTTCCCCCCCCCACCCCACCCCCAACCCCCCCCCCCCCCCCCCCCCCCCAACCCCAAACCCCCCACCCTAAAAAAAAAAACCCCCCCAAAACCCCCAAAAACAAAAACCAAAAAACCCAACAAACCCCCCCAATCCCAAACCAAAACCAACCACCCAAAACAACACAAAAAAAACCCCAAAAAAAAAAACCAAAAAAAAAAAAACAACACCCCCAAAAAACCCCACCCAAACAAAACACCCAAAACCCCCCCCCCCCCCCCAACCACCCCCCACCCCAAAAAACCCCCCCCCCCAAAACCACCCCCCCCCAAAACCCAACCCCACAAACAAAAACCCCACACCCCCCCCCCCCAACCCCCCAAACACATCAACCCCCAAAAAAAAACCATATAACCCACCCCCCCCAAAACCAACCCCCAAAAACCCCCCCAAAACCCCCAACCCCAACCAAAAAAAAAAAACCCCCCCCCCCCCACCCCACCACAAAACCCAACCCCCCCCAACTAATCCCCCAAACCCACCCCCCCTATTACCCCCCCCCCCCAACCCCCACAACCCACCCCCACCCCAACCCCCCAACCCCAAAACCCCCCCCCCAACCCCCCACCAAACCCCCCCCAAAACCAACCCCCCAAACCCCCCCCCCCCCCAAAACCAAACAACCACAAACCAACCCCCACAACCCCCCAACCCCCCCCCCCCCCCCACCAAAACCCCCCACCACCCCACCCCCCCCCCCAACACCCCCCCACACCCCCCCAACCCCCCAAAACACCCCAACACCCCCCCCACAACCCCCCAAAACCCCCCCCCCACCCCCAACCCCCAAAAAACCCCCCCCCCCCCCCCCCACCCCCCCCAAACCCCCAATAACCCCCCCCCCCCCCCCCCCCCCTAACCACCCCCCCCAAAACCCCACATCCCCCCTACCCCCCACCCCCCCCCCAAAAACCCCCCCCCACAAACACCCCCCCCCCAACCCCCCCCCCCCCCCCCCCCCCCACCCCCCCCCCCCGACCCCCGCCCCGCCCCACCCCCCCCCCCACCCCCCCCCCCCACCCCCCCCCCCCTCACCTTCCCCAACTCTC
>JAMPIV010005350.1:0-29496 GCA_024509875.1 Oreohelix idahoensis
GATCGCCACTGGTGCAGAACAGCAAAGGCACTGGTTCATGTATTCCTTTCGTCTGGTGCTAACACTACTTGTGAGATTTTTTTCTTCGAGTGGCAACTAACGCTGGTTTCAAATCGTTTTTTATTACTACTGTTAGTCTATTCTAACCACAGCCAATCGAATTTGTTATGCCCATTAGCATCTTTTTTTCAACAAAAAAAAATTACACTTTCAAAAATTTAACGTCCCCCTCTCTCCCCAGACTGGCAAAGTTGAGTGAGATTATCAATGCGTCTGTCTCTATGTCTTTTCTTTACAATATTTATGTTATTATCTAAGCGTTTTTACTGTAAGATATTATAACATTATGGGTAGTATTGTCTTCTAATAAACAAATATTATCATTTTATTTGTCAACTGTCCTTGCTTTTATTTTATTATTCATCGAGGTTTCTTGGGCCACCCTTCGCTACCCTTCTCAATTTCAGTATCACACTGCATAAGCTATCTTTTTAAATATGCCTCCATGCAAATCCCCCACTTACATTTTTTTTCTCTCTCTCTTGCTTGTACGCGTTTTGCCTAACGCAAAAAGGTTTCGTTAGATTTAAATTGTCACTACGGGTAGGAGACAAAGCGGTGGGTTTTCCTCTCATTCAATAGCAGATACTTTTTGGGAAAAAATTATGCCATAGCAACAGCGTAACTAAGCCAAGTAGTTTTTTTTTTCAAACTCCCAACCATTCATTCCCGTTTAGTGTTAGACTAAGCAAGTCTGTGACGTCAGCTGTCGCCTGTCGTTCTAGTTCGAGATTCAAAAACCAACGCTTGTCAAGGTAGCATTCTTCCGTCTCTCATTTCACTCCTCCGTTTCTTTTATTCTATCACTCCGTTTGAAACTAACTATGCATTTCGGTCTGTCAAAAGGCTTTTATTTGTAGTGGAAATTGGTATTGCGGAGAGGGGAAAAGCTAACAGTTTTGTGTATCGTTTACTATGGCGTTACTGCTTGTTAGAACCAACGCGACTGCGGGCGATGGTGACGATGTTCAACACAACTCCCTATTTTATCTCTATAGTATTTGAATTTATAAGCAGTAATATTTTATCTATTTTTTCGGGGTATCATGCATCTTACTACATATCTCCCCACTTTAGAACATGCTTTCTGAAGCAAGTTTATAATCCGTGATACACGTAGATCAAATTTGCTCACTATTCTTTTTGAATATCCTGATTTTCGTCAAACGGGTGCCTACTCAAGAAATCTGCCCCCACATTTTGCGAACCAGGAATGTATTCAATAGTAAATGAATAAGGTTGGATGAGCAACGACCACCTTAATAAGCGAGCATTGCCATGTTTGGCTTGTGCCAAAAATACTAACGGCTGATGATCTGTTTGTACCACGAATGTTCTACCATAAAGATAGATCTGGAACTTTTTTATCTAAAGCTAGACATTCTTTTTCACTTGTTGAATAGTTTTGTTCCGCTTTGTTTAGTTTACGGCTGGCATAAGCAACAGGGTTCAATTCCACATCTGGTGAAGTGGACCTTTGTAACAATATGGCCCCTAATCCCACGTTACCCTCGTCCGTTCTTACCACAAATTCCTGACTCAAATCAGGTAATTTCAATATAGGCTTGCTGGTGAGTTTTTCCTTTAACTCAGTGTATGCCAAATCGCACTGTGCCGACCAATTAATTTTATCAGGTTGTCCCTTACGCGTTAAATCCGTCAGAGGAGCACATATAGAGTTAAAATTTTTAATGTGTTTTTGGTAAAACCCACAAAGTGACACAAAGGATCGCACATCCTTCTTTGTCTGTGGTCTCGGTGCTCTCTGCAATTTCTTCAAGTTCTTGGGGTCAGGGGTCATGCTTCCCTGATGTACCGTATGTCCCAAGAATTCCAACTCTTTGCATCCAATACAACATTTTGTTGGTCTAGCAGTCAAGTTTGCCTCTCTGAGTCTATCGAATAGCATATCCAAAGAGTTAACGTGTTCTTTAAATGTTTCAGTCGCGATGAGGATATCATCCATGAAATTCGTAATGCATGGATTTTTCAGTGGATCCAACAATTTTCGCATCAACCTAGAAAACACACTCGAGGCATTTTTCAACCCAAACGGCAACATGTTGAACTCATAATGACCTTCCGAGGTGCTAAAGGCCAGATAAGGTCGAACCTCAGGCTTTACTGGAATCTGATAATAGCCTTTGCTAAGATCCACCTTAGAAAAATATTTTGCCTTGTTCAGCCTGGCAACAGTTGATTTGTATCAGGTAATGGATCCACCTGACTTTCTGTGACAGCATTCAGTTTCCTGTAATCTATGCACAGTCTATGTTCCCCAGATGGTTTCCTCAACAAAACCACACTAGAGCTATACGGAGATTCACTGTGAGAAATAATCCCTTCTATTAACAGGTAATCTATCTCCTCCTTCAAAGCTTTTTCTTTTGCGAATGGGATAGTATAGGCTCTCATACAGATGGGTGTTGGATCTACTAGTTTCATATCATATTCCAACAAGTTGGTGTTCCCCGGTTTGTCTGTTAACACGTCCGTATGATCTTCCAGAACCTTTTGAATCCGCTCCCTCTGATTTTTCGTCAAGTGTTTACTGACTTTGACATGTGCAGGTGTTTCACATGGTTTTAATAGGTATTCGTGAGAGGCGAGTGGTTCGTTTTTCATCTCCGTTGCGATAGCCAAGGTCATTAAATGTGTCCCTTCCTGGTTTTGTCTATCCAGATACTTCTTTAGGAGGTTCCCATGATAGATTTTTTCGCTACCTTTCTTATCTATCCTATAATTAGCTCTAGACCCTTTTCTAGAAGCGTGTATGGACCTTGCCATCCAATTTGCAATTTGTTACTGCTGCCGGGTAGTAGAAGAAGCACCTTCTCTCCCACAGCTAGTTCCCTATCCTTCGCTTTCTTATTATGGTATGCAGCATGTTTCTTCCTGGCTTGACTTAGATTATCATTAGCGAGTTTCCAGCCAGTTTTGAGACGAGTGCTCAGCTCGATCACATACTGTTATGATGAGGTTACAGTCTCTTCTGCCTTCTCATCTGTCCACGTCCTCAATAAGGCTTCCAATGGACCTTTGATGGATCTGCCAAATAGCAGTGTTGCCGGTGCCATTCCGGTCGAATTATAGGGAACTTCCCGATAAGCAAACAACGCAGCGGGTAAGTATTGATCCACGTATCAGGTTTTTCATGGGCCAGCATTCGCAGGATAGAAATGAGTGTCCCGTTGAATCTTTCCACCTGGCCGTTCCCTTAGGGGTGATACGGACTACAGTGAAAGTGCTTGGCTTGGAATATCATGAAAACTTCTTCCGTTAGTCTCCCCTTGAACTGAGAGCCGTTATCAGTCAAGATTTGGTGGGGAAATCCTAACCTTGTGAATATCGTGAGTAATGCCTCTGCCACATGCTTCGAGTCGATTGATGACAAGGCTACCACCTCTCCCCACATAGAACAAGTGTCCACCAGAGTAAGAATGTAATTGTTCCTCCTCTTGGTACGTGTGAGAGGTCCCACAATATCCACTGCAACCCTTTCAAAAGGGGTCCCCACTATGGGCATCTCCCCTAAGGTTGCAGGAGCAGTCCAATGTTTCGGAGCTACCCTTTGGCATTCTGGGCAGGATTTGACATATCTTTTTATATCTTCTGTTATCCCTGGCCAGAAGTAATGACAAGCTATACGCTGTCCTGTGGCGCTGATCCCCATATGACCACTGAAGGGAATCGCTTGTCCTAACTCCATCACTTTCTCCCTATATGAAGTGGGAAGCACCAGCTGTCCGTGACCATTGGATCCAGTTCCAGCCTTCCTATAGATCACTTTATTCTTCATATTGTAGTCTCCTTTGGTAGGAGGTGTATGGCATTTAGGCAATTTCTTAAAACAAGGCTTGAGAGACCTATCCTCAGCCTGTGCCTTCCTCATCTCCTCTGGATGAGTATTTATTGGGTTTTATTCCTCCTTCCTTGACTGTGACCTGGTCTGTACTGTTGCCATGACCACAGGTCTTTTGGGATTTTCCAAGAAGACGTACCTACACCCCAATATCAGAGGGTAGATTGGTTCGTTTATCACTGCTGCTCTAATCACTCCTTCCACATAGCGAGTTTTTACACTTATTCTAGCAATGGGAAGTGTCATGGTTGCTACGTCCTTGGTTGCCCCTTGGATCTCCACTGTTTCCGTGGTGTATTGATCTGGGTGCACCAGGTGAGAGCTCACGACTGAGTCAAAATCCAATCCTGTATCATAGAGGCACCTAATAGTGGCACCATTGCATACACCATCTTCACAAACTGGGGGGTGATAAGGTTCCTGCTGTCCAGTAGGTTTGTCCTTTAATCCCTTTTTCCCCGTTTTCATTGCAGCGAAATGAGAAGGTTTCTTTTTACAGTCTTTGGTGTCATGATTTTCCCTCTTACACCATTTACACCATTTCCTTTCTTGGTTGAAAGGTTTTCTTTCATTGAATTGCGGGTTCCTATCACGTTGGTCATACCTTGGCCTATCATAGTTGGGTTTACCTTTGTTATATTTGTCCTTATTTTCAAATTTATTTTGGGTTTGGTTATGGGGGCCTTTATTATGGTCTAATTGCTTCTTCTTCATTCCTGCTAACTCAGACTGGGCTGCCTGATATCGTTCAGCCACATTAAGAATCTCCCCCAGTCTCTCAGCACCCTGTTCCGTGAGAAATTTTCTCAGGTCTGGAGCCAGGGACTCTCTTAACTGCTCCATCATAATCATTTCCATTAAATCTTGGGTTTTCCCCAGAGCAGTCCATTTCTCCAAGTATGTATCTAGGTGTGCCGAGAACTGGTGGTAAGTCTCCCCAGTGAGTATTCTAGCATTTCTAAATTTTTTTCGGTAAAATTCACTATTCTTTTCATACCTAATCAGGAGAGCCTGTTTTAGAATGTCATAGTCTTCCTGATTTTCCTTACTCAACTTTGAATATACCTCATATGAGGTTCCCCTAAGCCCCTGGGATACTTTCAGACTCCACTTGTCTTTTTCCAACCCATACGTTGTATCTAGTGTCTCAAATCTACTTAAAAATGACTCTATGTCATCATCTTTTTCGACAAAAGGGTCTAAATGAAAACTCATGGCTGAGTTGGAGGCCACCTGGCTTGCAGCAGAGTCGGAGGTGGATGGGCTGTTACCATTTTCAGGAGCATGCCCTTGCAACTCCAACTCCCTTAGTCGTAGCTCGTGTTCCCGTTGTAATCTTTGTCTTCTCTTTCAGCCTCTAATCTCTTTTCTTCTTTGGCAGCCTGAGCCTCCAATCTCTTTTCTTCTTTGGCAGCCTCAGCCTCCAATTTCTTTTCTTCTCTTTCAGCCTCTAATCTCTTTTCTTCTCTTTCAGCCGCCAATCTCTTTTCTTCTTTGGCAGCCTCAGCCTCCAATCTCTTCTCCAACTGCAACCTTTTTATTTCAGCCTCCCTCTCAGCCTCTAATTTCTTAGCTTCCCTAGCATCTTCTAATAAAATTCTTTTTTCCTCTGCTAATCTTCTATCTTTTCGTTCAATAAATTTATCACATTCTGCTGTTACGTATGCAATCAGACCTTGCCCGTCCATTCCCATTTCCTTCGCAGCCTGCACAGCAGCAGATCTGAATTTGGCCAAGTCTGCCATCTTGTTGTTAATACCAAATGTTATTAAACTAAACTAAAATATCCAACAATCTCTCTAATTAACACAACAACAATGGGCAGTGATAGTTCACCTAACTCTCAACACCTATTTACTGTTACAATTTTGAAATCCCGAGCGAGCGTCCCGATATATGTGGTGGGTTTAGATGTTAAAAAGGTTAAGTATTAATCGTCTACAGATGTGAGGTCAGCTATGCAAGTCCCTGAGTCTAATTGTTGCTGAAGTTGTTCTCATGGTACCTGTCTGCTACCACCCTACGACCTCAATCTGCTATATATTTTGATCCTAATTATATGTTATGGTGTCTGGATGTTATCTGGCTAGGTGTCTAGGGTAATATGCAATGTAATGTTAATAAAATGACAACAACTACCCCTATAACTTAATGAACAAGTAATTAAACAAGTCACTGGGTAAATTTTGAGTGATAATATTTTTTACAATTTCATTTTCCTGTATCTCAATTGCTGGGATACAGGACTGTTTAAACTCAAAATATAAGGCAATTTATTTACAGCAAAGTAATTTAAAACAACAACTGTGTCTGTTAATATTAATATAAATTGTTTCTGACTGGAAGTGTTCTGATGAAGCAATAACTCCTATGAATGGACACGCTTCTGCGGAACGACTTGTATCATCATGTCAAGAATAATAATAATAAATAATAAATTCTTTAAGCACCAAACACGGCGCATAAGGCAGAAACCAGTGCTCTCCAGGTTGTTCGTTGTGACGACACTCCTCTTAGCTCTTGCACGTTATTTAGGCCCAACGTTCTTCCTTCTCTTATTATTGTTCTTCTGAGTGTTTCTTTTGGTCTTCCTTTTTTCCTCTTACCCTCAGGAACCCAAGTGAACGCATGTAGTGGTATTCTGTTGTTTTGCATTCGTAGGACATGACCGATATATGACCATCGTCTTTTCCTTATATAGTCGGAGACATATTTCTGCCTAGAGTCTTCTCTTATTTGTCGATTAGTCTTGAATTCTTTCCAACTGATGTTCATGAGTTTTCTAAGACATTTGTTCTCGAATGTATTCAGCTTGTTCTCCAATGATTTTGTTATTTTCCAACTCTCACAGCCGTATGTTAACACTGAGATAACATTTGAATTAAACAGACGAACCTTGGTATGTATATTCAATGATCGTAATTTCCAAATGTTAGATAATCTATTGAAGGCGCTAGCTGCCAAAGCAATTCTAGTATGGATTTCTCTTGTTGTGTCACCATCCTGAGTAATTTTACTGCCTAAATAATTGAAACTTTCAACTTTCTGTAGTTTTTCCCCGTTCAAGATGATATCAAAGGTCTCGTTAGAAAAGTTCATAGCTTTAGTTTTAGAGGCATTTATTTGGAGACCTATTTTAACCGAGAGATGACACAAATTATTTACTGCTTCTTGGGATTGTCTGGGTGTTGAACTTAAGAATGCTAAATCATCTGCGAAATCCAGGTCCCCCAGGATATTTCCATTTGTCCATTTTATACCTAATTGTTCATTGTGGGTATAGTTTCTCATAACCCAATCAATAGCTATTCCAAAAAGTAGTGGTGACATAATACAGCCTTGTTTCACCCCTGTTTCTACTGTAAACCATTCTGTATTCCCTTTATTTGTTTTAACACAACATCTTGCATTGTCATATAGCGCTTTGATTATATTCACATATTTTGTTGGAAAACCATAGATTGTAAGTATCTTCCACAATGATGGGCGGTGTAGACTATCAAAGGCTTTTTGAAAATCGACGAAGGTGATAATAAGTGGCGATTGCATTTCCACTGATTCTTCTATAATTGTTCTTAGTGTGAATATTTGATCAATACATGATCGTTTCGGCCTGAAACCCGCTTGTTCTTCTCTGATCTTTTCGTCAGCATGCAATTTAAGTCTTTCTAACATCATGCAACATAATAATTTTCCAGGTACTGATAATAGAGATATACCACGCCAGCTATTACAGTCTGATAGATCACCTTTCTTCGGTAACTTTACAATAATACTGTCTTTCCATTGTTGTGGTGGTTGTTCTTCTCTCCATACTTCATTTATAATATCTAAAATTCTCAAGAGGTTGTTGTCATTAACTGCTTTAATCATTTCCCCTGAAATTTCGTCAACTCCAGCAGCTTTAAAATTTTTTAATCTTTTTACGGCTTGTTTGATCTCGTCCAGCGTGAATTCATCGCAAGTTATTGGCAATGTGGTTGTGGGTGTTTCATTATTAAAATCAGGTGTTACTGTTGGTGGTGGTCTGTTTAGCACCTCCATGAAGTGCTCAGCCCATCTCTTCATTTGTTCTTTTTCTGTTGGTATTGAATTCCCTAATTTACCTTTAACAGGTGTTTCCATAGCAGTAGGCTGGTGACATAGTTGTTTTGTAATTTGATAAAGGCACCTACTATTACCAGTTCTTACAGCATTTTCAGCTTCTACGGCCAGTTCATTGATGAAATGCCTTTTATCTCTTCGAGTTTTTGTCTTCACTTCTTTATTTAACAAGTTATAAGTTAGTTTGCAAGATTCAACTGCATTATGTGTACTTGCCGCTAGTAGTTTAAGTTTTGCTGTTTTCCTTTCTTGTATTTTATCCCAAGTATCTTCTCTCATCCATTTTTTCTTTTTATGTACTAGGTATCCGGTGGTCGCTACAGCTGCTTCTGTCATTGCTGTTCTCAGTTGTTCCCATTTAGTATCGATTGTCTTGGTGGTGATATCGTTGTCAATTTTGCCTAAAGCTTCGAAATAGTTGTTCATTTTGACATTATATTCCTCCTTTATATCATTTGATTGCAGTCTGTGTACATCTATTCTTCTATTTTTATTCGGTTGGTATAACTTCTTCAGTTTAATTCTCAGTTTAGCTATGCAGAGGTTATGATCGCTTCCGATCTCTGCACCTCTGTATGCTCTGACGTCTTGAACTGATGAGCGAAATTTTGCGCTTATGCAGAAGTGATCTATCTGGTTCTTAGTTCTGCCATCAGGTGAAATCCATGTTATCTTGTGGATATTCTTATGTGGAAAGATGGTGTCTGCCACAACGAGGTTTGATATTTCACAAAGTTCTAGAAGTCTTTCGCCATTTTGATTCATACAGCCTATGCCATGAGTACCGAGATATCTTTGTACTCCATCGTTGTTGTCACCTACTTTCGCGTTAAAATCGCCCATGACTGCTATTATGTCATGCTTGGGTATTGTGTTGATGGTACTTAGAAGTGCTTCATAGAAGTCATCTTTTGTGGTATCAAGAGCGCCGTTAGTTGGTGCATAACATTGTACAATTGAGAGCTTGAAAAATCTTGTCTGAAATCTAGCTAATATTAGCCTCTCATTAATTGGTACCCAGCTGATAAGCGATGCTGCTGCTTTCTGTGTCATTAAGATGGCTACTCCCTCTGTGTGACGATTATCATTATTACCAGAGTATATAATTTGCTTTTTTTCTTCTGAAATATATTTTATGCCCTTCCCCGTCCA
Source organism: Oreohelix idahoensis (assembly GCA_024509875.1). Taxonomy (NCBI): domain Eukaryota; kingdom Metazoa; phylum Mollusca; class Gastropoda; order Stylommatophora; family Oreohelicidae; genus Oreohelix; species Oreohelix idahoensis. The sequence goes on from JAMPIV010005350.1 coordinate 9,179, forward strand.
TCTACACTCGCTGACACCCAATATGTCCAACTTATAATTATCCATTTCTTTAATTACTTCTTCCAATTTTCCATCTTGATACATAGTTCTTACATTCCAGTATCCAATTTTGAAAATCTCCTTAGCCCCCAAGATATTAGAATGAGTCATGTTTACTGTCGAGCCTGGTTCTGTTTCGGTAACAATCGCTTGTTTTACGATAGTGACTTGTTAACTCTCTGATCAACCCTCCTATCCAACCGACCGATTCGAGGGTTTCGAGGTCAGTTATAGGAAAATATCTACACCACTAGATACTCTGATGTATCTGTTATTCTATAATTTAACATAACATGGTACTATCCATCGAAATATACACATTCCTGGTGTTTTTCTTTCGGCATCTAAGGTGAGAAAAGAATTTCACCTCCATCTTGGAAGGGTAGATAACCCACACACAGGTGTCAAGAATACTGATTGATATAATAATGATGGAGAGTATGGTTAAATGAACTAACACACGCCCGTGGACAATTGGGCTTATCTTTATTTTCTGGAAAGCCGTGATGTCCTTCTCACAACCACCTTCTTCACGACTGCAACGTCTGAAGACTGCTTCAAAACTCTTTTGATTTAAGGCACACAGGTACTTTTGCCTCAAGCTTGTAGCTTCAGGAGTACGTATTTTATGGTATGTGGCTCACTGATTGTTTCACGATGGAACCCTAAAATCAGAGGATTAAGCCCTCCTCAGTACATCATACACCTATCTCCATCTCTAAACAATTAAACATTATCAACAGTTTCAAGATCAGTGGAGTTGCTAAATAAATAGCTATCGTTCCTATCTGATGTGGTGCCCTATTCATCATCAGGTAATCTTCAAACATCCGTTTGATACATTCCTTGTCATAGAAGAAATTATAGTTAAATTTATAAAGTCATGTGAAAACACTGTGACTTGCTGAAGACGGCCAGTGGTTTTCTGGTCTTACATCATAATAATATTCATCAATTCCCCCATTTATGTATTTTTATTTTCTCCCAAAGTCTCAGTAAGCCTGTCTGGCTTTTATACAAGGTGATAATCTTTCCTAATAACATTTGTGGCATGACACAAAGTTTCGAGGTTGGCGCCTTTCTAGGTATGCCTCTACCCAATGCATATACATTCAATAATACAAATACATATCAATAATAAGGTTTACATAAAGGTTTATCTTACCGCATCAATGAAGTAATACACAATTTGTAGGTTAACCAACGATCAATGGGCACATTCAGATCGCCACTGGTGCAGAACGGCGAAGGCACTGGTCATGTATTCCATTCGTCTGATGCTAACACTACTTGTGAGATTTTTTTCTTCGAGTGGCAACTAACGCTGGTTTCAAATCGTTTTTATTACTACTGTTAGTCTATTCTACCACAGCCAATCGAATTATGTTATGCCCACTAGCCTATTTTTTTTCAAAAAAATATTACACTTTCAAAAATGTAACGTCCCCCTCTCTCCCCAGACTGGCAAAGTTGAGTGAGAACATCAATGCGTCTGTCTCTTTGTCTTTTCTTTACAATATTTATGTTATTATCTAAGCGTTTTTACTGTAAGATATTATAACATTATGGGTAGTATTGTCTTCTAATAAACAAATATTATCATTTTATTTGTCAACTGTCCTTGCTTTTATTTTATTATTCATCGAGGTTTCTTGGGCCACCCTTCGCTACCCTTCTCAATTTCAGTATCACACTGCATAAGCTATCTTTTCAAATATGCCTCCATGCAAATCCCCCACTTACATTTTTTTTCCTCTCTCTCTCTCTCTTGCTTGTAAGCGTTTTGCCTAACGCAAAAAGGTTTCGTTAGATTTAAATTGTCACTACGGGTAGGAGACAAAGCGGTGGGTTTTCCTCTCATTCAATAGCAGATACTTTTTGGGAAAAAAATTATGCCATAGCAACAGCGTAACTAACGCCAAGTAGTTTTTTTTTTTCAAACTCCCAACCATTCATTCCCGTTTAGTGTTAGACTAAGCAAGTCTGTGACGTCAGCTGTCGCCTGTCGTTCTAGTTCGAGATTCAAAGACCAACGCTTGTCAAGGTAGCATTCTTCCGTCTCTCATTTCACTCCTCCGTTTCTTTTATTCTATCACTCCGTTTGAAACTAACTATGCATTTCGGTCTGTCAAAAGGCTTTTATTTGTAGTGGAAATTGGTATTGTGGAGAGGGGAAAAGCTAACAGTTTTGTGTATCGTTTACTATGGCGTTACTGCTTGTTAGAACCAACACGACTGCGGGCGATGGTGACGATGTTCAACACAACTCCCTATTTTATCTCTATAGTATTTGAATTTATAAGCAGTAATATTTTATCTATTTGATCGGGGTATCAGGGATCTTACTGCAATGATGTCTGTGGTGTTGTTGTAGGATGTCTGTGATGTTGTTGTAGGATGTCTGTGATGTTGCTGTAGGATGTCTGTGATGTTGTTGTAGGATGTCTGTGATGTTGTTGTAGGATGTCTGTGATGTTGTTGTAAGATGTCTGTGATCTTGTTGTAGGAAGTCTGTGATGTTGTTGTAGGATGTCTGTGACGTTGTTGTAGGATGTCTGTGATGTTGCAGTAGGATGTCTGTGACGTTGTTGTAGGATGCCTGTGATGTTGTTGTAGGATGTCTGTGACGTTGTTGTAGGATGTCTGTGATGTTGTTGTAGGATGTCTGTTACGTTGTAGTATGATGTCTTTGACGTTGTTGTAGGATGTCTGTGATATTGTTGTAGGATATCTGTGATGTTGTTGTAGGATGTCTGTGATGTTGTTGTAGGATGTTTGTGATGTTGTTGTAGGATGTCTGTGATGTTGTTGTAGGATGTATGTGAAGTTGTTGTAGGATGTTTGTGATGTTGTTGTATGATATATGTGATGTTGTTGTAGGATGTCTGTGGTGTTGTTATAGGATGTATGTGCTGTTGTTGTAGGATGTCTGTGATGTTGTTGTAGGATGTCTGTGATAATGTTGTAGGATATCTGTGATGTTGTTGTAGGATGTCTGTGACGTGGTAGTATGATGTCTGATGTTGTTGTAGGATGTATGTGATGTTGTTGTAGGATGACTGTGATGTTGTTGTAGGATGTCTGTGATGTTGTTGTATGATGTCTGTGACGTTCTTGTAGGATGTCTGTGATGTTGTTGTTGGATATCTGTGATGTTGTTGTAGGATGTCTGTGATGTTGTTGTTTGATATCTGTGATGTTGTCGTAGGATGTCTGTGATGTTGTTGTTGGATATCTGTGATGGAGTTGTAGGATATCAGTGATGTTGTTATAGGATGTCAGTGATGTTGTTGTTGGATATATGTGATGTTGTTGAAGGATATCTGTGATGTTGTTGAAGGATATCTGTGATGTTGTTGTAGGATATTTATGATGTTGTTGTAGGATATCTGTGATGTTCTTGTAGGGTATCTGTGATGTTGTTGAAGGATATATGTGATGTTATTGAAGGATATCTGTGATGTTGTTGTAGGATATATGTGATGTTGTATATCTATCTGCCTCTAGGTCTTCCCTGTGTCCTGAAACCAGATCTTGTACTATTGCACGCATGCAGTGGTAACTTAATTTTCTATCTCTCTAAACAAGATAAAGGTCATATATTGTAATGTGACGGGATGGCCAGAAAGGTGTAATTTTAGACTGAGCAATTAGTTGTCGATCTAGTCTACGGTGTATATTTGTGCTTGTTGCGTGCATATTTTGACGCACATATTACAAAAATCGATATGGCTATTTAATATGGAAAAGATATAGACATTCATTCATTTGTGTATGAAAATGCTGTCTATGGGAAAGCTAGATAATCCATGATTGTTTTACCCTTTTGATTTTAGGAGTAATCGTTCTTGATATTGATTCGGCGCATGGATATGACACCCATGTCCGTACTTATTTGTTAGGGCCAGAAAATATATTAATTTGCTTATTATGTTTATGGCCTGAATTCATATGTATTACATATTATTAGTACAAGTAGAATCAGTCCTATATTGTATATTTTGGATGGGTAGGCAGGACTATATTCTTGTTATGCCGCTCTAGCGGAAGTAGGAGTTGTCTTGACAAGTCGTGATGAGTACCGAGGTGCCGTTTACAATGGCGGTTACGCATTTTCCAGGGCTGGTATATTCTTCAGTAAAAATGATTTACGAAGTGGTTTTTCTTTTGTAGGAGATTGTGTCTCTACTAGAGCTTGTGTTAGAGACTCTCCTAATGTACGGTACCATGTATGATTCGGACTCCAGGTAATTCCAGACCCTATTTTTGATGATCTCATGTCGGTTAGACCTAGCTGGAATTTTGTGCTTCGCAACGCTAGGGTCATGTTTGTATCGACGAAGATGACGGGCTTCCATATAGCAGTTATGTCTACGTGAAGTAACTGGATTACTGTAGAACTGTTTGGAGGAACTTTAAGAAATTATTCTTATACATTTCAAATTAACTTTGGCTTAGATATACCCTCCTGTGAGTGAGTGAGCGACAACTCAGGAAGGCGGCCATGTTACATTCCTGTCATCATATTTTTGAATCACTGTCCAAAGAACGGGCATGTATCTTATTATTCGGACAGTGGCAAGGAGATCTAAATTTTTGATAGAAACCCCTTATCGTGGTTTCATAATATGATATAAACTATGAACATAAAGCAACTTTAGTTACTTACCGATCCGCCTTCACTGACGCGCTTAGTCAGATAGGGGATGCGGCCATTATGTATCATGACATTGGAAGCTATTGATGTACTACCCATTATTTATGAATGTGTCATGACTTGGGATCTACTATGTATGCCTGCAAATTGATGTGTCAACCTGTACCCATGATTTACTCGTTATGTCCCAGTGTGTGCGTCTAAATAAACTGTGTAAACAAAGATTCCAGCAGCCTGCATTGGTGCCTTGTAGACACAAGTGAATGAGTGCTTAGATTGGTCAGAACACGAACAGTACACCATTCGCGTTAATCACACTCTACACTTCTACTCCATATATACACCATCCTGCGTCGGTTGAATTGACCAAGTTTAGGGGCTGCTTCCCCTGAAGCCTTAGAGGGAAACTACTGTTTACAGCTGCCTTTGCCTTCCCTAACTTAGGACTAGGGTGAGTTACCCATTTACAGCTGGGTAGACTGGAGCATGCCTGATCTCAACAACTCTGTACACTACAATGGACATATACAGTAGTGGCACCACAAACAACATGCTACAGTGATTGATAGTGGAGCTTTACAGAAGAAAGAGAACACACCACACTTCTTTACAGTGTGAGAGAACTTTACAGTGGTGAGCCAGATCCCTGGGTCCAGCCTACGCAGTTTTGTTGTGTTAAGAATCACATTTTACAGTTGCAAGAACATTTGTTTGACCACATCAACACCAGTAGGACAGCTATACAATCAATGTCAGCTTGACCTGTTCTGACAAGTGTAGCAATATCTGGGTCAGCACTTGTTGACATTTGGCACAGTACAGTCAGTGTTCTAAACTAGTGATTGTTTAGCCTGCTGTAATAGAAGAGGAATGTTGAACATAATGTGCAAATTTCATCGTTGGATCTTCTTATGTGCTCAAAAAAATTGAACAGTGTAACAATTAGAAAGCAAATCTATTACTCAATAAAGTGGTAGTCTAATTTGTTAAAACTGAGCATTGTTGCTGAGTTATTTGCCGGTTGAAGATCATGCGATGAGTATGGTTACTTTAGTGATCTCTTGTTAATCGTGCTTTGTTTAGTATTACGCGAATTAGGGTGAAGGTGTTCATACAACTCAGTAGCATGGTATGAAGAAGTAGTTCATGTAACTTGAACTCAGCAACATTAATGAAGTAATTAATGCCTTCAGATTGAGTCCGTAATATTTAATCACATGTACACACAGGATGATCATTTCAAATAGGAACAGAACATAAGTCCTTATAAGTCATGCATAAATTAATCAATAACGTAGACTGCTGGTTTACGTGTCAATGTCCGTTTAAGGATACAATGCAGTATTGTCGTCAGAACATCACAGCTATATGCACGCGCAGCTAGACATGGCTACCTGCCGACAGTGAGACTGCGAGTCTGAATATTTCATACGAATTTGACGATTATTCTCCTCCTTCTGAGAATTCTAGTTAAATACTAACCTCCATAAATTTTCCTCTCATATAGAGTTCTAGGACTGACCCTGGTCCATCAAAAATGCACATATAAATGGCTATATCATGCCATTGAATTGGAAGGTTAGAAAAACGCAGCTATTCAGCTTGGCGGTCAAGTAACAAAGGGTAGCGTCTCCTAGTTACCGACTGTGTCCTAAACAACGCTAGACACGTCATAATCGATCGTGTATGGAGCGTTCAATAATTGAAACATCTATCGCAATATATTAAATGTCTTAACCTTTACGATTGCACGTCCGATAACCTTTAGCAGACGGCGTTAATATCATATACCGTAACAATTCCCTGTACACCGGGGAAAAAAAAATCGATAGATTTTTTTTCAAGATCCATCCGACTTAACAATTTTTCAAAAAAAAAATTTAACACAATCGTGACATATGGCCGACGATGTTCTGAGTAGAACCGTCTCGCGGTCATGTCAACTAACTATTTGTCATAGTCATCTAACATTAATCACATTATATATCAATATTATACCTATTATTATATCAACTAAATAAAATGTCCAATGTTAATAGTGAATGATAGAATTAAATTAAAGTAAGGTCTGTCGTATTAATATGTCATATAGGAATTAATTTGACTAATTAAAATTAAATTAATTAATTAAACTAAGAGTTAAATTATTAAGATTCTAATATAACGCGATGTTATGAGAGAAGAAAAGACAAAATAAGTGAGAAGAAATAGAAAGAAATTCGAATATAAGTTTAACTTAATTGTGTGTGTTAAGTGTTAGTGAATAATAACTATCTAATTTAACTTAACTAAATAATGTATAGGTACATTTAAAAAAAATATTAATCTAATACTTGTGTGAGATTTATTTTCTCTTTTCATAATTTCTTCTTTTTATATTTCGTTCTCTTTTTTTGTTTTTTCATTTCATTTTTTTCTCACATTTCATTTTATTGATAATAATTCAATTAAGAAGTTAAGTTAACTAATTAATTAGTATAGGATATGATGATCCATCCGTAGTCTTGATCCTGATGAATTCTTTTAGGCAAAAATGTTCAAACGTTTACGTTGGAAAGAAATGTCATTTATCCCAGCATCCAAGAATTAAGTGCACATAGGATAATAAGTTCGACTTGTCGTCAGATAATTTTCCATGATTGTTCAACGAATATTCATATATCGTGTATGGACGTTAGACGAAGTTTCAATGTCAATATGTATACCTTGATTGTCTTTAGTTCAATTCTGTGATGCATATAGTGTTTATAAAGTTTAAATTGAAGGCAAGGTTAGTTCCCTTATAGTTGATATGTTTTAGGAATGTTAATGTTGATTATTCGTCGTCAATAGGATTACGTGACAACGCATCCGCCACAATGTTTTTAGTGCCAGGAATATGTTCAATGGAGAATTCAAATGGCTGTAGGATGATTGCATATCTGGCGAGTTTTTGGCTCTTATGGTTAGATCGACGTCTGTATGGTGAAGGGAGCACCAAGCAAGAACTTTTCAAGTTTAGTTATTGCCCATATCACTGATAAAAGTTCCTTGTCCACTGTGGAATACTTTGTTTCTGCCGGCTTTAGCTTTCTTGAAATATATAAGGTAGGATGTAGAATGCCATCATGGTTCTGGAGCAGGCATGCACCAATGCCGTAGTTACTAGCATCTGTTCGTAAGAAAAATCTTTTGGAAGCATCGGGAAGTCTTAAAATTGGTTCATGCGAGAACAAATTTATAATTTTGTTGAAAGTTTCATTGCATGTACCAGTCCATGTCACCTTCACCGGCATGTCTTTCTTTAACAATGAAGACAATACAGCCGTGATGGATGACAAGTTTGGTATGAATCTACTGTAATATTGAACAAGTCCTAACAAACTCCTGACCTGTTTCTTCGTCTGAGGAACTGCTATGTTTAGAATTTTGGAGACTGTACTAGGTAACGTTCGGATATATCCCGATCCAATGATATGTCCCAAAAAGGTTATCTCATTACACGCAATTTGCACCTTTGTAGGTTTAGCAGTTAGATGATAATTCCTTAGAGTGTCGAAAACATATCTAAGTCCCGAAACATGTTCCTCAAACGACGAACTAAACAAACATATGTCGTCAATATATGTAATAACGTCTGGTCTACCTGATAAAATTTGTCGCATCAGGCGAATGAAGGTAGCTGGCGCATTAACAAGCCCAAAAGGCATCACATTCCACTGGTATAGAGTGGAGTGGAAAATGCGGTGTAGTACTTAGCCTTTTCGGTCAGTGGTATCTGCCAATAACCTTTAGTTAAGTCTATCTTACTAAATATAGTTGCGTTGGATAGACGTGGCAGTAAGTCATCGATAAGTGGATGTGGTTCGCTGTCAACTATAGTCTTAGCATTTAATTTTCTATAATCAACACATAGTCTGATGTTATTGTCCTTCTTCCGGACAATCACTAATGGAGAAGAGAATGGCGAATTACTAGTCTCAATGATTCCCAGAGACAACATCTGTTCAAGTTCCTTAGTAGTTTTAGCAAGGAAATGTAAAGGAACCGAATAGGGATGTACACGAATAGGTGTATCATCATTGAGAGAGTAATGTCATGATGATAGCCGATGTGCGACCCGGGACGTCGGTCAATACATCTGGATAAGATTGTAATAGATTAGCAATCTGTAGACGCTGTTGCGGTGTAACCGTTGAAGAGATGGTTACATCCCGCCAAGATTCAGTAGGTTGAACTACTGGTACCGGTAACGGTAACTGTACCTCAGGAAAAGAAGATTCTTCTTCCTGGATGACGGATAAGTTAGAATAATAACAAGTAGATACTGTGTTGTCATCTAGTTCATGAAAGATTGACTGTAAGTGTTCAGGACGTGTATGAAATTGCTTGAGCATGTTAATATGAAATATCTTTTTGTGTCCCTTGATATCTAAGACGTATAAGAATAAATGACCAATAAGGAAAAGAAATGATGACTGACTAGAGCTGAGTCATCAAGAAATAAGACAAAAGGGTGAGCGTACACCATTATCTGCGTGGCGCAGAATCAGGTACTATTTGTAACTTTAGATCAAGGTGTTGAAAATAAACACCATTCTCACGCTCGATTACCCCAACGAGCGTCTCTCGATTGTTACAAAATGTAACCATCGCCTGTCTATTCTGCCCATTGCATGATGGCAGAAGACGAACAAACTTAACGTTTGCTGTATAATCAAAAAAAAATTCTAAGTGCCTGCCAGGTAGTATCCTGCGGCAGATTTCGCACTAACACTGTGCGAGAATACGCACTTTTCCCAATATATGTAGTATCATTGTCACGAAATAGTGGACAATGATGATATGTATTCTTTGTCAAAGAATTAACCTTCCCTTTCAACACCGACATTGTCTTTCTGTTGGATGTCGTATCATCCTGACTGGACTGAGGATGATACCTATCATCACCAAAGGTATTAAGTTTCCTACATGTCGTAGACATGTCTTTGCTGGGCAAAGTAAAAACTTTTTCATCATAATTATTTGTGTTAACTTTATGTTTCCTTTTAAGTCCAGCATTATTATTTAACCTATTATTCTTCCTCATAATGTTTTTGTCAATGTTGACAACGTCAACAGTTTTATTAGGATCAGTTATATCCTTAGTATGTTGTCCAATAGATCTATCATCTTCATCAATTTCCAGGATAGTACTGAGAGTGAAGTTGGAAACTGCTGTGCCACATGTATTTATGTTGTTGGCACGAAGTGTAGCCATATCAACAACAGCGTTAGCGTTGCTAAAAGAATGCAAATTTTTTTTCTCCCAATCATTAATTTCTTTAGGAGTGCAATCTTTACTCCCATGTATGCGTCCTAAACAACGCTAGACACGTCATAATCGATCGTGTATGGAGCGTTCAATAATTGAAACATCTATCGCAATATATTAAATGTCTTAACCTTTACGATTGCACGTCCGATAACCTTTAGCAGACGGCGTTAATATCATATACCGTAACAAGCATACAGTACAATACATTACAACTGCAACACATTTCAGTATATAATGTACACATTTATGATTTATATGTATTTATGTTTATATATTATTTGTTGTATGTGTAATTGTTATGTGTTTGCGGGCCTGGATGGGAGGTGACTAGAACAGGAAATACCAAGTGATATTGGTCTTGTTCTGGCGTTCTATAGGGAGCAATTTCTTAATTGAAATTTGCATGCAACATAGTTTGCAAATATTTGGTTAGTTGTGACGACTGTTTCATATTTGTATTTGTAACATTTTTCTGTTCTTTATTTTTGTTGATTTGTTTGTATAATTGTAGGTCTCATCTTTCCTTTCATTTCAGTTCTTTACACCCTTATGTTTATACACTGTGGCGTTATTTGTCTTGTTATCTTATTGCAGTTATCATCACAGATTCTGTGATCATTTTTTTTTCATTTCTCCTATTTAATTTAATTTGATCTCTGCAAATGTTTTCAGATTGTCTTTTCTTGTTTGTCCTTTGTAATGTCTTTAGTTGACATATGACATAGGAGGTATAGTTGAATACACTTATATTATAGTACAGATCAGTACTTTATGATTATTATTGTTATAAAACAAAGTGTACAAGACCTTTATAAGGCTTGTCTCCCAAAGTGATTGGTATAGGAAATATTATTTTCCACAGGTACTCAAGTGATCATTGATTACATTAAGGTATACAAGACCTTTATAAGGCTTGTCTCCCACAGTATTTGAGATATACAGTTATTGTTTTCCACAGGTACTCAAGTTATCATTGGTTATATGATAAACAAAATAACCATACAGGTTTTTTCACTAAGACTAAGTCTATGATATAGACTTGTCTCCCATTAAAGTGAAATAAGATAATTTATTTACTTTTTCAGGTTTCTGATTTAAGAAGACAAGATGTCTACATTAGATTACTTTATTGCACAAGGAAAATCTCTTGATAAGACTGGAAAAGAGTTAGAAGAATGGACAACTGCTCAATTTGCTATTGTATTAAAATCAGAAGAGAAAAAACAAAAAAGATGAGAATAAATGGAAAGCAGAAGTTGAACAAAAGAAGATAGATGTAGAGAATTTCAGATTGCAGATGCAAGCTGAGGAAAGAAAAGCTGCGGCTGAGGAGAGAAAACTTCAAATAGAAAAAAAAAATTAGAAGCTGCTGCTGAGGAGAGAAAAGCTGCTGCTGCTGCTGAAGAGAGAAAAGCTCTGGCTGAAGAAAAAAGATTAGAAAAAGAAGCTGATGCTGCTGCTGATCTAAAGAAATTGCAGATGCAAGTGGAGGAAAGGAGATTTGATGCAGAACAGAAGAAATTAGAAGCTGCTGCTGCAGCTGAACAGAAGAAGTTAGAAGCTGCTGCAGAACAGAGAAGATTAGATAGAGAAGCTGAAGAGAGAAAAGCAATAAGAGAACATGAATTTGAGTTAGAGAAATTAAAATTGACAAGTATGAGTAATGTTAATCAGGCATCTAGTGGTAATGTTAAACCCTTTGTGTACAAGGTCAAGGTACCAGCGTTCAACCCTGCCAGTGATGACATAACATTTTGGCTTTCTAGATTTGAACGGGCTTGTCGAGCTCATAATGTTGACAAATCACAGTATGTGAATCAGTTGTCTGAAAATCTAAAAGGGGAGTCTCTGAGTAAGTTATATTTCGTTGAAGAGGCCGACAAGGATAATTATGATGCTATTAGGGCATCTCTGATAAAGAAATATCAGCTGCCTGAGGAAGGTTATCGTCTTTTGTTTAAAACAATGAGACCGGAAGTAGGTGTAGAATTCTCAGAATTCATCTCAAAAGCACAAATTACACTTTCACGATGGATTGAATTATCCAAAATAGAGAAAACATTTGATGGTCTTACGGATTTATTGTTAAGAGACAAGGTCATGTCTTCGGTAAATAAATCATTCCTAGAGTTCTTACATGAGCGTAAACCTAGTACATTAAAGCAAATGGAAGAATATTGTGACCAGTATGCCACAGCACACCCTGACATGATTCTTAGTAACTCTAACATTAAAGAGAGTATGCCAGTTGCTTCGGCAACAGAATATAATCAGAATTACTCACACAAATTCCAAGGAGCTAAAAATAAATTTGATAAAAATGTTAATTGGAATAAGTATCAAAACCAAGATAACCACTCAAATCAGGGTTCTTCTTCGAAGAACTGGAATCGGGCTGATAGTTCTCGACACGCGAGGGGTACCCATAATTTTAGACATTCTCGAAAGGGGAGTAGCTATAGGAACTACCCAAGTGCTTCATGGAGAGAAAAGAACCAATATTACAGGGAGTTACTCAGTATAATGAGCGTGATGATTATGAATCATGAATATTATGATTCAAACCAAATAGGGGTTATAAAAGAGGAAATAATATTATAGACTCCGGACAATTCTTTATCGAATTCGAGGTATCGATCAGGCAAACAAAAACATGGTAAATCTATTAACTCAGGCAACTCTGCACAACAGTAGGTAAATGTTATTATATTCCAGATAAAAAAAGATCCAATATGTATAGCAAATCTTTCATCAGACAGCATCTGAGTGTTCCACGACGCGGTTAATCAATAAAAAAAGACTCAATAGTGTAGCAAATTCCGCTTTCGATTTAGCTAGTGCATCATTGTTCGCCAATGCAAAACATGATTCGATCCAACCACAGTTTCTACTTTAAGCCTGACGGACACCCGATTCCCGCTCTCCCTGCGTCAATCGCGCATAATGGAATGGGGTGCTTCTTGTTATCAATAATGGCCTAATAGATAGTACTCGGTATCAATTACTTTTCGATTCGGGGTGCCATACCAACGGAGTGCCAATCACTCGTAAAATCTTTCTCGAGATACTGCGCAAATTATTGATTAAAGTTGTTATTTTATATTCCAAGTTAATGATATAATAGGAAGCAGACAACATCATCATCATCAGTTGATAAGATCTCTATGGTGTTGTTTGCTCCACTGTAGTGTATGGAATGTCAACTTGACCTACGCAGTGGTGTGTAGACATGGATTGAGTGTATAATTTGCGAATGATAATAAGGGTTCGTGGTGTTGACAAATGTTCTTTTCTCACACTCATGTATGGCTGGAAGTCATCGACACCAACGACTGTGTACCTTTACTAAAGTTTAATTGGACGTACACAATCGACAGCACAGATAGTGACAAATCACAGGTTGGCATAATACATCATGGTACAGTGGATAAATGGTCTTGCAATGTTACATGGGCACTCATGTAGAATAATAGTATAAAGGACTGTCAGTAGCCAAGCCCTCAGTATCGCCCATACATATATATCATCTGACTTCACTGACTGAGCACGTCAGCTTATAAACAATATTTCAGATGGCTTCTACCTAATCTCGTCTAGCGACGATTCTCCAACATAATGTTCAGCACATATTTTTCCATATAATAATATTTGAACCGCTAATAAAGGGTTCTCATGTGTAGCAGTGATCTCTGGACTAATCAAGCGATAATACGGGCATCCCTTTTCTCTTCTTGAAAGTCACTACATGTTTGGTTCCAAGATGGCTTCACTCGTGAGCTGTCACTCACGTTTGGATACAGATAATGAATCTGTCCTAAAGTTAGTCATTCATAAAACATTTCATTGCTCTGTAGATTTGATCATGAACAATTGACTGCAATCTACAGGATATAGTGCTGCTAGGAGTCGAAGTCGTTTTCATCGAGTCAAATATATTCTCTTAGACATTCAAATCGTACCTATCGAAAATGATGGCTTCGAACGAGAGAGTTCACAAGAGTATCTTTTATTACCTTGGTATCAGAAATATGATTCTGCCATTCCTTGGCAATACGAATAAACACTGGGGTAAAGCATACACGATGGGTCTAGACGACTATCACTTTCCCCACAAATACTGAGATCACTTTTTCCCCGGCGACAAGCCGACATAGAAAACACAGTCCCTATCGGGACGAAGCCAAATCACACCACACTCTAGCGACACATCCGCCGAATAGCCTTTGACCTCCCTAGAGACAACAGAACATATAGTTCGACTTAGATATGTAAAGATATACAAATATAAGACAGACTCGTCCTACTCAGACAAACAATACACATAAATTCAGGCCATAGATATTCTGAAGCAAGAACAATCTATTACTACCCAAACAAAGAATAAATCGCAGAAAACTGGATTTATCCGCGGAGTTCGATCGAAAGAGCCGACACAACTTTCAAGGGAAGTAACTCAATAATGACTTTTCCTTAAGCACTATTTTGTTTACAAAATATTTGCGAACATAACAAGTAAACCAATGTATAATATTGTAAGATATCAAAGACTGCACGTAACAGTCTTACCACACCTCCCGGAAAAAAAAATGGAACATTTTTTTTTTTTTGAAATACATCTAGGAGCAACGTACAATAGGCTCACAACGCATGAATAATGCGCAGATGAAAATATCAGGAATACCTATAACGCCTAATATGAGGCTAAGTCGACTTATGGAGCGACTGGTGAGAATGTGTCTCATAAACTGAGAGAAATTATTTCTCTACAAGTATATTTTTCCAGGAAGGTGTCATCAAAGTATAATACAATTCTGGCAATTACACAATGCCTAAAAAATTCATATCATCATTTCGTATTAGATATCTTAAATTTATGATTTATGAAGAAAAAATCATCAAAGCACAGCGGTGAATAAACATCAATGAACCGCTATGTAGTGATACAATCATTATATTATTAAATTACAAATGTGTATCTATCATGATATAGAAAAGGAACTACTATAGAACTAGACATATCAAGAAGTCTAAGCCCTAATAGTTATGTGGAATCATGTGGGCATCTTGACAGAATGTCTGCCATCACATTATCTGATCCACGAATAGCTCGCACAGAGAAATGAAAAGGTTGAAGAGCAATTGCATATCGAGTAGACCTCGAGCTCTTCAAATTCTTACTCTGTATAGCAGTAAGAGCTTTTTGGTCGGTTTCTACTATGAAATGTGCGCCTAGAAGGAATCTCTGTAGTTTGAGGATCGACCAAACCATAGCTAATAGCTCACGATCTAAAACCGAATAATTCCTTTCTGCCGCATTAAGTTTTCTGGAAATATACATTACAGGATGCAGAGTTCCAGAGTACTCTTGCATTAGTGCCGCTCCAATCCCAGTGGATGAAGCGTCACTACGAAGAACGAATGTTTTATCTTTAGTGGGTAGCACTAAAATAGGTGGTGTTGAAAACAATGTTTTAATCTTATCCAGAGAGCATTGGCATTCCTGAGACCAGTGGACCACATTAGGCGAACCTTTCTTTAGAAGTGTTGAAAGAGGTGCCATGATAGAGGATAGATTCTGAATGAATCTGCCATAAAATTGAATAAGACCTAACAGACTTCTCACCTGTTTTTTAGTCTTAGGGATTGAGATGTTAAGTATCTTACTAGTATTATGGTCCTCTGTCTTTAGGAAACCTTGACCAACTCGGTGGCCTAGGAAAGAAATTTCGCTAAAACCAATATAGGCTTTAGAGGGTTTCGCTGTCAGGTTGTGCTCACGCAAAGTAGACAGCAATTCATCTAACCCTGAATAGTGATCTCCCAAGTATCGCTGAAAAGACAGATGTCGTCTAGATATGCAATGACATCTGACCGATAAGATAGGATTCGGCGCATCATGCGTACGAATGTAGCTGGTGCGTTCATAAGACCGAAAGGCATAAAATTCCATTGGAACAAACCTCTAGGTGTTGAAAAAGCCGTGAGAGGTTTGGCTCGTTCAGATAAAGGAACTTGCCAATATCCTTTAGACAAATCAAGTTTAGTGAAAAAATGAGATTTGGAGAGTCGAGTAAGTAGCTCTTCCAGTAAAGGCATAGGTTCGGCATCGAACTTCGTTACTTGATTCAATTTTCGATAGTCAACGCAAAGACGTATGTTATTGTCTTTTTTACGCACAATAACCATCGGCGCAGAATATGCAGAGGTGGATGGTTCGATTATTTTCAAATCTATCATCTCATCCAACTCTTTCTCGACCTGTGCTTGAAAATGTATAGGTATAGGATAAGGTCTAACCCTAATAGGAGTATGGTCAGTTAGAACAATGTCATGTTGAATGACATTCGTTTGTCCAGGGATGTCAGTGAGTACATCCTGAAATGTTTGCAACATAGTTGAAACTTGTCGCTGTTCTCCTAGAGACAAATCAGGAGAGACAGTAACGTTCTTCCAATGATCCCACTTCACTGGAATGAAGTGGATCATTAAGGAAGAGGAAGATTTACATCTGAAAAACTTGTTTCCTCATCCTGTATCACGGACAGTGATGAGTAATGACCATGTTGTACTGGAGAATTGTCCGTTGCTTGGAAAATGGGTTGCAAATAATCCGGACGTTCATGGAATTCAGTAAGCATATTGATGTGGAAGGTTTTATGCTTCCCATCAATATCGACAATAAAGTCGACATCGGAAATTTTCGATATTATATCGTACGGACCTTTCCAAGAAATAAGTAATCTGTTTTCCCTACAAGGTAGTAATACAAATGCTTTGTCACCAGGACAAAGTTGTCGTAAGCATCTCTTCTTATTGGCAAATTGCCTTGCCTTCTGTTTCGCAAATTCAGAAGAAGAAGTTGCTAATTTGCATGCTTCGATAATTTTTTGTCTCAACGCGATGACATATTCGTAGGATGACTTTGTGTCATCGTCAATATTGTCAGATGTTATGAGATCGTGAAGCAACGACATAGGGCCACGCGGACGCGCGCCAAAGACGAGTTCAAAGGGAGAAAATCCCGTATGTTCATTGGGTACCTCTCTGTAAGCGAAGAGGGCCGCAGGTAAAACTCTGTCCCAGTCTTGAGGATGATCCTCAGTTATCTACCCCAGTAAGTTTTTAAGTGTTCTATTAAGGCGTTCGACCATACCATTAGACATTGGATGGTAGATACTACTTAAAGATCTATCTATCTGCAGAGTAGACATTACTTGAGACATGGTATCTGATATTAGTTGGGTGCCATGGTCTGACAATATCGCTCCGGGGAACCCCAGACGAGAAAATATAAGCCAAAGAGCATCTGCAATATCAGCAGTAGTAATGCTCTTCAGAGGAATAGCCTCTGGCCAACGTGTGCACATATCAACACACGTCAAGATAAACTGATGTCCCTGGCAGACTTGATCTTAAAATGGACACAAGTAATGTCTATTGCACATTTTTTTGGAAACGGCCCGAAATAGGAATGTCCGCCGCCTGAATGGGTGCAGCATGCCGTGGACCTTTGGATTTAACTTCCTGACATACTTTACAAGATCGACAATAAATCCGTATGTCCTTGTTTACCAATGGCCAAAAGAAAGCCGCAAGGACTCTTGACTTAGTACGGGAAAAACCCATGTGTCCAGCACACTGAGAGTCGTGAGCGTGCTGCAAAATTTTAACTCTCAAATTCTTGGGAACCAGGATTTGAGAATGACTTGACGTAATGGAGTCTTGAACCATACGTACAAGTACGCCATTCTTCTTTGTAATCCACGATTTACGACTTGTGTCCTTATTCGGATCACCTTTAGTTGCAAGAATGAAGAATTTCTTCAGAGTGGGATCATCTTCTTGCTGTTTTATAAACGAGTCACGAGAAATTACCATGGATAATCTTGGTTATGCACTTCATTATCTTCAGTAGATTAAGTTTGAGGCATATTAAGAGCCTGAGCTCTAGTGACTACAGCGTTAGCAATCTGCATGTTTTGCCTTTCCCACGTGGAAATGTGTTGCGGAGTGCATTCTTTGACTCCATGAATGCGACCGATGATGAGGTCAGCGATCGGATTCGGAAGAAGACATGCGTGTACATCTCCTGTAAAGAAAGGAGTAGCAATCCTAATGATAGCAGTAGAGTATTTCTCTAATGTGCCGCCAAATGTTACACATTTGACTACTTGTCCAGTGGCACGGGAAGGATCTACGAGTGACTGCCTAACACCAATTGTTGTGCATCCAGAATCAAATAGCACAGAGACTGGATTGTTATTCACTAAACCCTTATGTAAGACAAGAGAACCTCTTCCATCATGCGCGACTGATGCCGGAAGAGCAGGAAGAGGATGGCCACAGCTTAAAGTAGACACTGTGGTTGGCTCAAATAACGTTTGGCATTGGGGGCACTGAGATGCTCTCCCAAAATCAAAAGCGGCACATGCCATATTACTAGCATCATTATTATCTTTACTCTGTTTATAGGCTTCATGGGACTCTTGTTGTGCAGAGTTTGCCTGAAAATGTGGTTTATGTCTTTTGTTATTATCACCTCTGTAGTTATATTGTAACCTTCTATTGGTAACCCCACCCTAATTGGGTTTGAGGTCAACAATTCCCCTTGGTTACCATTATCATATTCATTATAATGAGTATCTCTGTAATTATGATCTTGTTGACTCCAATACGGATAACCCTGATAGTTTCTATAATTACTTCCTCTACGGAAATTCCTATAATTATGACCACCCCTGTGTCGAGAGCTATCAGGTTCGTCCTCCAGTATCAGTGAAGAAAGAACCCTGAAAAATTGATTGTTTTTACCTTTGTTTTGCAAAACAATAATGGTTTACCCTTATTTATTCAAATCTGTTTTGAGGTCCCTGAACTCTGTGTGAATAATTGGGATTGTATGGTGTTGCTGAAGCAACTGGCATACTCTCCTTAATCTTAGTGTTGCCAAAAGTCACGTCGGGGTGTGCAGTGACATATTGGGAACAATATTCTTCCATTTCTTTTAGAGATTTTGGGGTTAACGGCTCAAGTATATAATTCAAGGAAAGGTTTGTTCACACATGAACATTAATCTAACCTCTGAGCCACAAATCCAGAATTCCCTTCATATGTTTTTTTCTCTGTTTTTGGAGAGCACAATCCAACGATCAACTGTGCGGACCGTGCCTTTTGCAAGTGAATTCTGAGAATTCTACACCCGTCTCAGGTACCATCGTTTTAAATAAAAGGCGATAGCCTTCCTCACTTAGCTGATATTTTTTTTATCAAAGCCGCCCTAATGACATCATAATTATCCTTATCTGCTTCTCCTACAAGGCATAATCTAGTCAAAGATTCACCTTCAAGTTTTCTGATTAGCGTATTGTGATTTATCCACATTATGTGTACGACAAGAACGTTCAAATCTATCCAGCCAGAATGTAATATCGTCACTGGACTGATTGAACGGTGGACCCTTAACCTTGTAAGTAGAAGGTTTACCATTACCACTAGATGCCTGATTAACATTACTCATACTTGTCAATCTCAATTTCTCCAACTCAAATTCATGTTCTCTTATTGCTTTTTTCTTTTCAGCCTCTCTGTCTAAACTTTTTTGTTTTCAGCTTCCCTGTCTAATCTTTTTTGTTCAGCTTCAACTGTCCTAAATCCCTCTTTTTGTTCAGCTTCACTGTCTAATCTTTTTTGTTCAGCTTCACTGTCTAATCTTTTTTGTTCTGCAGCAGCTTCTCTTTCTAATCTTTTTTGTTCAGCTTCCCTGTCTAATCTTTTTTGTTCAGCAGCAGCCTCAGCTTCTCTTTCTAATCTTTTCTCTTCTGCCATAGCTCTTCTCTCTTCTACAGCTAATGCTTTGCCATATTGAGCAACAGCCCATTGTTCTAATTGTTGACCAGTCTTATCAAGGGCTTTCCCTTGTGTAATGAAGTATTCTAATGTAGACATGATGTCTAACAATAATACTAATCACCTGAACCAATAATAATACCACAAGTTTCTTAATGACTTGATTTAATCAGTATACTATCCCAATATCCTGTGGGTCACAAGCCCTTAATAAGTTCGTGTATAATAGTAAATTAATAATAAGTACTGTTTATACCATAATCCAAGTGCAGTGCACAGCAATTTGTGTCGTATGAAATATACCTAATATAAAACATATGTCAACCAACAGAATACATAAAGTACAAATAGGACTGACAATACAAGAACGTTTGCAGAAATCAAAATAAATCAAATAGGGAAATCAATGAAAATAATCACTGAATCTGCAAAGAATAACAACACAAATGACGTCACAGTATATGAATAATAAAATTGTTG
>JAMPIV010005351.1:0-64937 GCA_024509875.1 Oreohelix idahoensis
TTGGGATTGTATGGTGTTGCTGAAGCAACTGGCATGCTCTCCTTAATCTTAGTATTGCCAAAAGTCACGTCGGGGTGTGCAGTGACATATTGGGAACAATATTCTTCCATTTCTTTTAGAGATTTAGGTTTACGCTCATGTATAAATTCAAGGAAAGGTTTGTTCACACATGACATAATCTTATCTCTGAGCAACAAATCCATAAGTCCTTCATACGTTTTTTCTGTTTTGGAAAGCTCAATCCAACGATCAGCTGTGAGACGTGCCTTTGCAGTGAATTCTGAGAATTCTACACCCGTCTCAGGCACCATCGTTTTAAATAAAAGGCGATAGCCTTCCTCACTTAGCTGATATTTTTTTATCAAAGCCGCCCTAATGACATCATAATTATCCTTATCTGCTTCTCCTACAAGGCATAATCTAGTCAAAGATTCACCTTTCAAGTTTTCTGCTAATTGATTAGCGTATTGTGATTTATCCACATTATGTGTACGACAAGAACGTTCAAATCTATCCAGCCAGAATGTAATATCGTCACTGGATTGATTGAACGGTGGAACCTTAACCTTGTAAGTAGAAGGTTTACCATTACCACTAGATGCCTGATTAACATTACTCATACTTGTCAATCTCAATTTCTCTAACTCAAATTCATGTTCTCTTATTGCTTTTTTCTCTTCAGCATCTAATCTTTTTTGTTCAGCATCCCTGTCTAATCTTTTTTGTTCCGCAGCAGCTTCTCTTTCTAATTTTTTTTGTTCAGCTTCAAATCTCCTTTCTTCCACCTGCATCTGTAATTTCTTTTGTTCAGCAGCAGCCTCAGCTTCTCTTTCTAATCTTTTCTCTTCTGCCATAGCTCTTCTCTCTTCTGCAGCTAATGCTTTGTCATATTGAGCAACAGCCCATTGTTCTAGTTGTTGACCAGTCTTATCAAGGGCTTTCCCTTGTGTAATGAAGTATTCCAATGTAGACATGATGTCTAACAATAATACTAATCACCTGAAATAATAATAATACCACAAGTTCTTAATGACTTGATTAATCAGTATACTATCTCAATATCTGTGGGTCACAAGCCTTAATAAGGTCTTGTATAACAGTAATAATAATCAGGTACTGGTTTATACCATAATCCAAGTGCAGTGCACAGGAAATTGTGTCTTATGAAATATACCTATATAAAACATATGTCAACCAACAGAATACATAAAGTACAAATAGGACTGACAATACAAGAACGTTTGCAGAAATCAAAATAAATCAAATATGGAAATCAATGAAAATAATCACTGAATCTGCAAAGAATAACAACACCAATGACGTCACAGTATATGAATACAAATTGTGAATAGAACTGAAAGATAGAAAAGGTTAGACCAACAAATTACAAACAAATCAAAACAAAACTAAAGAACAAAGAAATATTACAAAAATAACAATAATTACAGACTTCACAGCTAACACAAAAGCAACAGTTGTCGCAGCAAATTTTCAATCAAGAAAATTGCACCTATAGAAAACGCCCACAACGGACCCTCTATGACGTGGGATATTCTTTTGTGAGGACGCCGCCCAACCTTAAACACAACCCGCTGACATAGAAACTAACATACTATACAAACAAATAACATGTAAACATAAATATATATAAATTATGTGTATGATAGTATGTGTTGCAAAATAGGCTCAGTTTTACAGTAATGGCAAAGTTATTTTTATGAAAATAAACAAACTGCCACTTTATTCAATTAAACATTCTGGCCTTAAATATTAAAGTTCATATATAGAAAACAAGAAGATCCATCGATGAAAATAGGACTTCTTAGTTCACTAATACTGTCTTCCTGTTAATATTGACAAGAATTGATCCAACTGTTCTGTGAAACTCTGTAATGTCTAATGTAAAAATGTCAACAACGCTGACCTACATACTGCATTCACTTGACAGGTCACGTGACGAAGTGTTGACAAAGAGCAAACCAATACTGCAAGTGTGTCGTATCAGCCACAGGAAACGGTCTGGTATCGGTAATCTGTTGACTTCTGAACTTCTGCGAGGTCAAACCCAGAAAGCTGGTCCACCAGTTGATAAAGTTGTTATTTTATTCCAGTTAGTGGTATCCACCAAAAGATAAATATAAGTGGATGGAAGCAGACATCATCATCATCAGTTGATAAGATCTCTATGGTGTTGTTTGCTCCACTGTAGTGTATGGAATGTCAACTTGACCTACGCAGTGGTGTGTAGACATGGATTGAGTGTATAATGTGCGAATGATAATAAGGGTTCGTGGTGTTGACAAATGTTCTTTTCTCACACTCATGTATGGCTGGAAGTCATCGACACCAACGACTGTGTACCTTTACTAAAGTTTAATTGGACGTACACACTCGACAGCACAGATAGTGACAAATCACAGGTTGGCATAATACATCATGGTACAGTGGATAAATGGTCTTGCAATGTTACATGGGCACTCATGTAGAATAATAGTATAAAGGACTGTCAGTAGCCAAGCCCTCAGTATCGCCCATACATATATATCATCTGACTTCACTGACTGAGCACGTCAGCTTATAAACAATATTTCAGATGGCTTCTAAACCTAATCTCGTTTAGCGACGATTCTCCAACATAATGTTCAGCACATATTTTTCCATATAATAATATTGAACCGCTAATAACGGGTTCTCATGTGAAGCAGTGATCTCTGGACTAAACAAGCGATAATACGGGCATCCCTTTTCTCTTCTTGAAAGTCACTACATGTTTGGTTCCAAGATGGCTTCACTCGTGAGCTGTCACTCACGTTTGGACACAGATAATGAATCTGTCCTAAAGTTAGTCATTCATAAAACATTTCATTGCTCTGTAGATTTGATCATGAACAACTGACTGCATTCTACAGCATATAGTGCTGCTAGGAATCGAAGTCGTTTTCATCGAGTCAAATATATTCTCTTAGACATTCAAATCGTACCTACCGAAAATGGTGGCTTCGAACGAGAGAGTTCACAAGAGTATCTTTTATTACCTTGGTATCAGAAATATGATTCTGCCATTCCTTGGAAATACGAATAAACACTGGGGTAAAGCATACACGATAGGTCTAGACGACTATCACTTTCCCCACAAATACTGAGATCACTTTTTCCCGGCGACAAGCCGACCTAGAAAAAACACAGTCCCCATCAGGACGAAGCCAAATCACACCACCCTCTAGCGACACATCCGCCGAATAGCCTTTGACCTCTCTAGAGACAACAGAACATATAGTTCGACTTAGATATGTAATGATATACAGATATAAGACAGACTCGTCCTACTCAGACAAACAATACACATAAATTCAGGCCATAGATATTCTGAAGCAAGAACAATCTATTATTACCCAAACAACGAATAAATCGCAGTAAAATGGATTCATCCGCGGAGTTCGATCGAAGAGGCGGCACAACTTTCAAGGGAAGTAACTCAATAATGACTTTCCCTTAAACACTAAAAAATTACCTATTTTGTTTACAAAATATTTGCGAACATAACAAGTATACTAATGTATAATATTGTAAGATATCAAAGACTGCACGTAACAACTACCCATGCTGTGTGCAAGTAGTGGTAAAACAACAACGACTTCCCATGCTGTGTGCAAGTAGTGGTAAAACAACAACGACTACCCATGCCGTGTGCAAGTACTGGTAAAACAACAACGACTACCCATGCCGTGTGCAAGTACTGGTAAAACAACAACGACTACCCATGCCGTGTGCAAGTACTGGTAAAACAACAACGACTACCCATGCCGTGTGCAAGTACTGGTAAAACAACAACGACTACCCATGCCGTGTGCAAGTACTGGTAAAACAACAACGACTACCCATGCCGTGTGCAAGTAGTGGTAACACAACAACGACTACCCATGCTGTGTGCAAGTAGTGGTAGTGGTGCAAAGTGGTACAACAACAACGACTACCCATGCTGTGTGCAAGTAGTGTGCAAGTAGTGGTAAAACAACAACGAACGTGTGCAAGTAGTGGTAAAACAACAACGACTACCCATGCTGTGTGCAAGTAGTGGTAACACAACAACGACTACCCATGCTGTGTGCAAGTAGTGGTAAAACAACAACGACTACCCATGCCGTGTGCAAGTAGTGGTAAAACAACAACGACTACCCATGCCGTGTGCAAGTAGTGGTAAAACAACAACGACTACCCATGCTGTGTGCAAGTAGTGGTAAAACAACAACGACTACCCATGCTGTGTGCAAGTAGTGGTAACACAACAACGACTACCCATGCTGTGTGCAAGTAGTGGTAACACAACAACGACTACCCATGCCGTGTGCAAGTAGTGGTAAAACAACAACGACTACCCATGCTGTGTGCAAGTAGTGGTGCTAATGCTGTGTGCAAGTAGTGGTAAACAACAACGACTACCCACACAACAACGACTACCCATGCTGTGTGCAAGTAGTGGTAAAACAACAACGACTACCCATGCCGTGTGCAAGTAGTGGTAACACAACAACGACTACCCATGCTGTGTGCAAGTAGTGGTAAGGTAACTGAAGTAGACTGGACTGAACAACAACGACTACCCATGCTGTGTGCAAGTAGTGGTAACAACAACAACGGTGGTACCCAAGCTCTGACTAATATTAACACAATTCTGCTATATGCAGTTTATATGATCTCTGGTGAAACGTTTACTGATATAGCCAGCCGGATTGGGTGTATTATTGCTAATCATTGTTTAGACATTAACGGAATGATTCTTTCAGACAACAGACTTCAAACAAAACAGCATTTCTGATCAGACAGTAAGACTCCCCAAGACAAGCCCAAGAAATAAGCTTCATATAGAAAGTGCTCACTCCCTACATGATCTTTTATCTGTTTGCTCTGTATCTATGCAGCTGAACCTCTTTCATCAACCCTGCACTAAAACATCTATGTACACTTTCTGAGATGGCATCTGAAGCAATCTGTTTTAAATATTGAAATTGCCTAGCCCACGCACAGTGGCCTCTTACGATATGGCGGCTGAGGGGGCAAGTCAGCTTCCTGCTTTGTCTTCTGACATGACACCCGGAAACTACACCAGCCGTTTCAAAAATATGCTTGGCTATATTTCTTTCTTTGTCACTTCAGACATCTCCATGACTTTCGTAATAGAATTCCTATCCTGGATAACTCATCGGTTCTTGTTGACCTATGTTTATAAATGTTACTACGGAGTTTATATGAATACTGAGTTACCGTCTTCTCTCGTCGCAGCCTTATTGACGATATTGTTCCGGAAGAAAGTTACTGCTACAACTATCAGCTGAGATCTGTGTACTTCCCGGGAGGGGGGGGGGGGGGGGTCATTGAGTAGATGAAGCAAAAGAAAGACCTGCTCCCTCATCCAAGCCCTACTAGTAGACTAATGTGAGATTCTACGTGAGGCTAGTAACGTCAACTCAAACAACAGATTACTACATAAACCACCAACGAAAGATCACGATTCCAGCTGCGTGATGGCACCGTGCTCCATCAGGAGCCAAATGAGAAATGACCTTGGTGATTAAAAGCTGACGTGATTTTGAAAAGGAGTTGAGTAATGATCGAATTTTCCAGGTGTTGTATCCGGTCAAGGAGAGAATACAACGCAGACAGCTACGACTACAAATGGACAGTCAACAGACGTGACAAAAGCTTCCGCCGGGGAGGAGCTACACCATATTTTAACTCAAAACAGCCGAAACATGAAAACTGAGATTAGTCTGTATTCACATAATGTATATTCTCCTGAATCTAAATATGTGAAAATCATTTATCAGATCACGTGCTAAAATGGTGTATTTTGATTTTGTAAATAGTATTGTCTTCAGAAATTGTGGTTTTCCTTTAATGAAAAGAATGATTTTCTCAGAACTTTGTTTCGTTGTTACTAATGTACTTATAACTTGCACAGTTTTTAGTCAGTCAATACGAGACTTGACACATATACTTACTATAGGGTAATAAAACTTTTGTCAGATCTAATTTTTAATATTTTATCAAAATGGGTACTTATTGCAAATAATGTAAAATTCTGAAAAAAGTATTATTTTAAAAAAAAAACAAATTTTGAAGTTCTTTTTCTTAGGAACTACTTAAGTTATCAAAAATCCAATTTGGGAAAGGTTTAAAATATAATGATAAATATTGCGTTTAAATTTGGTATTGATAGCTAATTAATAAAAAAGCCTTAGCAAAATGAAATAGAACAATATAATCCAGTATGGCCGCCGTTTCCATGGCAACCAATTATGTAACACCATCAAACTCTTTATTATGCGTATCTGTGATTGATGTAGGTTAAGTATGTGCATTGTCATTGAAATCGTGTGATTAATAACGAAAATAGCTTTTCAATGTAGCTCCTCCCCTTAACTCCACAACTGTAGGCTTAACAACTACAGCGTCACCTCAACCTCCATCTGGTAACATGGCAACACTTCTGTTTATAAGACGAGAACACTTGACCACACTACAAACACTGTCGTCGTCCAAGGGTCTATGATAACGCAGTGAAAAACCTCTTTTTCTTCTTCTTCCATCGATCTCAGAGATCCAGTTCTATTTATTTCATGACTTAAGCTTGTGTCTGAAGCTTCTCTCATTCAGTGGTAACTAGGGTGAGGCGGGTTTTTTTTTGGAGGGGGGGGGGGGGGGGGGGAAAATTTGGTAGTTTAAAAATGTAAACATTCATCTTCTTCTTATGACAGTCATTTTTATCCAGCTTCATATGTATGTGTTGATATGCGTAATTTAAGAACGAATTAGGTGATAGTGTGCCGCGAACAGAAGCAACAGCACCATTTGAGAGTCTGTTTGGAAGGGAGAGTTTGGAGGAAGTGAGTAGTTTAAATTATGTAGGGTTGCATGTGTCACCGAAAGGAGGAATGGAAGTAAAGGTGAGGCGCAGATAAGATGTAGCGACGAACGTTCTGGGAGCTTTAAACAGCGAAGATCACAGACCATATCAGATGCGATTCAGTAGCATGACGTAGGCTTCTTGGAGTTTGTTAAGACATCAAAGAAAGTCATTTAATCAGATGCACTGAGATCGGAAATGATCAGATTGGACTCTATTTATTTTCAAAATAAAGAAGGGCCTGTTATTTCCACACAAAATTGAGCAATAAATAAAAATATTTGTAAAAGAAAGTTGGGAAATGAATATGGAGAAGAGGTTTACTGTTTACTTGTCAGAAAACATGCATTTTTTTTTTTTTTTGATTCTTTTTCTGAAACAGACAAGCAGTCTTCGTTGGAACAGGAAAATGGGCTCAATTACTGGAAAGCACCAGAAAGCTTTAGCCCCCGTAAAAATGCAAACCATCATCGACATTGTTTCAGCCAGTGAAAGGAAATGACAAGAAATCTTTCAGAGAAAGGAGGATTCATTGACATAGAGCTTCAAGCTCAAATTGCAGGAGAAAAACAAAGATGGCGAGAAATTCTTTACATAATTTTCCATTGCATAACATGTATAGCAACTCAGAACCTCGCCTTACTTGGCCACAAGGAATCCCTTAGACAGGAAGAGGAAGCATTATTGGAAATCTCCTTGGGTTGCTTAAGTTGTCTGCACACATTGATCATGTCATAAAAGATCTATGGCAGGGTGGTAAAATGAGTCGTTATGAGGTACTCGTGTGGCTGTCCACTAACACTAGTACAGTTCTTATTCTTTCAAGTTGGGAGTACTGGTTGACTACCAGAGATGATACTTGAATGAAGGTTGACCCAGGTTCGTTCGTTCTTTTGTTGATGGTAAAGGTTATCTTCAAACGTGTCTGTGTGACCGCCTGGCATACACTAGCATTCATACGTGCTATAATACTACATAGAATAAGGAAATACATTAAAAGCAAATACGGCGTTTTCTCACAAAACGCAGTATCATAAACGTTACAATTGGCATTCACGGCTGTGAGCGGCATTGTAGAGCAGTCTCAGAAAATAATAATTAATTGGTGTTATGAGTGGGAAATGTGAAGTAAATGTTGTGATCTTTGGGTTGTTTCCATTGTTTAGGTGGAAAAGAGAGACGTGTGAAAAATGTCGAAAAAACAGAAGGACGTTGTGGTGAAGTGGGAAGTTATAAATACTTATAAGGGACTTAGTGTACTGACTGAGATCAGCTGTGAAGGTATATATATATATCTAATAAGAGTAGTATATTATATATATAACCTTACTTGCTACCACATATCTATATATCTCAGTCAGAATTATTCTGGAATAGTGTGATGCTACGTTATGTGTCTAGGGTATGTGTATGGTGAAGTGTAAGTCACAACAACAGACAGATAAACAATTTAATTTAATCCACTACTCTTAACAACACTGTGACACTCACATACATATAACACTCTATGAGAATATCTTAAAGAAGTCACTAGTAACGTTTCAAATAACAATATGTATTCATTACTGGCATGAATGAATATGTGTCCTGATTCAACTACAAGGGAACCAGGAATCACAATCAATTTAAATTACAAGTTATGTACAGAATGTATTTAATATGAATATTGTAGTGACATATATTATTACCAATGTTCTATGTGTGTCAATTGTGTAGTGGTAAAATGAGGTAATACTGGTTTTGTTTTGTTCAAGCTCTGTTGGTATTTGTCATCATGACTTCAATAGTTTGTCTTTAGGGATCATTATTGTAGATGTTCACAGTTCCTGATTTTAAGACAAGTAAATTCCCCTCTTAATGTTAATTTTTAAAAAAATCAGTTCAAGATGAGGGGACATAATGTTGAGCTCAGCTGGCCAACTCTGCTTATCTTTAGTGATGGCGGCAGGAAAGGACTCCTCTGCTCGAATTCTCCTCTGGGCTCAGGAGACACCTCACTGATAGCTAAAAAGACCAAGGAGTATGCTGTCCGACTCTGGATTCAGCACAGCTATGACCAGGTGCTGCTCACTGTCGTAGATTTCCGATAGGAGAATTAAGACTAGGTTTGGTCCCTTCTGAATAGGTTTGAATAGGTGATAGACTCAGTGAGAGTTAGTGAAAGGTAATAGAATTTCCACACACGTGAGATGATAGATTTTGATATAGTGGCTGTCTCTGAAAGCGAAAAGAATTCTTCACAATGATATATATATTCTAGAACACGATTGTTTAGTTCAAGAGCGATTTTAATATCAGGACAAAATCGGCTCACAACATCAAAGAAAGTACATCAAGGAAAATACATATACACATAGTCATAAAAAATCAAGGAATGTTGCAAGGATGATAGCCCCGTTATAGTGTTAACTCTAGGTTTAGCCCGGCCCCGTTAAGAGAACAGATTTTGGCGCCCGAGTCACAGATACATAGGGTTTGAGTCTAAGAGTTGTCTTTGTTTTATCTCGTAATTATATGCACAGAGTTTGAAAAAAATCTGATTTAACCTAAGACAAAAACACAAGAACTCTAGCCTTAGCAACAAATTATGCAGATTGAAAAAAACAAATAGGACAGCAACAGGGTGTCAAAGATATAATAGTGAAAAATATCACTCAAACCAGCGTACACTCATTCATTCCGCCATGGCTTCTCACACTAGTACTCACGACTTTGCTTGCTGCCTCTTGGAACACATTGATTTTAGATTTTCACACAGACTCAAAAAATGCAGTCTACTGCCAAGAAGTCCCCAGTTCCAAAAGACCTGTTTAACTTGGAGTCTCCGGGAACGACTACTTGGGTATGCAAATTTGTTCAAATGTCTGATTAAGTCACCTAACAATTATTCCAGGCGCGGGAGTTAACAGAGCACAGTGTCAATAGCGTAGGTTTCTAAAAAAAAATGATGAATGTCAGGTCGGTGCCTTCCCTCAGTATAGGATTCACTTTAGTCACACCACAGATTTGTCCACAAGATATAATCTAGTCGGGAAATGATTGTTAATATTCACGCCGCCAGGCAGCAAATTATATAGAGTTTCTAGAAGAAATTAAGTGCTGGCTCCAAGGTCCAGTATTTATCATTACAGTCTTTGAAAACCCGTTATAGGGATATTAGTATTTCTGTCTAACTTGCACCGTCAGATCAGTGTTACTTGAGAAAACCCACGTGGTTCAAAATAAGGACTGTCTATTTCTTCACAAGTATGGAAACTACTACTAGGTGCTGGTAAAGTTAGGGTCACCCCAAAACTTTCACTGTGTGGAGGAAAAATAACACATATAATATAATACACAGAATCTGAACTGGTTAAAACTTACATTTAAACTTGCAAGCAGAGAGCTTTGCTTATCATTTAAACTTCCCGTGACGTAAGTTATATTTAAAAATCAGCACTCCTCATAAATTAGGAACACGTGCGTATCCCGTCATCATTCATGAGGCTGGATTCTAGAGTTTATACGTTAGTTTAGAAAAATACACTCGACTGAGTATTAGCAGTTAAATTAAATTTATAAATAGCTACAATTGCCGTTATAAGCTAGAAATTTTAATTAGTCTGCTTTCCACTGAATGCTTCCCTAGAAAATATAATAGCCTACCACTTTATTTCTCTTCTGCGCTAAAGAAATTAGATTTAAATGAATTAAGCGATTTAACACTTTAACACTCACACAATCTATATATCTATCATATTAATTACCTCAACCACAGAATTACAGGTAGTCGCACAACTTAAGAATAAAATTGCTGAAAATATTTCTGGAAGTCTAGAAGTTCGACAAATTGCCGAAACAAACTGAGATCTTCGCTAACAGCTATTCTGTTTTTCGAGCGACCTATCTACTGTGGAGTCTATGAGCGAGAATGAAATTAAAGTTTCAAACTTGGCCAATATCTTAAAATCAGACAAAGGGCCCAAACTTATTTCGCCAAGCGAAATTATCTCCCCTACTCCCAACATTTACGTCCGCTTAACGCGTGTCGTAACTGTCACCTACTGACCACGATGTACGCGTGTCAGTTTCAAATCCCAGACAGCCTGACTCCATTGCCCAAGTGAGCGCCGTGTCAGTTTGGGATTTTCCAGCCAAATGTCTGGATACTGCCCGGTGCAGATGTAAAGTATCACACCTCACCGGGACTAATGCCGAGAAGAAGCTCGCGCGCTCGGTGAGAATGTAGACGATTTGCTACGTCCTGTGTTCAGCGAACCGACTTATCACGCCTTATGACGCCCTGCAGCCCTGACATCTACGTAATATCGTCCTAGCGCGATTCTCAGTTTAAGAGAAAGGAAAAAGGTAAAGTTTGCGAATTATATGAGAATAATATTCGCAAAACGAATGGATGAAAAATATACAGGAAAAATGAAATACAGAGATAATAAAAGAGAGAATTTGGGTGAACAAATAGGAAGAAAATGTAGGAAATTAAATGAATATAAACCCTACGTGACAGAGCCTCCCCCCTTTAAGATATGGAAGCACTCCATGTCTACGTTATGGAGTTTAATTTCCTATAACCGTAGCTTCGGGGTGTCTGTCTTCTTCCCTCTCCTCTTCCCCCTCCATCTCTGTCCAATTCCTACTCAAGTCCACTCCTCAAAGTTTCCTTCCCCTGGAATGTCTCATATGCGCGCTTGAAAGAGCGTCGCCGCTTCTGACATTTTTGAAAGATTTCCTGTGATAGCGGTGGAATATCCCTGCCACTATCATCATCTTCGTCAGTTTTGGCGATCGTCAGGAGATGGTCGGAGGTTGGCACTGGTTTTTCCAAGTATCTCTTTAAGAGATTTAAATGGAAAACCTTCTCCTTTCCTTCAATAGAGATCTGGTAGTTAGCCTTAGAAATCTTTTTCAGGACGGTAAACGGCCCTTGCCATCCGATCTTCAGTTGGTTGTTCTCGGTAGGGAGCAACACCAAAACTTTCTCTCCTGCTTCCAGTTCTCTCTCTTCCGCGACTTTCCTGTATCGGTTAGCGTGCTTGGTGCGTGCTCGCTTAAAGTTAGTCGTTGCTAGGTCCCACCCTAGTTTCAACCGTTCCTTTAAAACCGACACATATTTACTTGCTGAGACGACTGTCTCATCCGCCTTCTCGTCTGTCAGAGACTGAAGTAAGGCTTCAAGCGGGCCCTTAATGGGTCTGCCAAATAAGAGTGTAGCTGGCGGAAATCCTGTGGAAGTATGAGGAGATCTCTGTAGCCAAATAATGCTGCAGGAATACAGAGATCCCAATCTTCAGGTTTCACTTGTGCCAGCTTACTTAGCATCATGGTGAGGTTTCCATTAGCACGTTCCACGAGCCCATTTCCCGCCGGAGTATATGGCTTAGTGTGGATGTGTTGGGTCCTCAAGATCTTAACGATCTCATCCATCAACAGGTTTCGGTATGGAGATCCATTATCCGTCAACACTTGCTGAGGGAATCCCAACCGAGTGAAAATCTGCACGAGGGCTTCTGCGACATGCTTGGCAT
Source organism: Oreohelix idahoensis (assembly GCA_024509875.1). Taxonomy (NCBI): domain Eukaryota; kingdom Metazoa; phylum Mollusca; class Gastropoda; order Stylommatophora; family Oreohelicidae; genus Oreohelix; species Oreohelix idahoensis. The sequence continues at coordinate 12,427 of JAMPIV010005351.1, forward strand.
CTGCGCATGTTAGCGGGATAGCTTCTGCCCATAAAGTGCATGTATCGACTAAGGTCAGGATGAACCTGTTCCTTCTTTTAGTCCTTTCGAAAGGCCCTAAAATGTCGATCACAACCCGTTCGAATGGTGTTCCCATTATTGGCATTTCACCCATGTGGACTGGGGGGGTCCGTTGCTTGGGTGGTACACGTTGGCACTGGGCACAGGATTTGACATATCTGATAATATCAGTATTCACTCCAGGCCACCAATAATGAGTGGTTATACGTTGGTTTGTGGCGTTCTGTCCCATATGTCCGCTAAAGGGAAGAGAGTGCCCCATTTCTAGGATTTGGCTTCTGTACTGTTTCGGTACTAGGAGCTGGTTGTAACCTTGGTCAGGCTTGCCCGTTCTCCGATAAAGTACGCCATCCTCAGAAAAAATGTCCCCGTGCTGTTTGGGTTCCTTAGCCATGGGCAGTTTCCTAAAGCAGGGTGCCAAAGTAGGGTCCTTGTATTGCGCTTCTTTAAGTTCCATAGGTAACAAATTTGGCGCAGGCTCCCGTTCCTTCTTGGTTTGCCCTCTTGTAGTTACTGCTGCCACAATCGGCTCTTCCGGTTTCCCAATACACACGTATCTCCCGCCAAGTATGACTGGGTAGATGGGATCATCCATAACAGCCGCTTTGATCACGCCTCTGACAAAGTCAGAGTGTATCTCCACCAATGCGATGGGAAGCGCTGTAGGTGCATCACTCTTACGAACTCCACAAAGTTGGACGGTCTCTGCTGTCTCTTGACCGGGTTTGACCAGGTTTCTGGCAACAATGCAATCGTAAGAAAGCCCCGTGTCAAATAAGCAAGAAGTTTGAGAACCGTTCAAAGTAACAGTACCTCGCGTTGAGGGTCTATCCCCAACAGGTTGGGAATCACTGTCAATAATTCCGCCTTGCGAGACTGTTAATAAGCATCCGATGCGTTTAGGCTCGGTGTGCTCGGTCTGATCATATGTCCCGTGCTCGGGGGTTCTCCCTTTGCCACCTTGTCCTTTCTGGCTACGCTGCCATGTAGGGCGGTCGGGTTGATCAGACTGTTTGGGGTGGTTGGGGTACTTGTTCTTGTAGAACTTGGATTTTTCAGGAGGGGGGTTTTGAGGTCCAGTTTCTCTGTGGTTGTTTTGGTTAGAAGCCTGAGAAGATTGCTCTAGGTTATGTTTTCGAAAATGCTCCTCTGTCGGTTTCCGCTTTGTGGCCGGTAGTTCAGCCAGCGCATTTGATAACGCTCAGACTTTTCCAAAATGTCTTCAAGTTTTTCTGCCCCCTGCTCAGCGAGAAATCTCCGGGTATCAGCAGACAAAGTGTTCTTTATTTGTTCAGTTAGAACAAGTTCCTCAAGACCTTCATAGGTAGAGGGGAGCTGCGAAAGCTCAAGGCACTTTGTTAGATATCCCTTAAGACGAGATGAGAACTGGTGAAAAGTTTCAGAATTCTCTTTCCGGCTGTTGCGAAACAGTTGCAAAAACTTGCGAGCGTTCATTTCAAAGCGCTCCAGTAACGCTTTCTTCAACACATCGTAGTCGTCTTGTTGGCTACTTTCCAGCTTAGAATAAACATCATAAGCAGAACCTTTTAGGGCCTGGGAAAGTTTCATATTCCAACGCGACCTCTCTAACCCGTACAGAGTTGCAATTTTCTCAAATTTTTCTAACCATGTGTCAATCTTCTCATTAGGACAAGGAAAAGATTCAAGAGTGAAAGACATAGCATTTAGTTGAAGAGATTGAGTGTTAGCAGGGTCAGTTAAGGAAGAATGAGGAGAAGACTCTCCATTGCTGGAGGTAGAGGCAGCACCACGGCTTTGGAACTCTAGAGTCTTAAGCGCCAGCTCATGCTGTCGTCGTTGCTCATTTTCTCTTTCCTCATGCTGTCTCTCCTCCCTCTCCTTCTCATGCTGTCTCTCCTCCCTCTCCTTCTCATGCTGTCTCTCCTTCTCTTTTTCTCTCTCCCTGCGGATTTCCATTTCTTCCTCAATCTTCTTCTGCTGTAATAGACGGTCTGCTTCTTCTTTCCTCCTTAGTTCTTCTTCTTTCCTCTCCGCATCATATCTCTCAAGTTCGTCTCTGACAAAAGCTTTCATTTCTTCTCCTTCCAGTCCCTCCTCTCTCGCTTCGTCCCTGAGGAGTTGTCTAAGCTTTGCCCTCTCGGCCATATTATGTCAGTGACTGAGACACGTGGAGATAGAAAATAGGAAAAAGAATAACCTGGTTCCTACCACTTACGAGAAAAAAAAATCAAAAATTCAAAAGATGATATCCTTAACCCTGGGATACCTCCTCCAAAATAAAATCTAACTATCGCTGCTATTATCGGCAATAAAGCACTCAATGCAAAACACGACTACGCCAAATAAATGGTAGTTAAGATTACAACTGAAAAATAAGTTGCTACAGTGGAAAAGCAAAAGAATATTGCAAAAATTAAAGAGAAAAATAATCCCTTAATTTTTAAAAAAAAATCCACTATAAGTTCGCCCCTGAAGTCAGATCGGGTAAGGGAGGGAATTAATCTGGACAAAAAAGTCCGAAAAACACACTCCTTAACTTAGTTCAAACGCCGTTCTGCCTCAGTACCCAGTGAATGTTATACACTCACCACTTTACCAGCATTTAGTATTACAATCAGCAGTTAACATATATCCCGACAAAATCAACCTGTAACCAAAATGTATATTATTCAAAGATGCTGTGGAAAAAAAAAAACTTATTAGTTTGTGTGGTCAGCACGCCCGTAAACAGATCGTTAGTCTAGGGGGTAATTATTTAAAGATATAACAACTCACAAGACATCACACTCTTACTCTATATCAGAATACAGAATCTTAAGTTCAAAATCCAGATAGACGAGTCCACGTTTGTCGTACTCGTCTTCCTATTCTAAGTTCAAAGACCGGAAACGAGCCCTCATTTGTCGTACTCGTCTTCCTATTCTAAGTTCAAAAATCCGTCGGACGAGACCCCATTTGTCGTAGATTTCCGATAGGAGAATTAAGACTAGGTTTGGTCCCTTCTGAATAGGTTTGAATAGGTGATAGACTCAGTGAGAGTTAGTGAAAGGTAATAGAATTTCCACACACGTGAGATGATAGATTTTGATATAGTGGCTGTCTCTGAAAGCGAAAAGAATTCTTCTCTCTCTCACCTATCTTCTACAACAGTTGTTACAGCGTCAGACAGACTACACCAATATACATATTACGTATATTTCTATCACTCACAGGCACGCACATACACGTGACGACAGGTAAACACACAGACGTGGGAAAACTATAACAATGATATATATATTATCTAGAACGAGCTGACCAAACACGATTGTTTAGTTCAAGAGCGATTTTAATATCAGGAAAAAATCGGCTCACAACATCAAAGAAAGTACATCAAGGAAAATACATATACACATAGTCATAAAAAATCAAGGAATGTTGCAAGGATGATAGCCCCGTTATAGTGTTAACTCTAGGTTTAGCCCGGCCCCGTTAAGAGAACAGATTTTGGCGCCCGAGTCACAGATACATAGGGTTTGAGTCTAAGAGTTGTCTTTGTTTTATCTCGTAATTATATGCACAGAGTTTGAAAAAAAATCTGATTTAACCTAAGACAAAAACACAAGAACTCTAGCCTTAGCAACAAATTATGCAGATTGAAAAAAACAAATAGGACAGCAACAGGGTGTCAAAGATATAATAGTGAAAAATATCACTCAAACCAGCGTACACTCATTCATTCCGCCATGGCTTCTCACACTAGTACTCACGACTTTGCTTGCTGCCTCTTGGAACACATTGATTTTAGATTTTCACACAGACTCAAAAAATGCAGTCTACTGCCAAGAAGTCCCCAGTTCCAAAAGACCTGTTTAACTTGGAGTCTCCGGGAACGACTACTTGGGTATGCAAATTTGTTCAAATGTCTGATTAAGTCACCTAACAATTATTCCAGGCGCGGGAGTTAACAGAGCACAGTGTCAATAGCGTAGGTTTCTAAAAAAAAAAAATGATGAATGTCAGGTCGGTGCCTTCCCTCAGTATAGGATTCACTTTAGTCACACCACAGATTTGTCCACAAGATATAATCTAGTCGGGAAATGATTGTTAATATTCACGCCGCCAGGCAGCAAATTATATAGAGTTTCTAGAAGAAATTAAGTGCTGGCTCCAAGGTCCAGTATTTATCATTACAGTCTTTGAAAACCCGTTATAGGGATATTAGTATTTCTGTCTAACTTGCACCGTCAGATCAGTGTTACTTGAGAAAACCCACGTGGTTCAAAATAAGGACTGTCTATTTCTTCACAAGTATGGAAACTACTACTAGGTGCTGGTAAAGTTAGGGTCACCCCAAAACTTTCACTGTGTGGAGGAAAAATAACACATATAATATAATACACAGAATCTGAACTGGTTAAAACTTACATTTAAACTTGCAAGCAGAGAGCTTTGCTTATCATTTAAACTTCCCGTGACGTAAGTTATATTTAAAAATCAGCACTCCTCATAAATTAGGAACACGTGCGTATCCCGTCATCATTCATGAGGCTGGATTCTAGAGTTTATACGTTAGTTTAGAAAAATACACTCGACTGAGTATTAGCAGTTAAATTAAATTTATAAATAGCTACAATTGCCGTTATAAGCTAGAAATTTTAATTAGTCTGCTTTCCACTGAATGCTTCCCTAGAAAATATAATAGCCTACCACTTTATTTCTCTTCTGCGCTAAAGAAATTAGATTTAAATGAATTAAGCGATTTAACACTTTAACACTCACACAATCTATATATCTATCATATTAATTACCTCAACCACAGAATTACAGGTAGTCGCACAACTTAAGAATAAAATTGCTGAAAATATTTCTGGAAGTCTAGAAGTTCGACAAATTGCCGAAACAAACTGAGATCTTCGCTAACAGCTATTCTGTTTTTCGAGCGACCTATCTACTGTGGAGTCTATGAGCGAGAATGAAATTAAAGTTTCAAACTTGGCCAATATCTTAAAATCAGACAAAGGGCCCAAACTTATTTCGCCAAGCGAAATTATCTCCCCTACTCCCAACATTTACGTCCGCTTAACGCGTGTCGTAACTGTCACCTACTGACCACGATGTACGCGTGTCAGTTTCAAATCCCAGACAGCCTGACTCCATTGCCCAAGTGAGCGCCGTGTCAGTTTGGGATTTTTCCAGCCAAATGTCTGGATACTGCCCGGTGCAGATGTAAAGTATCACACCTCACCGGGACTAATGCCGAGAAGAAGCTCGCGCGCTCGGTGAGAATGTAGACGATTTGCTACGTCCTGTGTTCAGCGAACCGACTTATCACGCCTTATGACGCCCTGCAGCCCTGACATCTACGTAATATCGTCCTAGCGCGATCCTCAGTTTAAGAGAAAGGAAAACAGGTAAAGTTTGCGAATTATATGAAAATAATATTCGCAAAACGAATGGATGAAATAAACACAAACGTTGAAGCAATATTCTGGCACAAAGGCACAAAATGAAATAGCCAAACACGTTACACATTACTGAATGTTATAAAAAAAATTTTATGAGCAGAAATGATTTTATGCTGTCAGGCACCCCCAATATTTTATTTTGGGTATAATTTATTAATTCCTGGACTATTTGCGTAACGTTTTACATATTATTTGTCAGCAAACCCTAAGGAACCCAAAAATACTAATTTAAAGGAGCTACGTGGCTGCGTTCAAAATATGCAATTTCTTCTATCTCCTGTTTAGAAGATGTGCTGTCTGGGTACTGTTATGTGTTCAAACGTAAACCCATATAATGTTGTCTTTTCTAATAAGAGTCTGTTATGATTTATAAACCTAACTCTGGGAAAGGGTAGTGTATTTTATCACTGTCCGTCTGAAAAAAAATTAGTGCATGTAGACTTACACGCGTGATGGTAGTAATTGTGTATCGCGCGAAGCGGGTTTAGTGTTCGGCTTTCTGCCTCTCCCTTCTCTTTTTATCCCTTTAGTCCATCTGTTCGTTCGTTTTGGTAACGCAGTATAATTAATGTTAGGGTTAATTTAGGTCATTACGCAGTACGTCTCAATGCTTTTCCAAGAAATACAGCACACGTTTCATTGAAGAAGGCGGGTAATAATACAGTAAGCTTTACTATCAACGTGAAAGCGTTACAATTTGCAGACGAAGCAGAAAACAAGGGGGATTTCGAGTACATTCTTTGGGACAGCACTGTCATTTTACCATTGCTCTTCTCTTTATTAATTTTATTTGTTAGGCTTCATATTTACCTAATAATTTATATATGTGGATTAGAATATTTCATGACAGACGTGTGCAAAATGTCGAAAACAGAGAGATGTGTGTAAAATGAGCGAGACGTGAGTAAAATGGCGGGAAACAGGAGGAGCCGTATAAAAGGTGGAGAAATGCGAGAAAAGAGAGAGATTTGCTTGGTATTCATTGTGTTGTGTTAGGCAAGCCAGATTCGAGTTTCGTCTTGGAGATTATGAAGATCAGTAGTTTATTTCGTTTGGATATAACTCAGTTAGAGTCGTTTTTCTTGAGTGGACACCGCTGACCAGAGGATGTCGCTGGTGTTGAACTGTCAACGACCTAACACGGGCGATTCTATTAACTTGAAATTGAAACGCGAATGTCTTTCACTGGAAGGTGAACTCCTGTAACTTCAATAACAATCGGGCACACCAACAAGTGCCAATACTGGTATGGACGAACTCGTTATGTCGACTTGCAACAACATTTTTATTGACGAAAATACGTAGACGAGCAAAGACAGGAACACAGTACTTGCATCAATGGTTTCATAGATCAAAACATATGGTTCATAATTATAAATTATATTACTTGTAGTATCCAAGTTCATTCACTGATCTAACGGTTTGACCTTGCGTCGCCGAACAAGACTTCTAAGGTCATCCTTACAACAAATCTTCGTATATCTACTTCCGCCCTGTCCTGTAACATTTCTCTGGTACATATTGATTCTGGTACCTTCCAACATTATAGATCACTGCATACATTCTGTCTAAGAAGACAAACATAAAGTTAATTACAATACTTGATTCATCTCTCTATTGATCGCCGTGTCACGTATGACGGCGCTCCACTAATTCATATCAATCAGCCGAACTGACGGAGCATTCAAAATCCTTTAAAACATTAGGATGGCTTCAGTATAGCATCGGGTTGATCCATTTTAACCCCTTAACGAGAAGGGACTAGCTAGATGCCAACGCCGGATACAGTCACTAAAAAATCATTAAAAAATATATTCAATTATACCAACGTCTGGTTCTGACTTACGTAGGGAGTAAGCCGACAATGGCTTCTATTCAGAAGTCATGTCCCAGAAATACACTAGCCCCAAATGATGGGTACACAATAAAGAAATCAACAGACTCCATGTCTGGAAATAAGATGCGGCTTGTTACATTCACGCACTGACGTCATCTGGCTTGTTTGGATACAAGCGCGCCCGATATACCATACACCAAATTGTGCATATGCGTGCGTGACAGATGACATTTACTAACACTAACACCGACATAAGTTGGTGCGTAAAGTAGGACCACATATTATAAAATATGAGACTACCCTCATCTGTAAATGACTGTAAAGGCCTACGAAAAGGGCTCTACAGATTCCTTACCAATCCCCCCAAAAAAATTAATTATATTAATTTTTTTCTTTACTACTCGAGGATAGAGGTGAGTCAAGTTTACATAATCCTATTTTACTAATATATCATGATAAAAATCATAAAATATGAAATTCAAGTTAACTCAAATCAACAAAAGGTATGCATCAAAGCATACATCCACAATTGCACGCCCTTGGTACAATGTGGTAAATGAAATAAAGTATCATATTAGAAATATTGAATTAAAACAAATGTAAACGCAAATAAACAGAAATGTAAAAACCAATGAATAAACAGAAAAGTGATGGATATGTCTTAAAAATGACAAGTGAAAAAATGAAAGAATACAATTTAAACACATGTATAGATCAACGCACTTAACCGTGTCTCTAAAGTCCTTTTGTGGTACTAATTAAAGTACTAAAGTTAAATTAATGTACTTAAATACAAATATTGATCAATCTAATTGAATGTTGTATAGTTAAATAAATTAATTATTATTTTAACTAAGTATCCAAGTGTAATAATCTAATTAGTTCATTTATTTCCCTCTAATAATGTCATTAATTCCTTAAATAACAGAAGTTCCATTTTCCTGTTAGTGACCAGTTAATAATCTAACAAGTTCAGTTCCACGAAAAAATCAAAGTGCTCGAAATGTTATTTCGGTGAGAAAATATAATCCCTTTCCAATGTTATTCTCTCTTCAATGTCATAATTAAGTGAATGTTATTTTCACAAATATAGTAGTATAATACAACGTTCCATGTTCTTTTAATACATAATCATTGTAGATTTCACTTGACTGAATGTTAATGACTCTTATAATCGAGGTAGCACACGTAAAAAGTTACAATCGAAGAACTGTCAGTGTCGAAGTTCAGTTGTCTGTAGTGCGTAGATGCTAACTTGATTCATTCGGACATCTCGACAAAATGTCAGCGAGAACATTCTGCGTACCAGGAATGGATCTTATTGTAAAACTATATGGCTGGAGTGCGATCGCATACCTAGTAGATTTTGCTGATTTCACGTCTTTAGTGTTGAGAGCAGTAAGCGCTTTTTGGTCTGATTCAACAATAAAGTGTGATCCAAGCAGATATCTCTGGAGTTTTGTTATTGACCAGACAAGTCCAAGAAGTTCCTTATCTAGGACTGAGTAATTTTATTCAGTCGGAGTTAACTTCCGTGACACATAGAGAACTGGATGCAAGGTGCCATTATATTCTTGTAGTAACACGCTTCCCACGCCATAATTAGAAGCATCGCTGCGTAAGACAAATGGTAAATTCGCATTAGGCAACCTTAACACAGGAGGATCCGAAAAAAATTTCTTTATGATATCCAACGCGATTTGATGTTCGTTAGACCACCGAATCACGTTAGCTGCACCTTTCCTAAGTAATGAAGAGAAAGGAGCAGTAATGGACGAAAGATGTGGTATGGATTTCCCATAATATTGTATTAGACCTAACAGAGATCGCACTTGTTTCTTTGTTTTAGGTGTAGAGATATTAAGGATTTTAGAGACATTACTGTCCTCTGTATATAACATACCACGACCAATACGGTGACCCAAAAAAGAAATATCGTGGAAACCCACAAATGCCTTTGATGGCTTAGCAGTTAAGTTATGATATTGTAACGTGGACAGTAATGAGTTTAATCCTTCCATATGTTCTTCCCATGAGTCACTGAAAAGACAAATGTCATCTATGTACGCAATGACATTGGGATGATGAGATAGAATTCGACGCATCATGCGCACGAACGTGGCAGGAGCGTTAACTAACCCAAATGGCATAAAATTCCCTTGGAATATTTCATGAGAACTAGAAAAAGAACAAATGACTATTACAAGAAAGAAATGATGACTGCATAGGCTGAGTCATCAAAGAATGTGATATCAAAATCAAATATAGTAGGTTACTATCTGCGTGACGCAGAATTGGGAACCAATTGTAATCGGAGAGAATGGTGGTGGAAATACACACCATTGTCCCGCTCGATAGCCATGCGAGCATCTTTATTGGTTCTAAAAGTAACCACGGCGTCACCATACCTGTTATTGGTATGAAGTAACAGACGCACGAACCTAACGTCTGCCGTGTAATTAAAGAAATTACCGAGTGCCTGCCATGTAGTTCGTTGTGGCAGATTTTGCACAAGGATGGTGCGAGAATATGCACCCTTACCAATATATGTGGTACCGTTATCACAAGAATGTAAATAAGGTTTATGGTTAACCTTAGTCCTTTGATGTAAATTATAATATTTATTATTTCTACTGGTAGAATTATTGTTCTTAAACGTACCATACTGTTGTACTTGATTATGACTACTTACGCCAGACAAAGGTGTAGGTGTACGGCATGTCGTAGACACCTGCTTGCTGGGCAAAGTTAAAACCTTACTGACAACCTTATTGGTATTAATTTTCCCATCTGAGTTACAACTCTTATTTTTATTAGGAACATCCTTTCCCTTTTTCTCAAACGTAACTTTTTTCTTACCATCAGTTGCCTGCTGATCAAGTCGAGGGAAGGTATATGTCCCCCGGTATGACTTACTAGTCTTCACAGGTTGTGTTGAAACCTTAATATCCTTCTTAAGAATGGACGCATGTCGTAAAGGTTGTAATGCATTAGCAACAGTGGCGTAATGAACAATGGAGTCATTTTCGATGCTAGATTCCAAGATCTTAGCATTACATAGCACTTTAGCAATATGTGCATGTGAAACAAATCTAGGAATAGTAGTAAATACACGGGCATCATGTATATTTTGCTCTTCCCAATCAGCAATCTGCTGTGGGGTACACTCTTTAACCCCATGTATACGACCTAGAATGACATCACTAATTGGATTTGGGAGGAGACAGGCGTGGATCTTTCCTGAAAAAAATGGTGCTTTAAATCAATAATAGCAGTCGGAAATGTTTCCACTGTCCCTCCAAAGGTCCTACATTGGGTGGTTTTTCCAGTAGCACATTTTGGGTCGACCAGCGAAGTCCGTACACCGATTGTGCTACAACCTGAGTTAAATAAAAGAGAGCATAGAATGGAATTTAAAAACCCCTATTTAATTTAAGGTTTCCTGTTCCAACGTGAGTAGCTGACGTGGCCGTACACGCCGCTGGTAGACTGGGCAACACATGTCCGCAACGGAGCGTCGTGATCGCCCTGGGCTGGAATAGCGTTGAGCATTCTTGACATGTTTTTACCTGCTCGAGATCGATACAAGACATAGTATTATGTTGATTAACATTATTGTCCTTATCTTTGTTAGGTTGTGCTTGAAGTGAAGCAACATTGGAATGTTGTCGTGGCCTGCTCGACGATCTATCTCTACGTCGCGATCGATTTTGACTATTGTCATTAAAATTGCTACAATTACCATTTCTGCTATCATTAAAATTTGGATGAGTACGCCAATGAAAGTTATCACTGTTGTGATGTTGGCTAAATGATTTATTCATAAATCTATGTCTATTTTCAGGATGATGTGATTTAGATCTCCAATGTTGTTTATTATTATTCCCTTGATTATATTTAGAATTGTCGTTAATAAAATATCAAGATCCGTGAGATTGGCCCCAGGACATATTAAAAGGAGCAGACTGTTGGTATTGTTTCCCCTTTTGAAAATGACCAAAGTTGAAATTATTATTATTTCCCCTATAAAAATTTCTATCGTTACTCATCGAACGATGTCTTGGGAAATTGTTATGTTGCATAGCGAAAGCAACAGGTAAATCATATTTAATCTGCGCATTGCTGACATCCATGTTAGGATGAGCGGTGCAGAAATTTTTGCAATGTTCTGACATTTCTTTTATATTAGAAGGCTTACGTTCATGTAGAAACGCAAGAAATGCAGGACTTACTGCCGATAAAACTTTATCGCGTAGTAATAAGTCGAAAATACCGTCATAAGATTTCTCTACCTTGGACAGTTCGATCCATCTTTCCAAGGTAAGACGTATTTGAGAAAGAAAATCATCAAAGTTCTTACTAGATTGTGGGAGCATAGACTTGAACTTCATTCTATACTGATCTTCTGTCATTTGAAATTTGTTTAGAAGGGCGGCCCTGAGAGCATCATAATCATTTTTATCTACAGCGCTAGTGGTGTGATAAACGGCCATTGCCTCTCCTGTAAGTATTCTGGATAAGTGGGTACAATATAATGATTTATCCAAGTTGTACGACTTACATGTAGCTTCAAATCTGTCCAAAAAGAATATCACATCGTCGGATGGTGGGTTAAACTTTGGCAATTTTAGATGAACCTCTCTAAAATTCTCATGTCTCGATGAAGACTGGCCTTTCTGAGTCTTTTGGGCATTACATTCACTTGACAATCTTATTCTATCAAATTCCAATTCGGCAAGTTTCAAATCATGCTGACGTTTCTTATCATTCTCTTCTGTCTCCAGCTGAAGTCTTTTTGCATTTTGTTTAGCTATTAATCTTCTTTCTTCCATTTCCTTTTTTCTTATTTTCTTCAGCCTCACATTTCAAATTTTCTAATCTTAATTTCTCAGCTTCTAATCTTTGAGATTCCAACCTCTGAGATTCTTTATATTCCGTCATAGCAAATGTTCTAATCTCTTCCGGAGGTATATTAAGCGCCTTAGCCTGCTTAATAAAATAATCTAAGGTAGACATTATTCAATATTATTCTGAAATAATTCCACTTAAAAGTGTTACTATACCAAGTGGTCTTCGTTCCTCTCCTAGAACGGTAAATAATGTCATATAATAGTCAAATATATTAATAATTAATAAAGTAATTTATGCAATGAAATGTTATGAAAGCAACAACGTGACAGACAATAGCAACAATACTGACAAGACGAGATATAATAAACGACTGAAAACGTTCGCATAAATCAACCAAAATAAAAATGGAAAAATGAAGAAATAATGTTGCAAAGAATGCAGTGAAATATGCGATAAAAACTTACACAAGACAATTGACAATACAGTTGTTAAAGTCATATTTGGTATATTAATCTTTTATGATAAAAAAAGAAGGGAATTAATCATTAAGACTTGTTGTCAGGTCGGGTTATTGTTATCTCGCCTGAACAGCGCGGTAGTCAGCTGTTGATTTGTTTAAAAGTGCAATCTAGTATTTACTTGTATGTTCTAAGAAGAAAACGTGTAATCACTACTAACATCTCTGCGGCGAGTTACCGCGTGAGATGTATTTTGATTAGGAATGTTTTGAACTGAGCAGTCGCTCGCTAACCCGAGAGATGTGTTGTGAACTGTACTGAGCGATAGGGCTCGTAACAGTGTGTTCCTAGCGAGTGAAGGGGAAAGAGATTTTTTTAGCGATGTTCTCGATGTGTACCAGAGGATATTCTTGGTACCGGCATTTTTTATGCTTATGGGATATATGTGATTATCCGGCAGATGTATGTGTGTTGTTTATGACTGCAGTGGACGCAGTCCCTTTTGAGTATAATGGATAGTAATGGCCATATTAACAGTGTTGTTTATGACTGCAGTGGACGCAGTCCCTTTTGAGTATAATGTAATGGCCGTATTAACAGTGTTGTTTAGACTAAGTGGACGCAGTCCCTTTTGAGTATAATGGATAGTAATGGCCATATTAACAGTGTTGTTTATGACTGCAGTGGACGCAGTCCCTTTTTAGTATAATGGATAGTAATGGCCGTATTAACAGTGATGTTTATGACTGCAGTGGACGCAGTCCCTTTTAAGTATAATGGATAGTAATGGCCATATTAACAGTGTTGTTTATGACTGCAGTGGACGCAGTCCCTTTTGAGTATAATGGATAGTAATGGCCGTATTAACAGTGTTGTTTATGACTGCAGTGGACGCAGTCCCTTTTGAGTATAATGGATAGTAATGGCCATATTAGTGATGGCCGTATTAACAGTGATGTTTATGACTGCAGTGGACGCAGTCCCTGTTGGAGTATTGATGCTATTCGATGCAATGTAAACTGTCTCTCGTCTGTGTTGTGTCGTGAATAAAGTGTTCGAAACGTCACCAGTTGTTTAACATTCGATGACTTCTACGTGTGTTACGATGTGGTGAGTAACTGTACACACATATCTGAAAACAGTCTACACAGTGACAGAACACCAACAGTACTCATTGACATAAATAATAAAACAGCATATATATCATTGATGGCCGATATAACATTGTGAATATAAAGGAACACTATATAACATTTGGTGGTTTTCAGTCTCAACGGGAATTTACACCTATGAAATTCGCGTTAATAGCCCTGTGTGGGCGTGGCCAATTAAAATTAGACATTTAACATTGATTGCTGATGTTGATCGCATTTATCTACGTACTAGAACTTGGATTATTAATAACCATCTACAACTGCAGAAGGATTTCAAGTTCGCATTTACGGTTGTTCAACACGGGTGCTTCATGTACACGATTTGGCAGTTTCCAGTTCCAGTTGTCCTGTGCGGTGTACGAGCATAGACCATTCTGTATCCAGTACGTGAAGTGAGAGGGGTCAAGCTCCAGTGACTTTCTGCGGTGTATTGTTTTCATCAGCGGACTGTGTGATACCTACCGTTTTGTCGGGCAGAAAGTTCTGGATTATTTACAGTTGACAAGATAAGTGGGTTTTTGTTGTGAAAACTGTACCACTTTATGTCTGTCAAAAAGCCTTCCGAAATTGTGCATTATTGTCCTATTAAGTGTTTTATGTTGAACATTTTGTGTTTCATGTAGAATTATGAAGATAACATCCCAGTTTACCCAGGGCTTCATAAGGTTCTGTAGGAGTTAGTTTGTTTCAATTAAGCGATTATTCCGGTAAAAGGATACAAACATTGCCGTAGGTTAGGTCACTAGTTGTCTCTTGGGACAATTATTGTTTAGGTGTGACGTAACGTTTCATTGTTGTTATTGTTGTATTTTTCTTTGTTCCTTAGTTTATTGATTAATTTGTTTGTCGGTGTCTTTCTCTTTTCCCTATCTTTCATTTTTTATACACATTTTCGTTTATACACTGTGCTGTTTCTTGTCTTGTTAATATTTGCAGTTATCATTACATGCTATGTAACATTATTTGCTTTAGTTCCGCTGTACTGTTCAGTTGATTTCTGCAAACGTTTTTTTTCGTTTGTTTTCTTGTATCTTGTCTTTGTAACTGTTATTCTTTTTGTTTATATCATATGTTGGTTGTTTGTGATTTATTGGAGGACTTTATGCATATGTGATTAAGGCTATGTGATAATATTGACACACTTCATAGTGATATAAATTTATCTCTCATACTGATGTAACAAAAGTTCTATACGCAAGAACTTGTGGTATTATGGTATACAGAGATGGTTAGATATTTTCAATCTTATGAAGAAATATTTAGTTCGTAAGCTGGAAAAGGAATTATCTAAACTTTAAGGGACATAAACTGATAATAATTATAAGTGGTGAATATATATAGTGGAATTGGTGATTGAACCACTATGGATTCTGAGATAGATCCTGAGGATATGGATCCTATATTGCAATATATATTTGATGGAGGTAAATATTGTGAAAGATTGCGAGGCCCACAGCTGGAAGGATTTGTGATGGACCGTTTTTTGGTTGATGTGGCATGGGCCCTAAGGTTTTTTGCTGAGGATACATTTCATTCCGTTCCTCACTTAATGATGGCTAGGCATTTGGCGGATTTGGTGCATTACCTTCGGGTATTTTTGCACAAGAATACTGAGTCTAAACACGATTTTATGACGGAGGTGATACACGATATAATTCACAACGACATTCCTAACAATCACAAACAGGAGTTACAAGATGAGGTGTTAAAAGACATAATTTATAATGATATTCTTCATGACCAGAAAAAACATTTAGAAGAGGAGGAGCGTATGAAAGTCATCAAGCGAAGTGCACTACAGGAAAGGGAAAATTTCTTAGAAAATATTGCTAAAGAGAGCGAATTACAGGAAACAGTATCGAGACTTACAGATGATTTAAAGGAATCAAACACAGAACTTACTAAAGTGAAAGCAGCGTTAGATTCTGCATTGAGCAAAATCAAAGATTTGGAAATTCAAGTGGATTATAAATATGGAGAAGTTAGTAATCTCAAGCAGCAACTTCAGGAAAAGAAAGAGAGAGGTGTGGAAAATTAGAAGCTGAGACAATTGACCGTGATAGGTCTTATACAGAGACGCTTCTTGATTTATTGAGTAAAGTGAATTCTTGTATGGAAGAAGAGATGTATACTGTATTTCCGAATGAAGTTGAGGAGCTAATGAATAATGAGAATAATGAAGTTGAAACACAGCAACTAAAGGTAGATAAGGGAAATGATGAAGAAGAGACATTAGAAATGTTAATGGCTGAGAAGGAGAAAATGATTAAGGTCGAGAATTTACTGGTGGAGGAAAGTGACAAAAGGTTGACACTTGAGAATTTAAACAACAAATTGGGTGAAGAGATTTCACTTCAAAAGGTGGAGATCAGTGAATTAAGAAACAGGGTGAATAGATTGGTAGATATTATTTTAGACTGCAAAGTGTTGTCTCCTTTCAATGTTGACAGTGGTAGACAGAAAGTTGATTATCAACATGTCTTAAAGGCACCGAGTCAGCAACAGACACTCGGCGCAAACACTAACAGTAAACATAGTAGTCGAAAATCCCTGCGCGGAAAATACAATTTTTCACGCACCAGTGATGCTAATATTACTGATTCTTGGCGACATGCCAACAAAAGAAATTCTACTGGTACAGTCGGTACTGTAGATAACAAGAAAAACTGTGAGAAATTTCAAGGCAAAAATTATAATACCAACCATAAATCTACTAGTGGAAATTCCCATAAAGTCATAACTAATGACAAAGTTAGTCGTACTTGTGCCCGAAATAATACTAAGTGTGTTGGTAACCACAATGATTCTATTATTCCTATTCCTGATCAAGGTGTTAAGTATATCACCACAGAAAAGATTAGAAACAGTGTTGTTAGGAAAGATAATCCAGATCTCGAACAGTATCAAAGGAGTGTAAAAATTGTAATTCTTCTTTGCCAAGAAATCAAAGAAAGGCTAACAGATATCAAAATTCTGGTTCTAAGGATTTTAAAAATTCTAGTGGAAATAACTACTATAGAGATTATCGATCATATGATAATTTTTCTACAAGACAACAAGAGCCATCGGGCAGATATTTTTATCAAAAGAGAAATAATAATGCTTCCAATTATAATAGAAGATCGCATGCTAATTGTGCCCAACAAAAACCTAAGGTTATTATTAATAAAGGTAATAATAAGATTGGTAGTCTTTCTAATACTACTACTTGTTTTCGCTACCTTGGGTGTAAAACTTTATTTCAGCCTACAGCGACAACGCCCTTGACTGACTGTCAGCTTCTCCCTGAGCATTCCTTGTTGTTCACAAGCGGGGAAGGAAGGTTTATTGACAGCCATGAGGGGGCCGGAGATTCTCACAACCACGGGTGATGGTAAAAGTGGCATTAACTTTCGTCTTGCCACATTAAATTTTACAAGTAACTACAGTGAAAATTTTCATTTGTATTTTTTCACAGCGACGGCTTTGCGTTAAAGGTCAGCGCTCATGTGTCGCATGAGATGAGGAAAATGGATACTACCTTACGCCTTTGTGATTAATGAGGTGAAGTCAGACAGCTTGTAGAATCCATATTATACGGAGTTGCCCTTTCAAATTAATGGATGATTTCTACACCGAGTTTCTACACCGCGGAAATTGTTTATATTTAATTTTTTGGATAAAATATTACTGTATGAATAATGTATTATTGTATTGTATAGTATGGGGCATTATATGGCGTTGCATCAAATAATGTGTATGTTCATAATTATGCACTATTGCATGCCCATATCTTTTCCGTGTGACTGTGTTTTTGATTACGCGCCAGTGCATTGCATGCTATTTTTACTCTATGGTGATTTCGATAGACATGATGCACGTATTATGATTGGAATCTGGTGTAGCGTATCGGTCTGTAGTAACTTGTCTTTATTGTTTGATGAATTAGTGGACTGTTGGTATTTACACTCCAGTCAATGTCCTTTGACCGATCTATGCCATTTGTGTTTGACCTTAGCGTTACGTTCAGAGGTTTGGAGTCATAGTGAAGATTCATTAAATATTAACGTGCTTTTGCAACAGTGATTGCTAGTACAATTTACTATGCATAATGACTTTGCCAGCCCTATGCACAAACTCATTAGCTACGAGGGTTCCTAAGTATTTTTGTTCACTGAATTTAGACTTCTTTCTTGTATTTTGGATGTCATGTCTAATTAAGATATTAGCACATACAGAGATTGTGTTAATTAACTGTTATGTTCTGTAATGTAATTTTGGAACATAATTTGTATGTATCAGAGTTGATTATGTAATTTTAGAAACAGATTGTGAAACACTGATTTTTTTTTTTTTTTTTAGAGCATGATACTTATGAATTTATATAATTTGATCTTCTTACCAGTTAAAAATTCAACATTTTCATTCAACAGTATGGATATTTTTTGAAACCATAACATAATTTTTTATAGAACATTTTCGTATTTCATTGTATCAGGAGATTGTAGATTTCTTTATAGTGTATTGCTATTAAGTTGAGAAACGCACAAGTTTACAGCTAAAGAACATTAATAGCTCAGCTGAACGTAATTATCAGCCTAAAGTAACTTAAAGGCATTAAGTCAAAATACATTATATTATGCTTATATATGTGCAAGTTGTTATGCAGATAACAGGGTATATTTTTTCCATGTGTTTTTTCGGTATGGATTCAGATCTTGTGTACGCTTCCTTATTTCATCTGCGTTTCACTTGATGCTAATTGTATACTTTTCCTTCTTTCGACAATTATACTTGTATTTTGTATTGTTAAGTTTATTATATGACTTCATATAATGCAGCTAATGGTAATAGCTGTATTTATTTGATAGGTAAGGAATGGTTGATCTTAATCGCTACCATGCGATGTCATTGATTTTTTTTTTTTCCTATTCCGATGTCATTGCTGGTTTTCAGTGTTGGTCATTCTTCTTTTTGATTGATCTTTTCTTTTCATTTTCTATTGAATGTTTCCTACTTCGTCTGTACAGTAGGGGTTTAATGTGGTTCGAAATCTATCATATTTCTTAGCTAGTTGATTATTTTGTATACCTCATATGTTACTTTACATGTTATGATGATATTTCTTTTCTCGTTGGACAGTATGACTTTACATACGTTGATTTTTGTAACTAGATATTAGATCTTTATCGACCCCCCTTATTTTGTCGATGTAATTTTCAAAAAAAATGATAGAATCATTTTTTTTCCCGGGGGGCGGTGTAGATGTTAAAGTCATATTTGGTATATTAATCTTTTATGATAAAAAAAGAAGGGAATTAATCATTAAGACTTGTTGTCAGGTCGGGTTATTGTTATCTCGCCTGAACAGCGCGGTAGTCAGCTGTTGATTTGTTTAAAAGTGCAATCTAGTATTTACTTGTATGTTCTAAGAAGAAAACGTGTAATCACTACTAACATCTCTGCGGCGAGTTACCGCGTGAGATGTATTTTGATTGGGAATGTTTTGAACTGAGCAGTCGCTCGCTAACCCGAGAGATGTGTTGTGAACTGTACTGAGCGATAGGGCTCGTAACAGTGTGTTCCTAGCGAGTGAAGGGGAAAGATATTTTTTTAGCGATGTTCTCGATGTGTACCAGAGGATATTCTTGGTACCGGCATTTTTTATGCTTATGGGATATATGTGATTATCCGGCAGATGTATTAACAGTGTTGTTTATGACTGCAGTGGACGCAGTCCCTTTTGAGTATAATGGATAGTAATGGCCATATTAACAGTGTTGTTTATGACTGCAGTGGACGCAGTCCCTTTTGAGTATAATGGATAGTAATGGCCATATTAACAGGGTTGTTTATGACTGCAGTGGACGCAGTCCCTTTTGAGTATAATGGATAGTAATGGCCGTATTAACAGTGTTGTTTATGACTGCAGTGGACGCAGTCCCTTTTGAGTATAATGGATAGTAATGGCCATATTAACAGTGTTGTTTATGACTGCAGTGGACGCAGTCCCTTTTGAGTATAATGGATAGTAATGGCCATATTAACAGTGTTGTTTATGACTGCAGTGGACGCAGTCCCTTTTGCCGTTTATGACTGCAGTGGACGCAGTCCCTTTTGAGTATAATAGTAATGGCCATATTAACAGTGTTGTTTATGACTGCAGTGGACGCAGTCCCTTTTGAGTATAATGGATAGTAATGGCCGTATTAACAGTGTTGTTTATGACTGCAGTGGACGCAGTCCCTTTTGAGTATAATGGATAGTAATGGCCGTATTAACAGTTGTGTTTTATGACTGCAGTGGACGCAGTCCCTTTTGAGTATAATGGTTTATGTATTAACTGCAGTGGACGCAGTCCCTGTTGGAGTATTGATGCTATTCGATGCAATGTAAACTGTCTCTCGTCTGTGTTGTGTCGTGAATAAAGTGTTCGAAACGTCACCAGTTGTTTGACATTCGATGACTTCTACGTGTGTTACGATGTGGTGAGTAACTGTACACACATATCTGAAAACAGTCTACACAGTGACAGAACACCAACAGTACTCATTGACATAAATAATAAAACAGCATATATATCAAACTGAACGAAAGCAAGGCGAGAATGACGTAGTATACAAACTAAATGGAGATGTCAAATGATGAAATATGATAATAAAATTGTGATGCATGATACATGGAGAAGTTCAATGAAATAATTAAATGATGAATCAATATAACTAGCTAATTGAATGATATTAAACCATATTGAAAAAACAGAAAAAAAAACTGTAAATTTAATTATGTCCGTGTGATAATGTCTAAGATGTGTTCATCATCTTGAAATAATGAAACTAGTTAAAGTTCTTAAAGTAAGGCATAGGTATTATCACTTCTTAATTTTATCGTCCCTTAAAAGGTATGGTTATGAAAATGTTCCAGATGTGAGTTTCCTTTACGCCAAAAGTCAATCCGATTTTAAGCATTCTGCACAAGATGTGTCAATAAAAGTTCCAGACACGTAGTATTTGTTGAAATAACAGATGATACCAGTCAATACTGCTTGATAGTGAGTTGGAGAAGTCTGTGACCATGTCCTTAATTCTTGATCATCATACACCTAAGTTTCAAAGTACCCGCAGGAAAGAAAGTCACTTACAAATGTCTTTGGATAGCTGTGTGGCCGAAGTTACCATTGAGCATGTGCCGAGACCAACAAAAAAAACTTAACCATGCATAACAATGTCTTGTAATGTCATATCAAAAAGTCCGGAAATGACTATCAAGCACCTCATACTGTGGGTACCCTCGACATCGTGATTCAAATCCAATGGTAGATGTAGAGGTTCAGCTCTGTGCCATGGTCAGTGTATAGGCATTAATTTATTCTACACAATGCCAAATGCTTGAGAATCTGTATTATCTGTCTGTGGGTAACGCGATAGTACATCAGCCATTACGTTGGACTTGCCATCAATTGGGTGGATGATGTAGTCATATGCTTGTAAGTTTATCGCATATCTTGCGACCCTTCGGTTTTTCATCTGTGCACTCTGTAAATACGAGAGAGCCTTCTGGTCTGTCTCAATAATGAAACGAGACCCAAGAAGGTATCGCTGAAGTTTGGTCACCGACCAGATAATCGCTAGAAGCTCTCTCTCAATTATGGGGTATCTGCATTCAGTTTGAGAGAGCTTACGCGAGATATACAGAACTGGATGAAGTAATTCATCCACCTCCTGCATTAAGGCACCACCGATCCCATACTGTGAAGCGTCCGTTCTGAGGATGAAAATTAATTTTGGATCAGGTAATTTTAATATAGGCTCAGATGAAAAGAATTCTTTTAAATGGGCTAGAGCTCTGTCACAGTGCTCAGTCCAGACAATCCTATTAGGAGAGCCTTTTGTAGTCAACTCAGATAGAACTGAAGTAATGGATGACAGATGTGGCATAAATTTATTGTAGAACTGGACAGGACCCAGGAGGCTTCTTACTTGTTTCTTTGTCCGAGGAATGGACAAATTAAGAATTTTTGAAATAGTGTTGTCTTCAGTTTTGAGAAATCCGTGTCCAACTCTGTGACCTAAGAAGGAGATTTCGTGGAACCCTATGTGAATCTTAGAAGGCTTTGCAGTAAGATTATGTGACCGAAGAATCTCGAGTAGAGATTTAAGTCCAGAAACATGTTTGTCCCAAGAGTTGTGGAACAAACAAATATCATCTATATAAGAGATAATATCAGATCTGTGGGAAAAAAGTTTTCTCATCATGCGGACAAAGGTAGCTGGTGCATTCACCAAGCCAAAGCACATGAAATTCTAATGAAAGAGACCTTTAGGAGTAGCAAAAGCAGTGAGAGGTTTGGCTCTTTCTGTGAGAGGTACCTGCCAATACCCCTTGGATAGGTCAAATTTACTAAAATACTTAGCTTCCGAAAGTTTTGCTAATAATTCCTCAAGAACTGGCATTGGCTCTGCGTCAGACTCTGTTATACTATTGAGTCTACGGAAATCAATGCATAATCTAATACTCTTATCTTTTTTTCTGATGATGACCATCGGGAAAGAATATGGTGACTCTGAATGTGAAATGATATTAAGTTTTAGCATCTCGTCCAATTCCTTTTCGACTCGATCCTGAAAGTGGATAGGGATAGGGTAAGGTTTCAAGTGAATAGGACGATTATCTGTGAGTTTAACAATATCGTGAGAAATGATAGACGTCCGACCAGGAATATCAGTAAGGACTTGTTGATAGGACTCAAGAATTGCAAGGACTTGACTTTGTTGTGCCGCAGACAGATCAGGACAGATAGAAACATTTAGCCACGATTCTGAAGGCTGCAGTGATATTGCAGGAAGAGGTAAGGGTATGTCAGGGAATGCAGTAGCTTCTTCCTGAATAACAGATAAGGAGGAATATGACGTAGGACGATCAGAGGATTCGTCCAAAACATCAAAAATAGGCTTGAGATATGCAGGTCTATCATGGAATTCCTTTAGCATATTGACATAAAATGTTTTATTCTTGCCATCAACGTCAAGAATATAGTCAACATCTGTGAGTTTTGACATAATTTTATATGGTCCCCTCCAAGAGATAAGAAGGCGATTTTGTCTTGTTGGTAACAATACAAAAGCCTTGTCCCCTGGCAGTAATTGTCTAAGCTTTTTCCGTCGGTTTTGAAGGGACCGAGCTTTTTCTTTTGCCTTTTCAGAAGAATTTACAGCAATTTGCCAAGCCTCAAGAAGTTTCTGACGCAGGTTAACCACATAGTCATAAGATGACTGAACTTCGGGGGCTATTTCTGAACCTGACAGTAGCTGTTTTATCATTGACACGGGTCCTCGTGGTGGAGCACCATAAAGGAGCTCAAAAGGAGAAAACCCAGTGTGTTCATTTGGAACTTCCCGATAAGCAAACAGCACTGCTGGGAGCATTCTGTCCCAGTCTTGTGGATAACTAGTGGTCACCTTACCTAGCATTTGTTTCAAAGACCTATTTAGCCGTTCTACCATACCGTTTGACATGGCATGATATACAGAGCTCAGAGATCTATCTATATTACATAGATTCAAGACCTGTGACATGACGTCTGACACAAACTGTGGTCCCCTATCAGATAGAATTTTATCTGGGAAACCCAATCTCGTAAAAATTAGGAGAAGTGCATCAGCCACATCACTGGTAGCAATATGTTTAAGAGGTATTGCTTCAGGCCACCTAGTACACATATCAATACAGGTAAGGACAAACCTGTGACCTCTGGCGGAAGGAACCATTAGTGGACCTATTAAGTCTATGGCTATTTTGCGAATGGTCGCACAGAGATATCAGCAGCCTGAATGGGTGCATTATGATAAGCTCCTTTAGTAGCCACCTCTTGGCATATTTTTTACAAGAACGACAAAACAATTTGACATCCTTCACCACTCCAGGCCAATAAAAGTCAGACAAGACTCTGTATTTTGTCCTAGCAAAACCCATGTGACCTGCACAGTTTGTGTCATGTGCATGCCTAAGAATGTATGGCCGAACCACAGTTGGTACAAGAATTTGACTACGCACTAACGTAGAGTCTGTATAATTATGCATTAAAATATCATTTTTGATAGAGTACCAAGGACATGATTTTTCTGAGCAATCAGAATCATGTGGTCTCACCAACTTAAAAAACCTTTTCAGGGATTTGTCAGTCTTCTGCATTTCAATGAATGAAGTCTTGGTGAGCATAGGTTTTTGATGTTCATCATCATCATCATCATCGCCAAGCACTTCAATCTGACTTTGAGCATGTGATTGTGCTCTTGTTGTCACCACATTTGCGTGCAGCCTATGCTGTCGTTCCCAGATTTCAATATCTTGGGTGGAACATTCTTTTATGCCAACAAGATTACCCAGGATCAATTCAGCAACCGGATCCTGCAATAAACAAACTTTAACTTGCCCTGCAAAGAATGGTGTGTCAATGTGTACAATGGCTAGTGGATAGAATTCTGCCGTTCCACCAAATGTAATACATTTTACCATTTCCCCTGTGCAGCAGGAAGGGTCAACAAAGGACTTGCGTACCCCCACAGTGGTGCAACCTGTATCTCTTAAAACTGAAACAAGATTGTTATTTAAGAAACCCTTGTAAAAAAGTAAGTGACCCTTGTCCATCATGGGAGGCTAAAGCTGGTACCAATGCAGGGATGGGATGTCCACAAGATAGTCGCGACACCACGCCTGGCTGAAATAAAGTGCTGCACTCAGAGCAATTTGATGTATTGAACAAGTCAACAGCACAAGCATTAGCAAGGTTGGTGTTTACATTATTCTGATCGACCACCCCTGTGTTGCTATTATGACTCGGGTTCGAGTTTGAACGTTCCACACTTCGTGAGCGCTGACAGTTGTTTTTTCCACGATAGTTATTTTGGTTTCCTCTTCCGTTCTGATGATTATTAGAATGTTGAGGGCATGTGCACCCTATACAGTGTTGAAAAGGTGGAGAGTTCTGGCTGTTCTCATCATTATAATATCTGTCACTTCTATACATGTAGGAATTATCAGGCCTACGCCATCCTCTGTTTGATCTATTGTACATTTGAGATGGCCCATTACCTCCAGGATATTGACGAAAATTTCTTTGATCTTGAGATGGTCGAGTATCGAAATTGTACCGTCCACGAAACGATCCAACATTTCGGTCTCTGTTCTGACCAAAATTCCGATTCATGCTTTTTGATCTGGCTCCTGGGTTTTGTATTTGCACAGAACGAGCCAAAGCAACCGGTAATGACTCTTTCACCGTGGAGTTGCTCACAACCTGCCCCGGATGAGCTGTCATAAATTGTCGACCTAAAGACTCAACAGCTTGTAAAGATTCAGGTTTTCGTTCATGCAAAAATGTTAAAAATTCTGAGCTAATGGAGGATAAAACTTTGTCCCTCAATATGAGATCCTTAAGACCCTCAAATGTATGTTCAATCTTAGCCAAACCAATCCATCTATCAAAACATAATTTAATAGATGAAATGAAATCCGAGAAGTCCTTGTTCATGTCGGGTATGAGTTTTTTGAAACTCATTCTATACCCATTCTCATCAAGTTGGTATCTTCGTAGAAGTAACGCCTTAGCTGCCTCATAGGATTGCCTATTGTTCTCATCCGTAGTTAAAATAGCAGTCAAAGCATCACCTGTAACTATTTGCATTAAATGGACCACCCATGATGATCTTTCGAGTTTGTATTCTGTACATACTGTCTCAAAACGATTTATAAAGCAAGATATGTCATCAGAATTCTGGTTAAATTTGGGTAAATGAAGTTTAATTGTGTTAGGAAGTACTTTCTTAGACGAACCTGTCACTTCCTGATTTTGTGAATTGCCAGATTCTATTTTAGATCTATCTAAATTTAAAGAAGCCATCTTCTCTTCATGCTCAAATTGAGCTTTTTTCGCTGCTAAATCTTTCTCATCTTGTCTTTTCCTTTCTGCCAAATCTTCCTGTCTTCTTCTCTCTGCAAAATCTTCTTGTCTTCTTTTCTCTTCGATCTCTTCTTGTCTTCTTTTCTCTTCTCTTGCTTGTGCCCTTTCTTCTCTGGCAATATCTTCTAGCCTTTTTTGTTCCTCTTTCTCCAATCTACTCTCTGCTCTTGTAAGTTGCTCCATGGCAAACTCTTCCAAAGCTTGTCCCTGCTTACCAAGTTTTTCTCCCAATAGAATAAAATGCTCCAGAGTAGCCATGTTAGAAGGTTATAAATGACTTACTTGTGACGTAAAATGTGTACTATATAGTAATTAGCAGTACCAATGCAAATTCTTATAAATGTCAAGATAAAGCAAGTGAAAAATATTATGTGAGCATATGTTAATCTCGTGAAGTAGACAAGACAAACAATGACCAGGACACAGTACAACAAGCCAAGAAAGACAATACTAATGTAGAAAAAAAATAAAAAAATAAAATAAAATAAAAATGTATTTAAGTAAAAATAACAATAACAATGCTTAGTCTAACAAAATAACAAGACAAACACGCTTTACTACATTTAATACTCACAGGAACTGAGGGACAGCAAGGTACGATCAACTGTGTACAAACAATAATGTTGCCAAAACGAAATAGTCAGAAACACTCAACGAACTTGAACACCAAGCATCACGTGACAACACAACTAAACGGAAAAAAGGATATGATTAATTCAGGTGAAGCGTTATCCACTCGGCCATGTGCGCCGGACCCTCAATCCTGAAATAATCACCTACCAATCCTACAGACAACCTTGATCTTAGGCCCAGCCAGAGCGGGATGTTTTCCTATGATCAAGTCCTTCACTGACCCCCCTTAAAATACACAAAGAAACATAAAACATGCAGAAAACAAAAGGCTCTGCACAGGATATATCTAAACTAAGCCGACAAGAGATAGACCACTTAGCTTATAGTGAATCCTCCCCAGGTATGGTACTGGACAGAATGGAATCGATTACTCTCACTACAGGAGGATGATAGTGTTGAAATTCTTCATTGTTGTTTACAAAAACAATGATTTTGTTGTTGTTGCCGAATACGCCATCTTGTCTTGTCTGACTGTGCAAGACGTGGAGGGCTGGAGGCTGAAAATCTTCGCTGAGCTTGATCAATTTCGAAGAAAGTTGAAATTCTACTGCCAAAACTGATGCAAATACTTATAGAATAGAAATGTCATTGATGACAATAAAAATAGTTCAAACTCTTGACCGCATCAAAATTAATAAGTTTGTAGTAGGCTTGTTAATGTTTTTGGATCCTGCCGCTAATTCGCTGCTGACGTGAAAAGGTCAACTAAAGCTGCGCAGTGCAGTTTGTATGCGCTGAAAAGTATGGCTCGCCAATAGCGCAAATTTTGTAAAAGTGGCTCAGACAGAAGGCTTCATAATGATGAATTTCGAATTGGAGAAAAAAACAAACTCCCGTTTGCTGGCCACCATTGGGTGTTACCTCGTGTTTATGTGTAATTGTGAATGTTATCGGTAACACATGTTATGTCGTGGGTTGGCATGTATAACATCCACATGTAAATGCAGTCAGACCAACTTGAAATAAGTACGCTCAGTCCATCGTACAATTAACACGATTTTAATTGACGATATTCACAACACTGAGTACTTCACACATTGAGACATTTGTATAAAAATGATGCTCCATAATAACCATATTATCTCTGGCAGTAAGAATTGATGAACTGTACAGCTGGCCGTTAGAGGTCAAACTGTCTGCAAATATTCCAAAACGACATTGTCATGAATGTTAATTTGTATTACACAGTTACGTACTACCTTCTGTCTGCCGTCTTGCCACACATCACTCAAACACACATTCTTGAAGTAGTGTCAGTAGATAATCTGACAATAATTTAATACAAATGAGAACCCTAGTATGGAACTCTTAAAAAACACACACTGTCCCATTAGGACGAACAAACACCTCGAATGCCGGTCACCCCGAACGTCCACCGTTCGTTTCTTCGCCGCCGACATTGCCCACGTCATACACTCATTTACATATAGGTCACACCTTAACAAATAGCTAGCGTTCAGCACTGGTCCGTCGCGTGTACCTCTCAGCTGTGCACAGCGATGCCTTAGCAAGCCTGCGTGCAAAATGAGTGGTAACACCTAGTGTCTAGGGAAGAAATGTAATGATGGTACACAACAGTAAAACACTTTAAGTCTCTATAAAGAAGAGAATAAAACTAGTAGTTAAGTTTTTCTTTGAAATAAATTTTCTATACACTTTATTTTGCCTGTCCAGCCAAATCGTTTGGACAGGTCTTTGAAAATGAGGACAAGGTAGTTTACAGAAAAGAACAATTAAAATGTTGGGGCAATTTGCCCAATAACTAAAAAGTTAATATATATATACATATTTATATATGTCTTTCCTGTAGGAAATATTCATAGATTTCACTTTATTCATCTAAAGGGAGAGTCACTGTATATGAGGGCTGTAGTTTCATCCTACCCCCATAAACGTCCTGAGTATTGTTTCGCAATACTAGTGTTTCGTACAAGAAAATGTCAGTTATGCCCAGATGTTTAACACATCACCTGGGATTCCTTGTTGAAAGATATTACAATGTGTCGTTGCAGAAAGTCTCAATTTCACCACCCGCCAAAGCTCCTACTGTTATCTTTGACAGCATAAACGACTGGTTGGAGACTGGATGGTGTTATTCGTACTCAGCAGGTTTCCTGTCACCAGCTGGCAACAGGAAATAGAGCCTCTGCAACAAAAGGACACCCTGGCCTTTTACATCTGATCACTTATTCTAACACTTAATTTCATACGTGAGTATGGGGTCAGCCTCGCGTGCATTTCAGGTGCACTCGCCCCGAATGTTACATGACTCCCACCTTGCTGTGACCACACCTCAAATCCTTATGGCAGATACGCCACTGTACGTTTACATACTTTTCCTCCATACAATAATGTGGAGTAACCACATTTCCTTTGATATGATCTTCTCTTCTTTTCTTTTCAAATATAATTGCTTCAGGCATGTTAAACAGTGTTCATTGAACACAGAGGCTTACTAATATATTCTAATATAATAATATGACAACATAATCATGACAACATACACCAGCCAGATACATTTCAAAGTGAGGACTCAACAATGTCTGCTCCCGGCATGTCCTTCACTTTCCCCCATAGCAGTATCTAACTTTGGTAGTTGGAATAAACATATTAATTCATAAAGCATCCTTGCCACAATTCAAGAAAATATAAACAAATGACGCTGACTTTAGAAGAAATGGCCTCAGCTTCCTCCGAACTGCACATACTGTGAATTTCTTATTTATTTAAGTTTAAAGTTAACACAGCTGTTTCTCAGCGTATCTGAATGAAAATTTTAGTTTGACTGGCAATGAATAATCAAAGCCTTTTGCTAATATTTACTAGCACTGGCCAATCAAAACGTGCGACTACTTGAATTCAAATGCAGTTTTTATGAAAAAAACAAAATAATTGCAAACAATTTCTGCGTCTGGTAGTCGATTGGCCAGTCTGCTTTAGTTATGCTCAATACAAAAAGATGTTTCGTTTAGGATTACATTTTTCCTACCGCCCCCCTTTCCCCCTATACTCTCTGTTTACCCAAGCGAATTTGAATGTACCTCCCTGCCTCTTTTTCAAACTCGCGTCCCCACTAACGTTAAAAAAAACAAAGCAGGAACGACAGTCTGTCTGGTCGAGCGTCCGTAGACATTAGTATTTTCTCAATAACTTATCTAATACTGGGACTATCATATTATTTAAAGTACATTCTTGCTCAGTGAAATCTACGTCATACTACCATATAATTTTTATGGGCAGTTTCATAATGGTTTAATTTTTTAATTTTTGTCATAGTCAATCGTCAAATAAAATTTGCACAAGACCGCCATCTTTCCTCTCCTTCATCTCGCTAGCATGTATTTTTCAAATAACTAACTTGTTTCAGTTACGTCAGAAATGCTTCCGCGAGGATGAAAATAAAATTGTGTGCGTGTTTGCCTCTGCTAGAGTTGTTCCAGCGTGTATATATATGCATGGCAGACTGTGTCAGGGAAGCTGGGTTGTGCGCGGCAGGTTAAGAATTGGCGTTAATAATGTATTGTATCGTGTAACACTACCAAATTTGTAAGGATTACTACTGATTTTGCGTTAAAGTTGACAGAATACGTTAATTCAGATAGTTATTAGGCGGCACACTTCCGCCAAAGCGTTAATTGTAAGTCTTGCCACAGTCTCTATCAAATCGGGCAAAATGTTAAAAATGTACGTCACAAGGAAAGCGAGTAGGTTTAAACGGGGAGATCGGTTCTAAGCCGTTCCATGGCACAAAATTCAGCGCTATGCTGGCGTGTGAGAGCATCACCGTCAGACACAATAGGGCTGTTGTAATTATTATCCTTTTATGACTAAAATCCTACTGAAATGAGCGATTATTCTCGCAGATTTTACTACAGTAATTTGTTTTAAATATAAATCTACACCCTGGGGGCTCAGCCATAATTCAATTAACTTCTATTGGGTCGGGATATTTTAATTGTGGCTGGACACTAAATCTCTTTCTCAACCTTGTGTGCTTTGCACAGTCCTTTTGAAGGATTCCTGAGGAAGAATTTATCGTCCAGAAAATATCCTGTTTAGTTGCCAGAATTCTCTTTGTATTAAGAATTTCTAGTACACTATTTCCCGAGGAGGGGCAGTTTCATCAAACTCGGAAGCTATCAATAAGACATTATTATCGTTATTCTTCCATTCCATCCAAGCTGTCCTTTCTCCTTCAAAACTCCTCGCGACAGTGCAGTATGTTCAAACTGCTACTTACATGGTGTGAGACAAAATAGGAGTATGTGTGTCACAATACTCCATGTAGTGAGATCTTCACTCTATTAAGTAAAACTGCAGTTCTTGTCTTGAATATCGCAAGATGAACTTAGAGAAAGACCAAGTCACGATATCTCAAGGTGTGTACTTCCTCATGGTCGGGGCCACTCCTTGTATAAAATCGTGACTGTGCAAGTGGCTCTTTATCTGGAACTGATTCTAAAATCTTAGATTTTGGCTAATCTCGAAAGTGGTGCGGGGACTTGCCACTTTCGATTGGTTATCCAAAATCGTAAGGATTTATTTCATTAGCTGCCTCTATTGACGTCAATGCGTTGTCTTGGTAATATCGTTACCTACTTAACATAAAATGTAACTAAGCTTATGTAAATTAGGTGACGTCAATCGTTGCCAAGCAACTCCCACCAAAGGTAGCGTCTGGGCGGCCCACGTAACCTGCATATACAGTGTTTTGTGAGAAAACGCCGTTTTTCTTTTCTCGTTCTAACTCCTTCTATATCAACTAATGGTACGGATAATGCTAAGGTGGGCCATCCGGTCACAGAACCTCTAAGTGATGTTGAAAAGCATCCTGGAACATCATCACATTTATCTCCTTTAGTGCAGAATTAATTCGTTCATCTGATGGTTTCTACTGTTCGCCATAAATTGTTATAGAGCATCCATAATGTCAAATATTTTGGCCTCATGTTTGAATCTACTCAAGATCAGATACAGTAAGAGCAAATGACACAAGCAGTTCGTTATGCTTTTATTGTTTTTTAGTAGGAAACAATTCATATAAAAAAAGTCTTTCCTAGGATTTATCTAATTAAAACATAAGGATGCTGAAAGCATTGTTGAAGTGATTTTAGAACAACTGGGGACAAAAAACTAAACTGCCTTTAGAAAACTGTCTGTCTCTATGACAATGTTATTGTTATGTCTGGTTATAAAAGTGGTGCTCAACAGAAGATTACTGAAAAAATAGCAAAGCTAATTTTGAGAACTGCGATAATCATTCTCTCAATTCGGCTGGGGTTCGTGCTGCTACTCATGATGCACTGATGGTAACTGTTGTTGGTGCAATAGAGTCACTTTATTCATTCTTTTCAAGTTCTACACTCCGTTGGCAACAGCTGAAAGAAGTCATACTAATAGTTGCCACTTCAGAATCTCGATGGCGTTCTATAACAGAGGATGTGAAACCAGTTCATGAATACTTTCATATTATAGTTGAGGTCTTGCACAGCATGATTGATGATCAAAATGAGACTACTGGTACAAGAGGTGATGCAATGCAGGTGCTCAATTGAATTTTGACTGTTGATTTTTAGGTTTAGATTGGATTTTGGAAGACACTTCTTTTTCTGATTGATTGTGTTATAAAACGACTCCAAGATCATACAATGAACTTTCATGATGCTGCTTATAATTTAAAAACTCTTCCGGATTATTATTTAAGCAATCGAGAATCATTGACCATTGAATCAGTTGAAGCAGGGCTGCAACAGTGTGATGAATGAGATGTTACAGTAGACAGACGCCACGGAAAGGAGGAACAAATTGCCGGTGAAGAAGCCAACAATTTAGGGCTCACTGCAAAATAACAAATGATGAGAATAATGAGAAACTACTGATTGCCTCCATAATGAAATGGAAGAAAGATGTGTCCGTTCATCTCGACTTGGATTCAAAATTTAGATTTCTTTTAGATACTACAGAGTTATTGCTTGACTCAAATGAAAGCAGCGGCAATCATGGCATAAATATCTTGAAGAGAAGTTGTCTCAACCTTGGATAGTTTTATCACACTGATATTGACGGTTTTCATCGTCATGAAGAAATGACGTATTGGAAGATGATCCTAAAAACTCGTGCTAATGTTCAGATTTTAAAAGCTGAGGAACTCCCCATGTTTATTGTTTAGAAAAGAGATGAAAATGATTTTCCACAATTAAGAGTTGCTGTTCAGATAATGTTCACTACCACGATTTCAATTTCCAGCTGTGGGCGATCTTTTATCACGTTAAAATTTATCTTATATTTCAGAGTTTCAATGAGGCAAGAAAGACTTTCTGATTTAGCTTTGACTGAACCTGAGGAAACTGAAATAACACATTTTAATTCCATTATTGGTCAGTTTACATCAGCAAATGTTCGAAAAATCCATTTTTAGAGTAAAGTTCCTTATAATCAATAAACATCTAGTAAAACAGTGTATTCTTTCTTTCAGATTAGTTCTAAATGCTAGTAACAATATTGTATTGCCATTATAAATATTGTGAGCGATTTCAACACCAGCATACAGAATAATGAGGTGCCGGAAGACTGGCTACACAGTTACCTTCTGCCACGCTATAGACCTATGAAAACAACATGGGGTAACGCTGGAACGTTTGCGTACGATGTGTACGAGGAATTCCAGGGTAAGAGAAACGGTGGCTGTCGCAATTGACCTAGAGGATGCTTATAACAGTGTGGACTTTGCAACACTAATAGACTGTGTAATGGCATGTGGTGTAAACCCTTGGCTAACAAGGTGGATAACAACTTCCTTAATGGAGAGATCATTTGCATTTCGCTTGGGAACTTGGGCATCAGAACCAATGTGCATTTGCCCGGGACTATCCCAGGGTTCTCCATTATCAACAGTGCGGTTTAACATCTACACAGCAAAAGTAGCAGCCTTTCAAAAAACAGGGCTAGGACGAATATTGACTTTCGCACATGACATACTCATGAACAGAACTGGCCCAGACAGACAGGAAATGGTCTAAGAAATACAAGAGACACTACAGGCGGTTTCTAAATGGTGTGAGGAAGGCGGATCAAAGGTCAATCCCAACACGGGCTGTGTGATATGGTGCTCTTTAAACAACTCCATAGTGAAATCAGACCTTCCAGACATCACTGTCAATGGGCAGACCATTGAAAGGGAAGACAGGCTGAAGTATCTGGGAGTAACGTTTGATCGTGGGATATCATTCAAGTATCATGTCGAATTGATCATATAGAAGTGCAAGCGAGTACTGGCAGCCTTAAAAACAATGGCTGCTGCGCGCTTGGAACAGAGACTATTGTTTCTCCTGTATCATCAGCTTGTGAGTTCAGTAGTCGATTACGAACTTGAAATACTCACGCTGTCAGTGTCACAATGTGAACGACTGGAACGCATTCAGAATGAAGGAATGCGACTAGTTTTGGGCTGTACGCATGATACCTCCATTATGACAATGAGATACATGCTCGGATTGCTGTCGATTAGATCCAAATATGCGATGGCCCAGGCAAAACCTATATGCGGGTAACCACCGACATAAGACACCCCCTACACGAGAACGTAGCTGACATCAAAGGAGCAAGAATCACGAGGGGGATTTCATGGATGGCATAGGCAGAGCTACGATTGGTCAGGTGACGAGGGTTGAAAATGTATCCAGAGGGGAAGAGTGGAGTAAGTCAGGGGAGAACTGGATAAACTATCAGCAGGTCATCATTAACCTAGGCAGAGAGTGCAGATCTTGGGGGCAATGAAAAAGCAGAGCTTGAGATTAATTAGCTGATACGTGATCATGCTGGGGATGATGACGCCATTGTGTACACTGTTGGGTCTGTAGTGCATGGTGAGAAATCAGGATGGGGCTTCTATGCGAGAATAAAGAGCAGGTCGTCGCTAAACAGAGTGGAGCCTACATGACAACAACCTCTAGCATGAGAATGGAGGTAGAGGCAGTTACTGCAGCACTGAGGTGGCTCTGAAACTCCATCAGCCAGGGCAGTTATATTGTCAGCCTCTGAAGCCATGCTTCGGAAAGTTCAGAACGGATGGCTGCGGGAGGAATGGAAAACATCAATAGAATCCTCTAGTCTTGAAGAACTGGTGTGGATCTACTGTCCTGGTCATGCAGGGGTACGTGGCAATGAGAGAGCTGACAGACTGGCCTCGAGAGCACCCATAGTGGGGACACTGGACATGGATAAGGGAGAGACAATAAGGGCAATTAATGATCACCTCCTGGATAATGACACTGCAGTGGATGAATCATCTAGGCTGTGGCTGTTGGAGTTTGGCATCAAAAGTGGGCCTAGCAGAGATGGACGTGACAGAGGACGCATCCCTCGTATGTACAACCAGCGTGCTACAGGTACAATTAGCATTCAAACTCTTCAACATTTGCTGAGGGAGACTGAGCCCCTATGGGTTTGCCCGGAGTGGAGTGAGGTCGATTTTGATTAACAATAACAATATGAATTAAGGTGAAAGTGTAGATATATAGAATATAACATTCTACGAAAGAAGCAACTATTACAACTAGACGTGTCCAGATCAAGAATACGAGATAGCAAACAATGGTTGTTATACCACACAGAATGTGGATAAAGGATGGTCAAGAAAGAAAGCAATGTACGAGTAACTAGTACATCATGCACAGTGCATAAGAGGACCAGCCTTTAATAGACAATGTCCCCAACTCCTTTATCCATGTGTCGTTAGGTCTCCATCTGTTTTTCTTACCCGGGGGCTCCTGGACGCTACGAAAGGCATTCCTCATTGCTTGTCTCTTCTAACACTAACAACTTTACCTCCACTGTTGCTTCATTTGACTCGTCCATTTTAATCCAAATATCGTTATTTTATTAAAAAAATTTATTTCACAATGCCCTGTTCACACGAAGACGTAATCGACTGTGAACATTGACTGCTATAAGACATATAATGTAATTTGTTTACATTATGAGAAATCTTTCTCAAGATAGGCAGACTCAAGTCGTGACATATTCTTTGCATAGACAGATCCAAGCTGTGACACGCTGACTGATTCATCTTTGAGTAGAGAGGTCCAAGATGTGACACGCTGACTGATTCATCTTTGAGTAGACATGTCCAATCTGTGACACGCTGTCTCATTCATCTTTGAGTAGAGAGGTCCAAGATGTGACACGCTGACTGATTCATCTTTGAGTAGACATGTCCAATCTGTGACACGCTGTCTCATTCATCTTTGAGTAGACATGTCCAATCTGTGACACGCTGTCTCATTCATCTTTGAGTAGAGAGGTCCAAGATGTGACACGCTGACTGATTCATCTTTGAGTAGACATGTCCAATCTGTGACACGCTGTCTCATTCATCTTTGAGTAGAGAGGTCCAAGATGTGACACGCTGTCTCATTCATCTTTGAGAACACAGGTCCAAAGTATGACAAGCTGTCTCATTCATCTTTGAGTACACAGGTCCAAGATGTGACACAGTCTCATTCATCTTTGAGTAGACAGGTCCAAAATATGACACGCTATCTTATTCAGCTTGGAGTAGACGTCGAAAATGTGACACGCTGTCTCATTCATCTTTGAGTAGACAGGTCCAAAATTCGACAAGCTGTCTCATTCATCTTTGAGTAGACAGGTCCAAGATGCGACGCGCTGTCTCATTCATCTTTGAGTAGACAGGTTCAAAATGTAACACTCTCTCACATTCACCTTTAAGTAGACAGGTCCAAGCTGTGACACGCTGTCTCATTCATCTTTGAGTAGACATGTCCAAGCTGTGACACGCTGTCTCATTCATCTGTGAGTAGCCAGGTCCAAGCTGTGACACGCTGTCTCATTCATCTTTGAGTAGACAGGTCCAAGCTGTGACACGCTGTCTCATTCATCTTTGAGTAGACAGGTCCAAAATGTGACACGCTGCCTTATTCATCTTTGAGTAGACAGGTCCAAGATGTGACATCCTAACACCTTCATCTTTGGTAGACAGGTTCAAGATGTGAAGTCCTAGCACCTTCATCTTTGGGTAGACAGGTCCAAGATGTGACATACTAACACCTTCATCTTTGAGTAATGAGGTCCAAGATGTGACATCCTAACACCCTTATCTTTGAGAAGACAGGTCCAAGATGTGACATCCTAACACCTTCATCTTTAAGTAGACAGGTTCAAGATATGACATCCTAACACCTTCATCTTTGTGTACACATGTCCAAGATGTGACATTCTAACACCTCCATCTTTGGGTAGGCAGGTTCAAACCGTAACACGCTGTTTACTTCACCTTTGAGTAGACAGGTCCATACATACTTGTCGTAGATTTTTGATAGGTGAATTAAGACTTGGTTTGGTCCCTTCTGAATAGCAATAGAAACAAGTGATAGCGCAGTGGGAGATGATAAAACAGAAATATATTTCACGAGTGAGATGGGAGGAAATATATTAGAGTCGGTCTCTGACCCTCGAGATGATTTCTCTCAGTCAGCCTATCATCTACAACAGATTAAGATTTGTCAGACCGTCTAGTATAATATATATATATATATATATATATATATATATATATATATATATATATATATATATATATATATATATATATATATATATATATCCCTCACATACACACACACACCCAAGTGACTACAATAGACACACAGACGTGAAACTAAATAAATGGAAATATAGATAATTGGGAACGAACTGACCGACACACTGCAATAAGTTGAAGTGAATTTTAATTATCATCAGAAAATTCCATCACAACACATAAAATTACATCAAACATATACAAATATTCATAAAGTCAATGAATTGCTACAAGAATGATAGACCCAGAGGTATGATCTTTTCCCTCGATGTATAGTCCACAGTCCTGTTAGAAGAAAAGTGATAGCCCCAAAGAGTCACGGATACATATGCTATAGTCTAAGATTTCCCTTTAAAGGTATGAACAGACTTTGATACTCTATCTATCCTAAGGAAAATATTGTTAGCAACAAAAACTTGCATAAAGAAATTTAAGACAGCAAAATTGGTGCCAAAACACAACAATAAAGGAATCACTCAGTCCTGCATTCACTCTATTCAGTCAGCCGTGATCACTAGCTTGTATTCGTACTTACAGCTTTGGTAGCAACGTCTGGAAAAACAATTTTTAGGACATGCACATACAGAATCTCCAGTGGTAGTCTTGGCCAAGGGAACCCCAGTCCCGCAAAGATAGGTTGAATCCACTACTTCAGGGAACGTTTCCTTGGTTATTCTTATTTGAGGATATCTGTTTCTGTCACATTAAAATTGTCCAGGCACAAACGTTAACAGCGAGCAAAGTGTCAATAGCTTAGATTTCTAGTAACTAGGAATGTCAGGTCGGCGCCTTCTCGCAGTATATGACTTTATTTGGTCACACCACAACTAGTCAGAACTCCGTCGGAATGTTACTGATAGTAATATTTTACTTGCCACAAGGGCTGAAATGTACTTGAGGTTTTTTTCAGGAAGAATTAAATCTGGCTCGATGGGCCCGTTACTTCATTTAATCTTAAAGTTCATGTAATGGGTACTCTGTCGTTCTGGATGCCAACGCAATGCCGGACTGGTTTTACTTTATACACCCAAGTCTTGAAGAAAAAAATGTTTTTGTTCTTCACAGATATTTCTCAGTACTAAAACCGTAGGTAAAGTTGGGCTACCCCAATTTCACTGAATAAAGAAAAAACAACATATAAAATACTTATACATACTATTTACTTCGGTGATAACTTACATTATAAACTGCAAGTGGAGAGCTTGACTTATCGTTTAAAATCTTCCGTGAAATAAGTTATATTTCTAAAATCAGTCATCATGAATTAGAAATACATACGTGTTTCGTCAATACTCAATGATGAATCAGTGCAGTTAAAAGTTAGTTTAAAATAGTCTCGACTAATTACTAGCAATTTAATTAAATTTATTTATAGCTGCATGAGTTTAAGCTAGAAATTATAATGTATTCTGCTTTCCACTGAAACACGTCAACTAGAGAATATAACAGACTTATAAATTTAATTTCTTCTGCACATAAAACTAGCTAGTGAAATGAAATAAGCGATTATCACTGAATCATTCAACACTACTAGATATATAATATATTTACCTCCAAGCAGAACTACAGACTAACACCATGAACTAGAATCATTCAATATAAGGGTATTCCAGAACTCGGCAAAAATGTCGAGAAACTAGGACTTCGCAATACACAAGAGATTTCCTAGCACTAGCGATCTGTCTACTGCAACTGGAGAATGACTGAATGAAATCAAGTAAACTGCGGGGTAGATATATGAAACAGACAAAGGATCCCACGCTATTACAAAAACCCGAAATAGCGCCGGTCTCTCTCTCTCCCTCTCTCTCTCTCTTAACACTTCCCATTAACTTAGACGCTGGCCATAACTGCCAAAAGTGCGTCTTCACACCTACTGCGACATGTCTCATTTCTGAGCTATGCAGATTGACGCCTTCCACACCTCACGCCGAGAAACTAGCCGAAGAAAAACTCGTGTCAGATGAAAATGTAGACACATGTCTGCTCCCTATGTCTGACGAGACGAATTCTCACAGTATTTCGTTCACATCCAGGGACTGACATCTTAGGCAATAAAATGCGTTACTAGTATGAGAAAAGAAACGGCAAAGTCAGAATTGGAAAGTAATATTTTGTCGCAAACGAACGAATGCGAAAAAACCAGGAAGAGGATAAAAGAGCGATAATAAAATAGAGGACACGGGTAGAGAAAGAAAAGAGTATATAAAATTTATTGATCATAAATCTCTCTGCGACAATACTCCCACACACACACACACACACACACACACACAAACACATATATATATTTATTGTTAAGGGATTCAGAATATGCCCGGGTTGTAGACTTTTTCTAGTGGTGTTTAATTATCATTAAACTTCCTCAAAGTCGTCAAATTGGCTCTTACGAAAATCTTAAGTTTTGGCTTGAAAGTTTATAAATTATAATAGCCACTTCCCTTGGCAACAGGTTGTTCAAAATATAACAGCCCCATGAAAACGATCTCAGTCAAATCTGAATTCAACTTGATGTATTAAAGAAACACCTTGACTTTTGACGACCGGAGCATTTAATACGACGACATCACAAAAGACACCTGTCAGGAACAATATTATGGTGGGTGTGGGTTGTATGTAGATGAAGATCAACAATGGCTCGTACGAATTAACCCAACGCCACTGGTACAGTTCCATAACGTTTATTCGACTGACAGATAAATCATGGAAATCAATTACATTATAGCACGTTTCACTAGCTTTGCCCTCAAACAAATGTAATTATCTGATTAACCGTCTAACGTATTAATGCCATTTTTTGCATACGATGTTATATTGGGTTAGACCCAACAAATATATACTTTATATCTGTGCATCTTGTCCAGTTCCCATAAACGGATGAAATCCTTTGATCTTTGTCGGCATACTAATTATTGTGTATCGAGAAAAGAAATTTTACCACTTCATGCACAGATTCTGTGAAGTGATTAGGCATAGGCGTGTCTACTATTACAATAATGTGGCCATCACGTTTGCAATTGAATACGTGTTGAAGATGATTTCTTAAATGATCTGCATGCGAAATACTCGTGACATTGTTTGTCATTGACATTTAATGCGCTACCAAACTGGACCTTCCTTGATCTAATTATTTCAATGGGTATCATCTCTTTGCGGTTCATAAATATCATAATGGAACGTTGCTCCTCTAATGTGCTTGTAAATAACGGTAAGGTCATCTTTAAAGAAATTAAACTTCATCCGAATCATAATCAGATGTCTCTGAGAAATTGAAAATCAATCTCGGCTGAATGAAGGACAAACCATCATTCTTCCAATATTCCTCTTCCTCTTGTAACACATGGTTCTCACTTTTCTTCCAATAATCCCTGGTTATATTGGAGATGGCGGCTTTTATAAGTATTTCAACATCTTTTAATTTGAACGTTCTATTTTCTGTTGCTACCTGTTCCTTAATTTTAGCTCATACTAATTCTATTGGGTTTAAGTGAGAATGGTAAGGAGGTAATCTTAAACATCTGTGACCATGTTCATGGATTGCCTTGTCTATGTGAAATATCTTTGTATGCTGTGTCTTTTTTTACAATTCCAAGTAATTCAGGTTCATGGACATTTCGTTGAATGGAATGTTGTTTATGGTCAGCCAAATCTTTATTACATCTTTAATACTTGGTGAATTAGAAACTTTATCTTCTGGTGACACAACGTTGTGATATGAGGCAGTGTCCATTATCAAACACCACGGTCTATCCAAGGAAGGAAGTACATGATTCACAATCCAATCTTGAAATATCTTGCCATTCATCTATGCATGGTAATCCCTATTATCTGTGGATTTTGAAACAAATATGAGTTCAGTATTATTTAGAAGCCCATGATGGCTGCTTCCTGGATGTGCAATTATTAGGCGCTGTCCTTTGCTGCTTGGTACTAGTCTCTTAGTTGTTCCATCAGATGATTGCCATTCTCGTTCATTACTGTGGTGCGCATTGATCCAAGTTTCATCTTAATACACAAAATCATAACAATCTCTTCTCATTTCTCTGACCTCGCGTAAATATTTGCTTCTCATTGCAACTATATGAGGCTTCTCACAAATAAGGTTTCTACCACCAACATATTTTCTAAAAGTGAATCCCAAACTCCTAATAGTCCTCCATAGCGTAGATTTGGAAATATCAATGTCATTATTCTTTCTTGGCCTAATTTTCGTGTGTAAAACACTGGAATTAGACATTTCAGATGTCGCTATCCAGCGGTGCAATGATCGTTTGCTTATCCCCAAGGCGTGAATAGTCCTCTTTTGTGGGTTTGAAATAGAATGATATAGTTTTCCTCGAGTAGCTTCATTGCAGAAATACTTAAAAATCCTATTTTGGATTTGCTGTAATGTCATAAAATGTACTCGCAGACTCATTTTTCCTTCTTAACCACACAATAATTTTTGTAGACACACCTCTGATTGACAATGTGTGCGTTGCACCGGATATAAACTGTTTTATGTTCAAGAAGTGCGATTTCACGCAATTTCACTCAAAAATCATGCCAATTGCTTGATAAACCAAAAATGTGCAAATGAGGTCGTATAATTTACTGTAGACATTTCAATATGTGTGCGTGTGATGTGTGTTGGCAAGTAGGATTTTATATTATATCGCAAAGAAACGAAAATTGAAACCAATGGCCGCATTTTAATGAAAAATTTAATTCATAGGGTCTATACCATTTCAAATTCACACACAAAATTTCAATTATATGCGTTATATATTCGCTGAGATATAGCATTTTGAAGTTGGGCAAAGCTAGTGAAACGTGCTATAGCAAGCATACTGACATCAAATCCAGGCTGACATTGCTTGCAGGAAATAACTCTTAACTCTCGTGTTCACGTGTGGCAGGGCAGTACTGTGTGCGCAGGTAAATATTTTGAAGTGCGCTAACTCTTGTACGTTTCTTGGTTCAAGTCGTTACAGGCCTGTCCGCCTGAGATGGAAATTCTTGACCTTATTTTATTCTTCCTTCCCAGTATTCGTTCGTACCCTTTTTTATGTTTAGTGAAAAGCAATCTCTTATAATGGTTTTGTCAAAAGTATCCAACTGTAATATTCCAACGAAAACTCAGCAATGTAGAAAAATAAAATATAGTTTATTAACGTGATTTGGAACAGCAATGTTATTGGCACAGTGGTGAAGTACTTATGTCTTTCTTACACAAAGTAGTGAGTATCCAAAAAATGAAAATGTAAATCCACATGAATAATATATCCAAAAGAGTAAAATACAAACTTGTCTACTTAAAATACTTGTTTAACCTGAACAAAACTTGTCAAGTTAAAAAAAAAAACTTATCTTGATAATCTCAAAGACGAAGTTCTGTAAAAATCCTCTTGCCTAACGAATCCTAAAATCTGTACAAGCCTGTCAATCGCCCACGTCTCTTCTTTATATACAGCCCACTCTTTTTTCCCGCCAATTTTCACACGATGCTTTATTTTTCACACGGTACCAAACATCTACATTTCCACACGCTTCCTCAGCTTTTCGATTTTTTTTCACACGACTCTCACTCTAGCAACGGAAAAAACCCAGATTAGCAACTTCTCCCAAAACTTTCCATTAAATAAACAAGCATTTACTATTTTGTTGTTCTGGGACAGCTTCTCTCGAAGTCGTGAACTTTTCATGATACTGTATTTTGTGCACAAATGTCTTAACTGCTTTTAACGTTGCTATTTCTCATTTTATGTGGTTTTTAATACGTATTAATTGTAGTGTATGTCAAGCGGTCACACACGAACTGGTTTTACAGGAACACAAACTAACAGTATACATAAAGTCCTTTGTGAGGCATACCCCCCTCGCACAATCATAACACCATCCAGGTGTGATTTACTTATTCTAAGTGGTGGGCGGCAATAATCATCGCCATATAGATTTACTCAGAATCTCCTCCGGGCGGGAATTAAACAACGCCTGTATTTATTCCAATACAGCTACAAGGCGGGAAACGCGTCGCCTTTCTTCCCAGTAGCTCCAGGGGTGGACACTGCAACGCCTTATACCAGAGGTTTTCAAACTTTTTGGTCCGTGGCTCCCTGACCTGTGCATAAATCACCGCGGCTCATCTCTATACTATATATTATATATAAGCAATATTATACGAGGGGCGTTCAGAAAGTAATGCACCACATCGTTTTTCTCAGGAGCTGTTTATCCAAAAAGCATGAAATTTATACACAATATACATGGATATGTCATGTAAACATCGGTATTATTCAACATAATCCCCATCAATTTGTACGGCTTTATGCCAGCGCCGAACTCTGCGAAAACGTTGATTTAGTTTTTTCAATGTCTTAATGTAAGCTTGCGAATTGATTGTCTCTCCTCTTGGCATAACGTCCACAAGAATCAACCCTTCAATGTCCCAAAAGACAGTGATTATGACCTTTCCAGCTGAAGGAATTGTCTTGAATTTCTTTCTTCGTGGTGATTGCGGATGATGCCACTCCATTGACTGTCTTTTTGTCTCAGGTTCAAAATGATGTGCCCAGGTTTCGTCACCTGTAACGATCTTAGCCAAAAAGTTCTCTCCATCAGCATTGAAACGCTCCAACAATTCAGAAGAAATTGCTTTCCTTTGCAATCAGTGGTCATTTGTGAGACTTCGAGGAACCCATCTTGCGCAAACCTTAGAAAATCCGAGAGTTTTTATAACTGCATTTGCACTACCAATGCTGACTGACAGCTGTAAGGCCAATTGTTGAGTAGTGAATCGCCTATCAGTAAGAATAATGCCCTCAGCGCATTTCAACATTTCTGCGTTGGTGGCTGTGGCAGGACGTCCACTGCGCGGCCGATCAAGCAGCTCCGTATCTCCACTTCCTGATTCTTTGATTCTCTGAACCCAGCGACTGACTGTACTCCTGTCGACTGCAAAACTTCCATACACATCACATAGACGCTTGTGAATGTTCACAACAGTTTCCTTCTCTGCAACGAGAAATTATATCACAATTCGCTGCTTATAACGCAAGTTGCTAACACGCTCCATTTCAACGGTTTAGGGCAGCCGTATTATTTGGCCGGTTGCTGTGCAATTTGGTGCACACAATTGGCACGTGCCATATTTGAAGTGTGCAAAATTTCATGCTTCTATCTTCATTATTAGCTGAGAAAAACGATGTAGTGCATTACTTTCTGAACGCCCCTCGTATATTGATGGACCGTGGCTCATAATATCGAGCCCAATACTTTTCCCAAGCCACCGTGACGCCTTTAGCCGAGGGCTGCGACGCCCCTGGGAGCCGCGACGCACAGTTTGAAAACCTCTGCTTTATACTGTTCTTCACGAACAGGAATATAAATAT
This sequence comes from Oreohelix idahoensis, assembly GCA_024509875.1. Lineage (NCBI taxonomy): Eukaryota > Metazoa > Mollusca > Gastropoda > Stylommatophora > Oreohelicidae > Oreohelix > Oreohelix idahoensis. The sequence continues at coordinate 56,757 of JAMPIV010005351.1, forward strand.
GGTTCCAACAGGAACACTCTCAGGTGGAACAATAACCGTCGCCTTATCCACAATAAGTAGGACCTACCCTATAATAAATATGTCCATCATATTTGAAATAATCACATCTGTGGTTCTCCACAGTCACAAAATACGAGCTCACAGCTCGGCTGCCAAACACCGAATAATACCAGTCACCCCGGACTTGTATTCACTAAACGCTTTCTCCAAGCACAAACACAAGTCACACAAATTTTTGAACTACAGTCAGATAAACTCAGTCTCTGAGTTACACTTACAAGTGTTGACAACAACAGTTCAGTGACCCTTAACATCAATCACTTTCATTATTCACCCTCATGAAACTGTTCTGTGACAACACCATTCCAAGATAATTTCTTCATGTATGTTTATGTTCATTTCTCTCAAGTCGTTCATTCTAATATTCACTTTCATTGACTGCACAATGTATAATCTGCGTTGTATTTTTATATCAATATCTCATATTTCATTTTCAATTTTCCTTCTTATACATTTGCTCCGAAATATATCATAATATTCTTCTCTAGGATTAGGTAATATCTTCCAGTCAAACATCACTGTTATGAGTAAAGTTCATAACATGTATGTCGATATCGATTCAGTTCGACATGTAGTTTATTTGTTTACGTACCGTTGACCCTGGTTGCAGGAAGTGATGTCATTACTTTTGGTGGTACAGTGGCAGATGTCAGATTTTGCCGTTTGCTGAGTTGAGCAGTCATTGGGAGGAATTCGCTGTGTGTCTTTTCAAGGCGTTGGACGTATGTGTTCTAAGCTCCTGAGTGTTATAAGATTTATTGGTCATATTCCTAAGTATTCCATCTCTGGATCATCCATGCACCTCCGTGCGATGATGCCAGTATTTCTGTAAGAGGAATTATGCTTTACACGATGAAAGTGAGTTGTGAATTATAATAAAACTGTATGAAAATGTCTTCGAATTTGTTCCAGTTACAAGACTGTCTAGCGACGCTAAAGACTGTCTAGTTGATGCTATAACATAATATGCAGATCACGTATACCTGTATTGGAGCTGCGTGATGTGGATTAAATGTTTATTTGAATCGTCCAACCTGACCTTTGCAGTATCATTTATGTTGGAGGAGACGGCTGTGTTCGGGGACTGAATGACATACCCCTATCGGCACTTGATATGAGTCAGTGTGCGATTTAATTTAAAATAATCAAATATAAGAAGAACCTACGAATACCATGACAATCACATATATCCACGTGTCAGGGATTTGGCGTTGTGATAAGAGGTTTTGATGTTAATAAAATTAAAGGTTAACGAGGTGAGGTCAAGCTATGTAAGTTCCCTGAGTAAGAGTGATGATGATGTATTTCTCAGGGTCCCTATCCGCTACCTCTTCTGATCTCACCCAGTGTACAGTAATCTCTGTTGTGTTATGTGGCTACGTGTCTAGGGTAATGTATTTAATATGATGGATGAATAATTTCAAACAGAACTTTAACTCAACAAAAGGTAAGGAAGTAAGAATGTTTGTAACGTTTTGATATATACATATGGCTACATATATATAATTTAATTTCCTGTACCTCAATCTTTTGGGACAGGAATTGTTAAACTCAAGAAAAGGGTTATTTACAGTATATAAATAAATAAGTTGGAACTCTGTTCATGTCATTTAACAATCAAAAAGGTCACTGTAATGGGTACCCCACAGTCTGATTCAATGCTTGACATTAACACTAGTCTATTATTGGAGAGTCTGTTCTTTACATCATTCCCCAGGAAATTCTTTTTATTGTTGTGTATGGAATTGCAATGAACTATCGTGTCCGTACTAAGGGACTTCCTGTCTGATGCTTTTGGCTCCAGAATCTACCAGATCAATCAAATAGGGTTGCCTCCTGGATGAAGATACAGCATGTAGCTTCCAGGTATATTGTAAGCATTCACTACTGCCCACAGGTTCTGTCTTCTCCAGGTTTACTGCAACAACTTTGTAACTGGTAATACAACCCTGGAATGAGAAGGAAAAATTCCTCCCCTATAGAGCCTGTTTATAACAATTCCACAACTAATTGATAATAATCTTACCTGGGGTCAGCCATGTGTGCTGACCCTGTGCACCAGACTCTAAGTTTCCTTGACTACACTCAGTCCTGTGTTTTCATTCTTTTTCCCATATGGCATCAAAGCCAGTGTTCCTTAAGCATTGATTGTCTTCCATAGAATCAGCAGGGGTGTACAAATATATCTTGTGACCTGTTAATTACTTCTTCCAAACATTCTATGCATGGTTTCACATGTTATCGGAACATTGTGTCACTCCAGAAGTCACTATCAATTTATTTTCTACTGGACTTACAGTCGCAAAATTTTATGGCAAATTTACAAACACATTTATTTTTCACTTCCCAATAAGTCTGCTTTTAGACACATTCCTACTTAGGTCGTCGTAACCTCTCCCAATTGGCAGTATCGAAATAAAATATGGCGGCACAGACAGCCTGTGGCCTACATGTCAATATATTACAAATAAACTTATCTGTCTTACCTCAAGTAAAGAATAATAACACATGCACAAGCTTGACTAGCAGTAAACAGGTTTTCAGACTGCTTTATCGTCCAGAAGGCAAAAGCTTGGTCACAAGGCTTTCCCGCTGATCTCAACTTGGCAGTGAATGTTAGTTTTTTTTCAAATGGCGGTTCAAACTACAATGGCCTGATTTTTCAAGTAGTTGTAAATTTTATTACCCTACCCCTAACCAATCAGAAAACGAGTCAAAATTTTAACTATTTTTGGACTATAAACTGGAGCAATTATAAGTGTGTTCGTTCGTCTGATTACATTTGTGTATTTTATATCTCAGTTATTTATGGACCGATTTCCAATATCAAAAGTGATAATTAAACGGCCAATCGACCTCTATCATTCTATGTAATTTTCCTTTGGTTATTCCTTAACAGTTTCATCTGGGTAATTTTTTTGTAATTAATTGTAGTTCTAACCTGATCTAAAATATCACTAAATTAAAATTTTCTAAGTCAAGATAATTTTATTAAGTGGGAATCTTTAGGTTACTATATTAATCAATATCAGCGCTATAATTCAAAATATCCCTTTCATTCTAATTCCCTTTAGTTATTGAGAAATAAATTATTTAATTTTGGTCAAAAACACAGAATCGGCATTTTTGCCATTACAACCAATTCTTTTCTTGACTCTACAAAAACGAGGTAACAATTTGATTGGTTGTTAATTTTGACTAAGTCCTTCGATAAATATTAGGGTGGGTGTGTGTGTGTGTGTGTGGGGGGGGGGGGGGGAGTAACTTTTAACATGTGGTAGTAGAAAAATTCAAATTCTCTAGTTAAATTTTTAGCGGTAAATGGACTTTGCCCCTCAGACAAATTTCAAATATTGTAGTTATTTATAGATTTAAAAAAAAATACGCGGACTGGTTTTTAAGCAAGAAGTTTGAGCATGGGGTTTACACAGATCCATTTCACTACAGGCGTCCCGAACCAACAATCCTTTTTCAACTATTCCGACTAGGCATTGCATCAAGTCAATATCGAACATCTCCATTTGTCGGGGGATTTGTCGTCCCGTGATAACGCTTATTAACTTGGGCAATTTTCACAGCCCTTTTTTATATTCAATATTCGAATACAATAATCATTCATAACACTTTCTTACCGGAGCTTCTCTATGTTCATATGAATAATACACTGTGAATAATGGCTTACGAGCCATATGCTTGCACACATCTAGACGCTAACGGCGTCACACATCTAGACGTTAACGGCGAGACACATCTAGACGTTAACGGCGTGACACATCCAATGACCTTTTTTGTCATGCTTAGATACTCATATCCTAGTAACATTTAACTATACTCTCATCTCTGCTATATTCAGTTGATTTACGACATGGAGTGAAGAAAAACCCGGTATAATTCGCCGAGATTAATTTCACAACATGAAGTGGCCTCAATATATATATATATATATATACGTACATACACTCACATACACCCACAAATTAAGTATGTCAGATAAGCAAATGTGCTGTAGGTTACCAACTTACTTTATGTTTGTTATTTGAACATATTTGCAGACGACAGCGGCTTCCTCCATGGATCAGTGTATCTACTGCTGCTGGCCGTTATTATGAGCTGACCGTTATTTTTAGCTGTCTGGTTTAGAGTTCTGGTTGTTTTAAACAAATTGTAACATAGTTGTTGTCTTACGGTGTATGTCCATGTTAACGTACTCAATTTATAACTACATGGGGAAACTGCAATCACAGAACAGTAAAATATCTATCTATCTATCTATCTATCTATCTATCTATCTATCTATCTATCTATCTATCTATCTATCTATCTATCTATCTATCTATCTATCTATCTATCTATCTATCTATCTATCTATCTATCTATCTATCTATCTATCTATCTATCTATCTATCTATCTATTACTATATGTCTGTCTCTCTGTCACAATTGGATTAAAGATTGTATCACTACAATATGTAATCTTAAGTCACAGTAACAGCAATCTACCACGTCTATATGACAAACTTTTTTTTCTCATAACCCTCCACCACCAAAGGAGCATAGGCCTTCAACAAACACATGCCAAGTCCTCCTGTCACGTGCCATCATCTCAAGTTCTTTCCACGTTCTCCTCATCATTTTCACCTCTGTTTCCAGCTCTCTTCTCCATGTGCTTCTTGGTCTACCTCTGCTTCTCTTGCCCTGGGGGTTCCAGAACAAGGACTGCCTTGTAATGCTATCAACAGGTTTCCTCAGTGTGTGTCCTATCCATTGCCATCGTCTTCTTCTCATCTCTTGTTCCACTGGCACTTGTCTAGTTCTTGTCATCAGTTCCCCGTTGGTAACCTTGTCATACTATTGTAATCCCTCTATTCTACGCAAGCACCCATTTATGAAAGTCTGTAGCTTTTTGGTTGTTGTCTTTGTTGTTCTCCATGTCTCAGAGCCATACAATAGGACTGACCACATTTGAGTTGAAGATTCTTATTTTCGTGTTGGATCCGATTTCTCTTGATCTCCATATATTTCCCAATGCAATGAAAGCTCCTCTTGCCTTTTGTATTCTTATTTTGATATCACTGTCTGTCCCTCCAACTATATTGCTGCCAAGATATGTGTACGATTCTACATCTTGTATTGGTGTTTCTTCAAGTTCAACCCTGTTATCATTACCTGCATTTATTCTCATTATTTTTGTCTTTTCCCTGTGTATTTTCAGACCCAATTGCTGTGACCTCTCGTCGAGTGTTTTCAATTTGTCCTGCATCTGATTACGGTTATGGGACAGAAGAGCAAAGTCATCAGCAAAATCCAGATCACTCGACTGCTTAGTCAGAGTCCACTGGATTCCATTTCTGTTGTGTGTTGTCGATGATCTCATAACCCAGTCTATTGCTAGTTAGAAAAGAAATGGAGACAAGAGGCATCCCTGTCGCACTCCTGTTCTTATCCAAAACGGTTCTGTAAGCTGTCCTTCGTGAAGAACTCTGCATGTCATGTCTTCATATGTTTTCTTTATTAAATTAATGATCTTCAGGGGAACTCCATAATGCCTCATCAATTTCCAAAGTGATTCTCTGTCTACACTATCAAATGCCTTTTCGTGGTCCACAAATCCGATGTAAAGTGGTGAATTCCATTCCAGACTTTGTTCAACTATTATTCTTAAAGTGGCATCAGTGGAATCAACATGTATCTGACAGGTCGTGAATCTTTCTTCTTAGTTCTTTGTTATAATTTTCCAAGTGATCGTTGTGTTTATTATTTCTTAGATCTACTTCTGAGTGGTAATTGGCGACTGCCAGAGATGTAATTACTCAATCGAATTTTATTCGTGATCAGATCCTTTTATACTCACAGCAGGTTGTCAGTGATCATTCGTATCCTATTAATGCTTCCTTATCCAACACACATGAGTAAGCAATAGCCATAAGTCAGATCGCTTGTTGGCTAAAAAAATCTGGATGCCTTTGTAAAGGACATCAGCATAAATATAACGTTTGCTCGAACTCTTCTTTAGATATGGATAGGCTTCGACTAGAATCTCAATTATGTACGCCATAACTGAGTAATCATTCTACTATAAATCGAGAACATACAAACCGTATGAATACTTGCAAAACTGAAATATTGTATCTTGAAAATCTTAGAAGATTTCAGTTTTACTTCGACCAAGGGTTAATCACACAACCTTCTAAAGGGGGAATCACTAAGATCGAAGACTGACACGTAGTAACTTCTGCATGACTGAACTGTATTACTGAACTCCCTTTTTATAGAATTCAACCAAGAACCAGACGACTTCATTGGTTCTTCTGTTCGACTAGTGTTGTTTTTTTACTTGCTAGTCTTGCTCAAGTACTTTTACTATTCGTATTTCTAATGTTAACGTGATAGCTTGTGTTAACGTAGGCCATCCGGTCACATCTCTCCTTGCCTACCCGTATGTCTGTTTAGCTACCTGTCTGTTAGCATGCTTACTTGCCTGCCTTATCTGTCATCTTTACCTCGTCGCTCCTTAAAGTCTCTCTTTCAGTTTGTGCATCACTAACTCGCCCGTCAGTTGTATTATCTGCCTACTTGGTTGTTGACTGTTTGTCGGTCAATATTTGATAGCTTTGTGTACAGTGATAGATTTGTGTACAGTGATAGCTTTGTGTACAGTGATAGCTTTGTGTACAGTTTCTGACAAAATAACTTGTTGTTTTGGTTTATGATTTCTCCCGTAATTTTCTTGTTTATTATTATTTTTTATTGATAGTAGAAAGACACGGTTACTTTTCTGAAGAAATATTTATATTATGTAAGCCACGACATTTGCAGCAAGTTGCTTGTGCGGGTTGTGGTCTAGCATATGGAATAACGTGGGTGAGGGCTTGAAGTTGATGGTGCGGGTTGTGGTGTGACCATCATCATCATCCTCAATGTCCCTTTCACTTTATATTGAGCATAGAACCACGGCCACATCCGGTCGCCTCTACAGGAAGCCTGCACTAAGCAGTCACAAGCTCTTGGTGTGTCAGTTTCTGTAGTCATATAATGTACAACATGAGGTCGCCAGCTGAGTGGAGGGATGAGTTATCATAATTTTTTAAATGTCAGAGTAAAGGATTAGGGTACTGCATATGTTACAAGTCTGGAATATGTAAGATATCAAAGGCAATTATTATAAAGTTACAGACGTTGACGAATGGATAGTTGTGCTGAACTGAAGAGCCGAAATTGTCTGACAAGAGCAGTAATAAGAAACTTTGGGACAGAACTAGGGGCATGCCTGTGGAGTAAGAGGTGAGAAAGAGGTGTTGTCTAGGAATAAAACACATACTCAGAAAATCTTTTAGTAGTATCACAGGGCAATCAAAATACTGGAATCAACATGGTATAAGAAATAAAGCACGATTCAGAAAAGCTGTTGAATTCTTGAGAATGACGTAAGAAGGATATAGAAAGCTTCAAACGAGAGCCTTTTTCAGGCCAGCGGGGCGTAGTGAATCCTGGGTGAGAGCCTATATCCACAGTGAGCCTAATGAAAAGAAGAAGAAACTCAGGGCACATCTCCTTATTGAATTTCAGTTCAAGTGAATTAAAACCGATGGTCAACCTAGCCAAGGAAAGACCGTCTTTGTGAGGCTGTAATTATTATAAATTGTTTGTACGATAACTGTGCCATTTTTTTTTTTTTTTTTTTTTTTTTTTTGTACCAGCGGCACTCGAGCTTTTTTTTTTCCAGCTCTTTCGGCCCAATGACATGTCATTGCAAGGCTGGGGGGTCAGTGGACTTTCCTTCCAACCCGGTCAGGAGCTTCGCTCCTTCCCATCCACACGGGATTTATGAGCAGGAGCCGTTCAGATTTATTCAGTCAAATTTCCGGTCGTAAACATTTCTTTCAAACGCCGACGGCCGGGTTTGAACCATGAACACCTGGTCGCCAGTTTACAACGTTGTAGCCAATACACCAGACGCGGCTCCCAACTGTGCCATTAGAGGAAAGAATTGAGGCTCTTGAGATGTGGATATAGAGATGGACTTTGTCGCATCTCGTGGAAAGAGAAGCAAAAACAAATAAAGAGATCATTAGTAAACCTGTGGTATCAAAAAAGAGAAGCAATGAAGGCCTTCAAAATTAG